>CM035166.1:24514171-24965554 GCA_020205615.1 Panax quinquefolius
TGGAGTTGGAAATCAAATTTCCAAAAGAATCCGACGAACAACTATTCCAGATAGAAGTTGGTCAAACTTTAGTGGACAAAGTAAAGAATGCTCAACTACAAGATGAAGAGTGTGGGAAAATAAAAGATAATCTGGTTGAGGCTAGTGATGTAAAACACAGGATTGATACCGAAGGATTACTACGATTCGAGGGAAGAATTTGGGTTACAGCAGTGCCAGAGCTTAAAGACGAAATTTTTACCAAAGCACACAACACAAGGTATTCAATTCATCCAGGAAGTACAAAGATGTATCAAGATTAGCGGCGACATTTTTGGTGGCCAAATATGAAAAGGAAAAAATAGGATTAATTTCCAAATTGCACCACCCAAATTCGCTCCGGTTGAAAAGACCGGATTAATTTCCGTTGAGTAAATTGCGATGATTTAGGAACCTTCATGCCAAAAAGCCACGAGAGTAACCTAAGATAGGTCAGCCTCTGATAAACCCAAAACGAAGGAAAGTCTCTTCATGCTCTCATTTCAAATTACTTGTAAACACAATTACTTGTAATTACATTCCATATATATCTCCATGTAATGATAAATATGAAGAAATGTGTATACATACATATTTTAATTAACATGCTACAAACAGCTGACATCCGTGTTGCAGGATAAAAATTCCTAAAATGGACACATCACATAGCATGTTATTATACACATATTCCCCAAAGACTAAACTATGCAAGACTTTTAGATCGAACCAATCGGACTACTACACGGTCAAAATTCAAAAGGTTCTGAGCCTACGAATAATCATGTCATCATCCAGGCAGATTTGGACTTAATCCACTTTCTCGTAAAGAATTCGACAGATTAAGCAAATAAATTACAGATTTGGCTGTTCTACTCAAAGAACTAAACCAGTCCAATCAGGGTCCAAAAATACCCATACATGCTGAATCCTCCACACAAGGGGGGAACCCAGGTCATTACAATACTTGAACTGCAGTTGGATACAACCAACAAAATTCATGATGTTGCCCATCCCACTGGAGATCTAGACACTGGTGACATCAAAAAGAAAGTCCTTCAAATGGAAGAGACCTTCGTCTTTATCGAAGGAATTGGAACACAGGGAGTGTTTCATATCTTCGATCTTTGCATTTTCCATGGTGTTCATTATCCGAAAAAGTTTAAAACTCTTGACTTTGAAAAATATGACGGGTTAGGAGATCCTTACACATATTTAAAGGTGTCTATTGGAGAACTTGGATCTTATGCAGAGGATGACAAACTCAGAATGCAATTACTCCAAAAGAATCTAACTAGAGAAGCCCGTTCGTGGTACACAAGATTAGACAACTCAAAGATCTATAGCTGGGAAGAGCTAGAACATACTTTCCTCACTCAGTACAACTTTCAATCTCAGATGGCTCCTGATCGGTATCAAATTACCAAGATCAAGAAACAGTCTAACGAGTCGTTCAGAGAGAATGCTCAAAGGTGGAGACGCATGGCTGCCCAAGTTAGTCCTTCCATGATGAGAATCGAAGAAATGGTCATGACTTTCATAGACATACAAGAAGCTCCATTCTATGAGAGAGTTTTAGCCGGTATTGACAAACCATTTTCTGAAATGGTCAAACATGGGGAGATGGCTGAGATGGGTTTTAAGTCCGGAAAGATTCAAGAACTAGCTGCCCTTAAAGCTGTTGCTGATCACATCCAATTTTGAAATTATGGAAACAACCCCCGGAGGGTCCATAAAAAGAAAGAGGAAGATGTTTCCCTGATACTACAGGGTTAAAAAGGCAATCAGAACATGCCTATTCAAATGAGAAACTACACTCCCTTTCAAGCACAGTCTGCGAACCCTTAAATACCAAAAGGTGGAGAAGTCAAACGCCCTTGAGTGTTCACACCCTTAGGGAATACACTCGAGAACATTCTCAATCTTCTGACAACACAGAAGAAAATTACACATCTTTTTCCACCAGCCAGCCCTAATGGACGGGGTTTCAATGCTGCTTGGAAATATGTTTATCATGCGGGGGCGCTGGACATAATACTCAGGATTGTTGGGCCTCGAAACATAAGATCCAAGACCTGAGAGACAACGGTGAGATCGTGGTCACCAAACCAGATCAGCCTCACGTTAAAGACAACCCTCTTCCTCAGCACAAAGAAGAAGAGGTCAACATGATCAATTGAAGCAATGGACAGAATTCTAATTTCAACTGTGAATCCTCCCAGACCCTTAAAGACGGTGTTGACAAATGGGATTATGCCAAGTTTCAGTTCACAATGGAACGAAAGATGAAAGCTTTATGCAAACAAATTGAACAATTGGCAGAATTGGTTGTAGACACTCGAAATTTTCTATACCATCATTACTAACATTACAGGAGGGATGATTCATCTTTAAGAGAGAACACGAGAGACAATCCAAATCCACAGGATACTACTAGGAAGTTCAAAGCATTAACCCGGATCGCAATGGGAATGCTTGGTTTCAACCTCGAATTTAACCCGAGACTGCAGATACAATACCGGAACACACAGGAGAAGACCGATTAATCTCGAGAGATAACCCCGAGGTATCGATCTCGGTCCCAACCATAGGAATAGCCACCAACCTTGGTGATAACCCCAAGGAATGCGATTTGAGAGATAACCCCGAAAATGCTTGTTTCAAATGCCATCGGACTTCAATCTAAGCACTCACAACGAAATACTTTGTGCCAATATGGCAATCACATCGGGAAGGCAGAACACCTCAAAAAGATGACAATGAGGATCTTCAACAAATGCGGTGATCCAATCTCGGTGAAGTTTGAGCAACGTCGCTTATCGGCCCAATCAAAGAATAACAGGAGAGAGGGCAACATCGCCATCTCGTCCAACACGATACCACGTCTCGTCTCTACGCGATAATGTCCCACAAGGCTAACCAATCCGAGTGACTATTATGCGGAGTAGCGGATGAAAGTTGAAGCTTGAAGGCCAGAAGGCATCGTCCCACCTTCAAAGACTTCATACAAACTCTAATCCCATGCCATCGATGTCGACTCTCGACAGCGGCGGTCCAAAATAGGTCTGAATACCTCAAAGCGGATGCCCAGATTGCACTTCTCAAAATTGAGTGGACATTACGATTGCTCGAGTGCACATACTTTAGGCGACGACGACCAAGCAGAATCCAGGCCGACCCGACCCGCCTCTGGTACACTGCGGCACCTTTTGCCTATAAATAAGAGGCTTGGGGTCTTGATATTTAAGAGAAAAAAGGCGGAAACCCTTAACAATTTGCTCTTCTGCACTCGCCATACATGTGTATTTTCCCACTTTCAAACACACTGTGAGCTCATATATAGCCTCTTTTGTACCACAAAAAGCCAGTGTTTACCCACTCTAAAGATATAGAAGCTCTTTTTATCGATCATTTGTAAGCCTTCTCACACACTTTAGAGTCTTTCTCTTCATCTTTGCACACACCCTTCTACACACTTTGAGAGTCGTGTTGCTTGCTTTTACCAGAACTTGATCTGTGGTTTCCTTCGATCTGTATATATATATATATATATATATATATATTTATATATATATTGACTAACATTATTGAGTTATACCTCGATTGAGCCTGAACTTGATGCGGGCGTTCTTTGCTTTAATATATATATATATATATATATATATTAATTATCTGTCGGACTTTGTTCGATGAGCCTGAACTTGATGCAGGAGCGTTCTTGCTTTAATATATATATATATATATATATATATATATATATATATATATATATATATATCAACTATGTGTCGGACTTTGTTCGATGAGCCTGAACTTGATTAGTGTGTTTACTCTTTTTTTATATATATATACTTATATATATATAGCGTGTTCGAACTATGTTCGATGAGCACAGATTTTACATAAAATGCGTTTATTGCTTTCTTATATATATATATATATATATTTATTTTGTTTTATCTTTGGAGTTCCCTTCGTGGCGTTGATAGTTTTTATAGCTTTCTTTACATTTCGTCCCGCACTGGAGCTTACTACGTGGCGATTGGATAGCATTACAACTTTATTAACATTACATCCCACCTGGAGTTTCCTTCGTGGCGGTTTGGTAGTATCTCTGACTTTATTTATATTTCGATCCCCCGTGGAGGTGCTTCGTGGTTGGTGATCACATCTCGTATATATATATTTTTATCGCTTTTATATATATATACGCTTATTTCTTTTATACAAATTGCAATATTACGTGTTGCCTAGAATCATGTGATCATAGATTCATCTCATTGGATCTAGATTCGGTTCCCGTGATGGACATTTTCAGCTGTAAGCAGCTTGTAAATTATTTTGCGATGTCTGTATTTCCTCAAATGGTTTACATACACACGAGGAAGTCGGCATTATTTTTTTATATATATTATTTTTGTACGGATGCTTCGCATTCGTCAAATAAAATCAATTCAGCCGCTCACTTAATAAAAACGGGAGTGTAAAAGGTCTTAATTCCTATTGAGCAGCAGGGTTTGAAAAAACTCTTTTATAAAACATCATTGCCATATCTTGCTAAAAATTGAATTTTACATAAATTCAAATCCTGTGTATATAGGTTGAAAGAGGCCTCGCACAACTTTCATATAACATAACACATTGACCACAAACACACACACACACTCAGATAACAGTTTCTTGAAAAGAGGCGGTCACCGTGGTAACACGGATGTCGGGGGGTGCCTAACACCTTCCCCCCGCATAACCAAGTCCCCGGACCCTAAATGAATCTCAGGTTTGCAAACCTTTTCTCGGTTGTGTTGGTACAACCATTTAAAAAACCAACTGGCGACTCTTAACAGTCCATCGTCGACATTATACATGTCGGACCTTTTTCACTTTTTTTTTCAAACAAATCTCACCTAAAATGAGAACACCAAAGAACAAATAACGGAAAGGGACATCCAAAAATCCCGAAGCGTCGACGGTGGCGACTCTCTGCTAGGGACCTCCGGTAAGAGGACTTAAGCCGCTACTACAATCTTTTCAAAAAAGCATTATACGCTTGTGTGTGGATGTTGCATTTACATTGGATGAATGTATGCGAATGCATGTCTTGTTTGAGCTTAGTGCTTCGCATCATATCTGCGTGTGATGTTAGTGCTTGCACTATAAAAGCTGCTTATGATATTAGTGCTTCGCACATGTCATCATTTTCATATGGTGAAACGCGATGTATGTGAATGTATGTTGTGCGGTCCTTCCACCAGAGGCTATCCGTCGGTATTTGATTCTTTGGACTCGTGAGAAGACTAATTCTCGAGGCTCGGGAAAGGCACCACCCAAATTCGCTCCGGTTAAAAGATAGGATTAACTTAAAATCAAGTAGTAGATTGCGATGATTTGGGAACCTTCATGCCAAAAAGCCGCGAGAGTAACCTAAGATAGGTCAGCCTCTGATAAACCCAAAACAAAGGAAAGTCTCTTCATGCCCTCATTTCAATTACTTGTAAACACAATTACTTGTAATTTCATTCCATATCTATCTCCATGTAATGAGAAATATGAAGCAATATGTCCACATACATGTTACGAACAGCTAACACCCGTTTTGCAGGATAAAATTCCTAAAATGGACACATCACATAGCATGTCATTATACACCTTCCCTAAGGACTAAACTATGCCAGTCTTTCGCAGTGAATCAATCGGACCTACTACCCGGTCAAAGTCCAAAAAGGCAACAGGCCTACAGTCAATCATGTCATCATCCGACCAAACTGAACTTAATCCAGTTTCTCGCAAAGAGTTCGACGGATTAAGCAAACATATTATAGATTTGGATGTTCTATTAAAAGAATTACACCCGATCTACACGAGGTCGGAAAATACCCGTACATCTTAAGCCCTCCACACAAGGAGGAATTCGGTCATTCTTATACGAACCACAATTGGATCGACCAACAAAACGCAGGATGCTGCCCATTCCACTTGAGATCCAGACAATGGTGACATCAAAAAGAAAGTCCTCCAAATGGAAGAGACCCTTCGTGCTATCAAAGGAATTGGAACACACGGGAGTGTTTCATATGTTGATCTATGTATTTTCACGGTGTTCACTATCCAAAAAATTTAAAACTCTCGACTTTGAAAAATATGACGGGTTATGGGATCCTTATACACATTTAAAAGTCTTTATTGGAGAACCGGGATCTATGCGAGAGGATGAAAAACTCAAAATACAATTATTCCAAAAGAGTCTAGCTGGAGAAGCCATTAAGTGGTACACAAGATTAAACGACTCCAAAATTCACAGTTGGGAAGAGCTAGCACATGCCTTCCTCACTCAATCTGATTTTCAAACTCGGATGGCTCCGATCGGTATCAAATTACCAAGATCAAAAATAGTCTAATGAGTCTTCGGAGAGTATGCCCAAAGGTGGAGGCGCTGGATGCCCAAGTTAGTCTGCCATGTGAGAATCGAGAATGGTCATGACATTCATGAACATCAAGAAGCTCCCTTGTGTGAGAGAGAGTTTTAGCCGGCATCGGCAAACCGCTTTTCTGAAATGGTTAAACACGGGAGATGGTGAAATGGGGTTGAAGTCGGGGAAAGATTCAAGACCTAGCCGCACTTTTCGAAATTTGTTGTTGATCACATCAATCTGGAAATTATGGGAACAACCCACGGAGGGTCCATAAAAAGAAAGAGGAAGATGTTTCCACGATACTACGAGGGACAAAAAGGCAATCAAAGTATGCCCATTCAAAGGAGAAACTACACTCCCTTTCTTTCCAAAGACATCTGCAAACCCTCCAATACCAAAAGGTGGAGAAGTCAAAGCGCCATCGAGTGTTTACACCCTTAGGGGATACCCTCGAGAACATTCTTAATCTTGACGACAACGACGAAGAAAATTACGCATCTTCTTCCACCAGCCAGCCCTAATGGATGGGGTTTCAATGCTGCTAGGAAATGTGCTTATCATGCCGGGGCACCTGGACATGATACTCAGGATTGTTGGGCCTTGAAACACAAGATCCAGGACCTAATAGATAATGGAGAGATCGTAGTCACCAAACTCGATCAGCCTCACGTACAAGAAAACCCTCTTCCTCAACACAAAGAAGAAGAGGTCAACAGGATTAATTGGAGCAGTGGACAGAGTTCCAACTTCTGCTGTGACTCCCCCCAGACCATCAAAGATGGTGATGATAGATGGGATTATGCAAAGTTCCAGTTCACAATGGAACGAAATGAAAAAGCTCTCTGCAAATAAATTGAGCAATTGGCGGGAACGGTGACTTATCGAAGATCAAGTGACTCGGCAATTAATCAGCTAGGAGCATGCCACTCTCTTACCAATCGTCATGAATATTCCTTCGTCCCTTTCAGAAAATGAAATGCTGGAAGACAAAGTGACGAAGAGAGCAAATGCCAAAGCCCGTTGGGATTTTTCCAACAAACGGGAATTCACCTATTTGGGCCAACCCATGGAGGAAATCCTTCACATGTTAATCAATGAAGGAAGGATCGGTTCCTTCTACCTCAATCAACCCCCATTCGGGATGGTACAACTCGATGGAGTATGTCAATACCACTCCCGATCTTGCGGTGCGTCACAGACGAGAAGAATCTTTGGGCACTCGCCACCTTATTCAAAATCTAATCAGCGGTGGTGTCTTTGCGCTTGGCGGAATAACGACAACGTGTTACTGAGCAAGTGAGAATGCGAGGCCCTACTAAGTGGAAAAGTGTGGTAGCAGAGTTATATCTCACGAAGGTGAAGGGATTAATACCTTGTTCATAACACCGATAATTCAACTCAAAGGAGGAAGCAATCCTTTGAAAGTGGCCGCTCTGAGCCAATCAACTTGCCATATGAGCACAATATCCTATTGTTAGCTTACACATGAGGTTCCGTGGAATTATGGAGAAGGTGAAGGATCCACCTCACATACCACTTCTGCGATGTCGAAGGAAAATCCATCGTATCTTCCCCATCGGGTGATGAACCCCGCCACCAAATCAAAAGGGAAAATACCCATGGAGAAGATTGAAAAATTCCTCCGCGTTGTGGGTCATAATGAAGCCTCGGTGGTTTTAAGCTTGAAGGAAGCTCCACCACAAATATCAATTTTGGACTTGGTCCCAACTTCCGAGAATCACTTCGGAAGGTCTTGTTAAAGGTTTTGGAAGAAGCCTATCTTCCGCATCGGTGGATCTGAAAAATTTAAACACATGGTTGATCACATTTTTAACACTAATGTGATATCCTTCTTGATGATGACATACTGCCCGAAGGGCTGGTCATTCTGCAAACCATTGCACATTGCGGTCTTGTCCTCCGGATATATCGTGGCTGGAGTCTTAATAGATGGAGGTTCCTCTCTGAATATCTACCCATATGCCACCTTGGTGAAGATGAATATCGATCTCAACCGAATTCGGAGTAGCCATACTATCATCAAAGCTTTTGATGGAGCCCGCCGTAACTCGGTTGGAGTAATTGAGCTGCCAATCGAAATTGGCCTCATACATTTTTGCGTATCCTTCCATGTGCTCAAGATAGATTCGGGATACAACCTGCTCTTTGGACAACCATGGATCCACATGGCGGGGCGATCCCTCCACCCTTCACCAACAAATGAAGTAAATTATCAATAATAGCATGGTCACGGCGGCAACGCCGAACCGAGAGATTCCTCGGCGTGAGGATATACCGATTCAACAATGCCAATGCGGACATAGAACCAATCGGTTTTCATGCTTTGGAAATAAGCAACACCCAATACCACCACACTATTGAGCACCATTGCCGAACCCACATTTCGCGCAGGTGATGTCGACCACTCGAGAAATGATGTCGTTGGGTCATAAGCGGAGACAAGGGTTGGGTAAAGATGGGCGGTATCCAAGTACCTTATTCGATTAACCAAGCAAGTTGGAGCAATTTGAACTAGGCTATTTTCTAGCTCTTGTCACAGGAATCCTCATAAGCATCAACAGATTCCTTTAGCTTCAACCATGTGGCGTCGGCCGCCTTCAAACTCCGAGTCCGCACAACCTAGAGTAAAGGTACCAGCCCGATGTCATGGCCATGTTATTTCCTAAAAACCGGTGGAGGAAAAGAAAATCATTATTCCAGATCCCATGATCGAAGAAAGGAAGCGAGAGAATCAAGGAAAGCGTTGTCCAGAATAATGTCGGGCATCGCGATCATCGTCCATGATGAACATACCAACGAGATACACCCGGTGATGATTGCCTGACGTAATGGCCATTATTCGGGACAAGAAGGATGATGACAATCTCTCAATCACTACGGTCCACCCGAACTTTACCCTTACCAATTGGAATAGCATTCCTTGATTTGGTCGACAAGGGTAAAGCGGGCAGAAATTCTTTTCGGCCCTGTAGATACAATAACTGCTTACTTTTCTGTACAGTATTAGCAGTTTATTTTGCCAGTATATGCTAACACTATGTATGATCAACGTATTTCATATATACTAAGTGAAAGCATATTTTGTTTCAGGACTCTGAATTTAGATGTGTATGTATTTGCAGATACGATGCCTCTCCTACACAAGGATTTTACCTTTGATGTAGAGATAAATTCAGCCTCGATGGATCCCCAGGATGACATTGAGGTGCCTCCAAAAATTCAAGAATGGGTCAAAGACAAACCCAAACCCAACCTTGATCAAACCACTTCTTTCAATCTCGGAACCTTAGAAAGCCCTAAGTTAATCCAGATTGGTGTAGACCTTACCCCAAACCAATGGAATGACATGGTTATGCTATTAACACAATTCTAGGATGTGTTTGCATGGTCTCATAAAGAACATGGTGGGTTTATCCATCGACATTGTCCTTCATCGCCTTCCCATTAAAGAGGATTTAAGCCGAGTCAAGCAAAAGCTCGGCGATTGAAACACGAGTGGAGTTTAAAGGTGAAAGAAGAGATTGTGAAACAATTTTAATGGCATCATCATGGTGTCTACATATCCCGAGTGGATATCCAACATCGTGCCCGTACCTAAACCTGGAGGGAAGGTACGAGTTTGCGTGGATTACAGGGACTTGAACAAAGCTTGCTTAAAATATAGCTTTCCTGTGCCATTTATCCACATTCTCATTGACAATACTGCTCAATCGACATGTACTCCTTTCTTTGATTGCTTTGCGGGGTACCATCGGATCATCGTTCTGCCGAGGAAGATCGTGAGAAGACTGCTTTCATCACTCCTTAGGGAACTTTTTGCTATAGACGGTTGTCATTCGGCCTCATCAATGCCAGAGCTACCTATCAACGAGCTATGATGGCTCTTTTCCATGACTTAATGCATAAAGAGATTGAGATCTACGTGGATGACATCATTGTCAAAGTCCCGGAAGGAGGATGACCATCTATACCATCTCAGAAAGTTGTTCAACAAAGGTTCGCGTAAGTACAACTTGAAGTTGAATCGACTAAGTGCGCCTTTGGCGTCCAAGTCGAGCAAGTTGCTAGGATTTCTAGTCACCACAAAGGATTGGTGGATCCTACCAAAATCCAAGCCATCACGTAAAATGCCCATTCCTCAGACGAGAGAAGGAAATACGTGGATTTTGGGAAGGATCAACTTCATCAATGAGGTTTATCTCCAACTCACAAAGCAACCTATGAGCCAATCTTCAAGTTATTAAGGAAGAACTCCTCCATGAAATGGAATGATGAGTGCCAAAATGCCTTCCTTACAATCAAGAAACAACTAGTCAAAGCTCTATCTTGGTACCACCCAAGGATGATGTTCCCTGTTCATGTACACATCCATAAGTGATAATGCCATGAAATTTCGTATCTTTGGGATAGAAAAGACAATAGAGGCCAAGAACGAGCTATCTATTACCTCACCAAAAGGTTCGTTGAAGGTGAACACAAGTACACTACGATCGAGAAGGCGTGTTGTGCTTGAGCATGGGCTTCCATGAGGTTACTGACATTACCTCCATGGTCACACAACCCATCTCATATCCCGCGTGGATCCTCTCAAATACGTGTTCAACAAACCCATGTTGAAATGCCTGCTGTCCAGATGGCAGTTGATCCTACAATAATTTGACATTGTATATGTGACTCAAAAGTCCATCAAAGGTCAAGGAATCGCAGATCAACTGGCCGCCGCACCTTCAGGGGATTTCAAACCCTTGGAAACATATTTACCCAAATAATGAGTCTTGTGACAGTGCTGTGAACACCATCACATACAATACACGCCAATCATGGAAGATGTATTTTGATGGAGTACATTAACATGGAAGGTTACGGAGCTGGAGCAATTGTAGTATCGTCACGGGGAAGCGGTATCCGCCGCGTTAAATTACGGTTTATCGGCACCAACAATACTATTTGAAAGTATGAAATTTGTCTCATGGGGCTAAAACATCGATTCAATGGGCATCAAGCGGTTAAGCGTCTTGGAGATTCAGAGTTGGTAATCGGACAATCCACCGAGTCTATCAAACCAAGGAACTACATTTCTTTGCCTTTACCATGGCGGAGTTTTAAAGATGGCTTTGGAGTTCAAGAAATCTCCTTTCTACACATTCCTCATAATAGGAATGATTTCGCGGACGCATTAGCAACTTTAGCCTCCTTGATTCGCATATCAGACAAGGAACACTTGCCAAGCGTCACAATTTCCCTGCACAAGGCTCCAGCCTATGGGAATTACGTTGGAGAAGTATCAGATGAGCTACCTCCCATCCAACCTCCTTGGTATCAGCATATCAAGGAATATCTGCGAGATGGATTTACACCCGCTGAGGCGAGCCTGATTGAGAAAAGGCGGATCCATCGACTTGCTATGAAGTTCTACTTGAGTGGAGATGCGCTCTATAAAAGAGATGCAGGACTAGGTCTCCTCAGGTGTCTAGACAAAGATCAAGCCCAAAGGCTTATGGATGAAATCCATGGTGGAGTCTGTGGCCCCCACATGAGTGGCCCCCTCCTTGTCAAGAAAGTCCTCGGGACGTGACATTATCGACTATCTCTCGAAGGTCGATTGCCATTACCACGTCAAAAGATGCTATCGATTGCGATTCATGGGAATGCTATACACGCCCCTCCACGGGAGCTCCACAATATGAGTTCGCCTTGGCCCTTCTCAATGTGGGGAATGGACGTTATTGGGCCCATTGAGCCTAAAGCCAGTAATGGTCACCGATTTATCTTCACCATGATCGACTACTTCACCAAGTGGGTAGAAGCAGCCTCTTTCCCCAGGGTCACTAAAGAAGTCATCATTGCTTTCATCAGAAACAATGTCGTTTGTCGATATGGACAACCAGAGGTGATTGTGTCAGACAATGCCAAAAACCTCAACAACAAAATGATGGAGGAGTTATGCAGTAAATTCCACATCAAACATCTTAACTCTGTCATCTATCATCCAAGAAGATGAGCGGTCTTTATTGAAGCGACTAACAAAATATCAAGAAGATTATGCAAAGATGTCACCAACCACAAAGATTGGCTTTAACTTGTTGCCTCTTACTCTGTTAGCCCTACTGAGAACCACAATGCGTATTTCCACCGGGCAACCCCTACGCTTTAACCTATGGGATGGAAGCAGTGCTCCCCATAGAAGTTGAGATGGAATCTCTCGAGTGTTGATGTAAGACCCGAGCTTTTAATAAATAAAGATGAATTTTCTATAAATATTATTTTTGAATATTATGGAATAATTTGATATAATGTTATAGTTGTGGGTAATATTTATAAATTTTGCAAAAGTATGCAAGTGGTTATATTATATTCGATTGGTTGGGAATATTCGGTTTAGCGAGGGAATATTAAATACAACGGCTCAATCATTGGTGGACCCTACAATTAATTATTGTCGGATTGAGAAAAACACAAAATATTTTATTGAAATAACGGCGGAAGTTTTACTGTAGTTCTTGTTGAACTACTCGGTAGTAAAAAAATGCGATGTAATACGTGTGGTTGCATAGTAGCACACGGTATTGATTATTGATGCTTATGTGAGAAGTCACTCAGTTTGATTCCATTATTGTCGATTAATAATATGAATTATTATAGCGATAATGACGTTTTGTTTTATTCGAAACATCTTTTTATATAAAATAGAATACTTTATTAAAGTTATTCTATAAATAGAATATATTATATTTTATTATGCATAGTATTGCATAGTGTTTTGCATAGTGTTTTGCATAGCATTGCATAGTGTTTGCATAGTAAAATGTTTTTATATAAATAGAATATATTATATTTTATTTAAAAGATTTTTCTTTAAATATGGACCGTCAGATTAAAGTAAATCAATCTAGACTAGTTCATGGATTAGTTCTTATGCATTCCATTTTCCTATAAATAGAAGCTCATTCCTTCATTATTTTCTTACGAATTCATTGAAACTCTAGAGAGAGAAATTATAGAGAGAAGCTATAGAGAGAAAGTTATAGAAAGAAGAAGAGTATTACGCTACTTCACTACTTCTATATTAGGTTCTTTTTACGGTGAGGGTGTTATTCTTTCTTCTTGAAGAGAACTTACATTATTCCATTCACTATTATTACATTGGAATAACTTTCGTAAAAGTGGCATACCCTATACATAACTTTTGTATAGCACGCATACCCTATACTTGGTGAAATCCTTATGTTATTCCATTGCTTATTTATTTCATTGGAATAACTTTGTCTATGGTTTACCCTATACTTGGTGACATTCTTCTATTATTCATTGGAACATCACATGCATGTATGTTTTATACGGGACTGGTTCCGCTTTTTATTATTACATTGGAACATCACATGCATGTGTTTTACAAGGACACTGGTTAAAATCTTTATCATTCTGTTGGAATATCCTATCGTGTGTTTTACAGGATGCTGGTTCCATCTTTATTATTACATTGGAACATCACGCTTGCGATTGTGAATTTCACCGACTGGTTCCGTTATTATTATTCATTGGAATAACACATACATCAAATCTGCGCATGCATGGTGATTTCTTTTGTTATTCCATTCTTTATTATACCCGGTTGGTTAAAACTTTGACTTCTATACTCCATGAAATTAGTAGAATATCCTTGATATTTGCGTTTCATCCGATATCTTTTCATGGAAATATTCTTCCGATCATTCTTGAATTTTACTCTCAAAGCGATGATCATGTTGACAATTTGGACGTTAATAATTCCCGGATAAAATAATTCTTGAACTTGTTTTATTGAATTCTTATATCATTGTCATCATCCTCATGTTTATATTTTTTTTTTTAAAGTCATACGTGGGCCTGTAGAGCATGGATGGACTTGGTATGATTATGACCGAGGATTATTGAGGCGTAATCATGGACCGTAATGTTACAAATGATGTGATTAAAAATCCTCGATGGTCAGTAGTAGTGCATTGATGGACGATTGTTGGCATGATCATGACCATTAATGAATACACAACTATTCTTGGCCCGTAGTGCGTGAATAATTGTGATCGTGATACTTAAGAATATCCTTGTCAGTAAAAGTGCGGGGTGATTCGATGATGTGGATTATTTATTAAAGTCGAGTCTCGGCTATAATAAATGATGAAAAACCTTTTAAAATCATAAAAGATAGTAGATTTTATTTTCTACTTGACTCTTTTAATGGAATGCATATTCATCATAGATTAAACTTGGTTGTCTCATTGTATTTTATCGGTTTAACATTGTTGAAGACTATTGATAATTTATTCTCGCATTATCTTAGTCATAATATTTCTTCTTGGGCTAGTTGAGCTCACCCTTCTTTTCTTCGTTCTCTTCTGTGAAATGAGAATATAGGCGGGACGAGTCTGGGAAACGAGTGATGGTCCGAAGATAGCATTAGTAGTCCTCACTATTCTATGAAATAGTGTGATAATAATTGTAATGAGGACTTTTGTTTGAGTTTGTATAATATCTAGTAAGCGATATTTGTATTTAAACTCACGATTTATGTCGTATTGTATTACCACAGCGACTATGTTAATAAGTTGTATTTAAATTTTACCATATGTAAGTGGCGACCCAAGATGGGTGATGTATACCTAATTTTGGGGGCGTCACGGTTGGTATCGAGCTAAGGATATGATCCTGGCTAAGATGTGAGAAAAGTACTAGGAGGGGAGAGACGGGGAATACCTTCGCTAGTATGACCTACCTAAATTTATGTGCTATTTTATTGGTCGGTCAGAATATAAAGATAATTGTTTCATGTCAATTATTTTTTGTTTTGTGGCAGTATCTGAAAATGACATCTGAGAATGTTGAGAATAGCAATGGAGCACAGGCGATCGTTGATTCACCACATATCAATAATCAGGATAATGTGCATCAGGAAGGCGACAATCCTCATGCAAACAACAACACTGACCAAATGATGAATGATCAAATGTTCAGAGGCTTTATGCAATTTATGCAACAGCAGGCGAGAGCGACTCCTGTCCAAAACGTAGGTGGAAATACGGAAAACTCTCGGGCGGTCACCGCTAAACAATTCAAGGAGCTGGGACCACCGGAGTTTAAGGGAGAGCCAAAACCACTTCTGGCGGAAGCATGGATAAAGCAGATTACCAAGATATTTGATGTCTTGGGATGCTCCGAGGAGCAAAAGGTTCCTTCTAAGCCTTTTATGTTGCGTGGAGAGGCGATTCTTGGTGGGAATCGGTAAAAGCGTACTCAACTCTTTATCTTGAAGATATCTTGGGAGAAGTTCCAGAGTCATTCAACGACAAATACTTTCCCGAAAGTATTCGCCACATGAAGGAGGTGGAGTTTATCAAGTTGTAACAAAACAATATGACCAGGTGTCGCAATACGAGGCAAAATTTGCGGAGTTATCACGGTTTTCGTCCCACTTGGTGGATAATGAAGAGAGAATGGCGCGAATGTTTTTAAGAGGTTTGAAGTCGGAGATATCGTCAACATCTTATTTCATCATAAACCGTGTTTGTATTCGGATGTTGTAAATAGGGCTCGATTAGTGGAGTAGCGATAACGAGTCAACCTTAACTAAAAGAGAGAGCGGTAAGAAAGTTATAATACCCGGTGAGAGTAGTCATCGAGGCGGTGACAACAAGCGTGGAGGGAATCAACAAGGCGGATATGGTAACCACCGGTGGTAATCGAGGCCAAAACAATAAAATGGACATTTCAAGAAAGCGGAGATTCAACAATGATGGAAAGACGTCAAAGACCAAAGACCGTTGTTAAGGAAGGAGAAAGACCACCTATCATATGCTTCAAATGCGGAGAAGAGGGACACATCGGTCGAATCGTGCCATGCCAGTCAAAGCATGTTATAATTGTGGAAGAGAAGGTCACTTAGCTCGATTTTGTCGTTCATGAAAGACAAATTCAACTAGGATGGAGGCACCAAAGGTCCGTCCCGGAAAAGTCAAAACCAGTAGTGCAAGGGAGAGCGTTTGTTGTGACCTCCCAGAGAGCAAGGAACCCGAATGAGGTCATCACGGGTAAGCTTATCATAAACTCTAATGAAGTCTACACTTTATTTGATACTGGGTTCTACCCATTCTTTTATTTCTCCTACTTGCGTTCATCGATTAAATTTGACTCCGGAGAAATTAGACTTTGACTTATCTGTGGAAACTCCGTTAGGAGAAACCTTCATTACATGCACTGTTTGTAAGTCTTGTTTGGTTCAAATCGGTACCCTCACATTACCTGTCGATCTTATTTCATTAAAAATACTTGCATTTGACGTGATTCTAGGGATTGATTGGTTAACTACTTATCATGCAAAAATTGATTGTTTTCGTAAGGTTGTTAGCTTTCATATTCCTAATCAACCTATTATGAGAATTCAAACGACCAAACCATTAAAATCAATCACGGTCATCTCAAGCCATAAAGCTATTCGTTTATTGAAAAATGGATGTCAAGCTTTCTTAGCTCATGTCATTGATTTAAACAAAAATACGTCAGTTTTGAGCGATATTTCTATTGTTAATAAATTTCTGACGTATTCCAAGAAGAACTTTACGGCCTACCCCGAGGCGTGAAATTGAATTTTGTATCGACCTTGAACCCGGTGACAAAACCTATTTCCAAAGCCCCATATCGAATGGCTCTATTGAACTTCGTGGAGTTAAAGACCCAGCTGCAGGAATTGTTAGACATTGGCTTTATTCGTCCTAGTACTTCTCCTTGGGGTGCTCCTGTTCTATTCGTGAAGAAGAAAGATGGAAGTATGCGACTTTGTATTGATTATCGGGAGTTGAATCATGTCACCATCAAAAATAGGTATCCATTGCCACGTATTGATGACCTGTTTGACCAGTTGCAAGGAGCCAAATTCTTTTCAAAGATTGATCTTCGTTCAGGATATCACCAATTGAAGATTAGAACCGATGACATTCCAAAGACGGCTTTCAGAACTCGGTACGGGCATTATGAATTCCTAGTCATGTCCTTTGGATTGACTAATGCTCCTGCTGCCTTCATGGATATGATGAACCGAGTATTCAAGGAATATTTAGATCACTTTGTGGTCGTCTTTATTGATGACATCCTTATTTATTCCAAAAGCCGTGAAGATCATGAGCAACACTTGAGGCTGACACTCCAAAAGCTTCGTGAATATAAGCTTTATGCCAAGTTGAAGAAATGTGAGTTCTGGCTTGAAGAAGTAGCATTCCTTGGGCACGTGGTATCAAGTCATGGAATATCTGTTGACCCAAAGAAAGATAGAAGCTATTCAAAGTGGGAACAACCTAAATCGATGGATAGAAAGCACGTAGCTTTCTCGGTTTATTTGGTTATTATCGGAGATTCGTGGAAGGATTTTCTCGAATCGCTACTCCATGATTTCGGTGACTCGAAAAGATACAAAGTTCGGTTGGAGCGAAGAATGTGAGAAGAGTTTTCAAGAACTCAAGAAGAGACTTATTTAAAGACTGCTCGACAATACCATCTGGCTCGGAGGATTTGTCATCTCTGATGATGCTTCGAGCAAAGGGTTGGGATGTGTTCTTATGCAACATGGAAAAGTTATAGCTTTATGCCTCACGACAACTCAAAGAATATGAGAGGAATTATCCTACTCATGATCCGGAGTTAGCGGTATTATCTTTGCACTTAAAATTTGGAGGCATTACTTGTATGGGAGAAAGTGGAGATCTTTACGGATCATAAAAGCCTCAAATATTTCTTCACTCAAAAGGAACTCAACATGCGACAACGACGTTGGCTTGAACTATTGAAAGATTATGATCATACCATCCAATACCATCCCGAAAAGCTTAACGTGGTAGGCGATGCATTGAGTAGAAGATCGTATGCAAGTATCTGAGTGCGTTATTGTCAACCACAAAGGCCCATTTTGTGTGACTTGCAAAGGATGGAGATAGAGTTAAAGACTCCTGGGGACGCATGTGATGATAGCGAATATCTGAGTAGAACCGACTTTAATCGATAAAGTTAAAAGTGCTTCAAGCTACGGACACGGAGGCGATGCGTATGAGAAAGAAAGTGCAAGAGGGTGCTATCTTAGGAAGCAAGAATCGATGAAGAAGGAATACTTGAGTCAACTCCGGACTTTGTGTTCCTAACGACCACGATTTAAAGTATAATATCATGATGGAGGCGCACAACACACCATTTGCAATCCATCTCGGGAGTACCAAAATGTATCATGATATTAAATCATACATTTTGGTGGGAGCAATATGAAAGAGAGATAGTTGTTTATCTCAAGGTGTCTAACTTGTCAACGAAGTTAAAGCGGAGCATCAAGTACCAAAAGGTCCATTGCAACCACTTGAAATTCCGGAATGGAAGTGGGAGCACATTACCATGGATTTTAATTCACGGTCTTCCTAAGGTTTCTCAAGGCATTGATGCGATTTGGGTCATTGTTGATAGTTTGACCAAGTCCGCTCATTTCTTACCGACACGAGAAACTTATACACTTGAACGTCTTGCTCGTATGTACATAAACGAGATTGTAAGATCGCATGGTATGCGGTATCCATAGTTTCGATCGAGACCCAAGATTCACTTCACGATTTTGGGTTAGTTTGCAAAAAGCTATGGGCACAGACTTACGATTTAGCTCAAAGATATCATCCTCAGACCAGACTGACATCGGAGAGGACTATTCAAACTCTTGAAGATCTATTAAGACTCTGTGTTCTTGATTTCAAGGGAGTTGGGACAAGTTCTTACCATTGGTGGAGTTTTCCTACAACAACGGTTATCAAGCAAGTATTGGCATGGCTCCATTCAAGCGTTGTACGGAAGAAAGTGTCGTTCTCCGATTATCTTTGGGATGAGGTGGGTGAAGCAACGTTGTTGGGACCGGAGTTGGTACGTATGACTACGGAAAAGATTCAAATGATCCAAACAACGTATAAAAACCTCACAAAATCGACAAAAGAGTTATCTTTGATCTTCATCGAAAGGACGTGGAATTTGATATAGGAGATCATGTGTTGTTAAAAAGTTGCTCCGTGGAAAGGAGTTACAAGATTTGGAAAGAGAGGAAAACTTAATCCTCGATTCATCTGGTCCATTTTAATCCTCGATCGAGTAGGAACCGTGGCCTATAGACTCGCTTTACCTCCAAATATGTCTCGTGTTCATAATGTTTTCACATATCCATATTACGTAAATATGTGAAAGACCCGAACCATATTATTGAGTTAGGCCGGACGAAATAGCGGAAGATTTGACGTATGAAGAGGTTCTGTTCAAATTTTGGATAAGAAGGAACATATTCTACGCCCAAGGTTTTACCTCAAGTCGAAGTTTTGTGGAGAAACCACGATGTTGAGGAAATGACTTGGGAGTTAGAATGCGAAATGAAATCAAGGTATCCTTATCTCTTGACATACCAGTGCATCGCACCCTAATTTCGAGGGTGAAATTTCATAAGAAGGGAGGTTGTAAGACCCTGACTTTTAATAAATAAAGATGAATTTTCTATAAATATTATTTTGAATATTATGGAATAATTTGATATAATGTTATAGTTGTGGCTAATATTTATAAATTTTGCAAAGTATGCAAGTGGTTATATTATATTCGATTAATTGGGAATATTCGGTTTAGCGGGGAATATTTCGTACAACGGCTCAATCATTGGTGGACCCCACAATGTAAATTATTGTCGGATTGAGAAAAAGACAAAAATATTTTATTGAAATAACGGCGGAAGTTTTACTGTGATTCTTGTTGAACTACTCGGTAGTAAAAAAAGAATGTCGTGTGGTTGCATAGTAGCTACACCGGTATTGATTATTGATGCTTATGTGAGAAGTCACTCGGTTTGATTCCATTATCACGATTAATAATATGAATTATTATAGCGATAATGACGTTTTGTTTTATTGAAACATCTTTTATATAAAATAGAATACTTTATTAAAGTTATTCTATAAATAGAATATATTATATTTTATTATGCATAGTATTATATATAGTGTTTTTGCATAGTGTTTTTGCATAGCATTGCATAGTGTTTGCATAGTAAAATGTTTTATATAAATAGAATATATTATATTTTATTTAAAAGATTTTCTTTAAATATGGACCGTCACGATTAAAGTAAATCAATCTAGACTAGTTCATGGATTAGTTACTATGCATTCCATTTTCCTATAAATAGAAGCTCATTCCTTCATTATTTTCTTACGAATTCATTGAAACTCTAGAGAGAGAAATTATAGAGAGAAGCTATAGAGAGAAAGTTATAGAAAGAAGAAGAGTATTACGCTACTTCACTACTTCTATATTAGGTTCTTTTACTAGGTGAGGGTGTTATTCTTTCTTCTTGAAGAGAACTTACATTATTCCATTCACTATTATTACATTGGAATAACTTTTGTAAAAGTGGCATACCCTATACATAACTTTTGATATCTGCTGGCATACCCTATACTTGGTGAAATCCTTATGTTATTCCATTGCTTATTTATTACATTGGAATAACTCTTTATGTCGCATGATTTACCCTATACTTGGTGACATTCTTCTATTATTACATTGGAACATCACATGCATCGTGTGTTTTACAACGGACACTGGTTAAAATTTTATTATTACATTGGAACATCACATGCGTGTTTTTACAGGACTGGTTCCGTCTTTATCATTACGTTGGAATATCCTATTCGTGTGTTTTACACCGGATTTGGTTCCATCTTTATTATTACTGTTGGAACATCCTCGATTGTGAATTTCACGACCGATTGGTTTATTATTATTATTCATTGGAATAACTTTGTCTATCTGCAATACCGCATGCATGGTGATTTCTTTTGTTATTCCATTCTTTATTATACCCGGTTGGTTAAAACTTTGACTTCTATACTCCATGAAATTAGTAGAATATCCTTGATATATTTGCGTTTCATCCAAAGATATCTTTTCACGGAAATATTCTTCCGATCATTCTTGAATTTTACTCTACAAAGCAAAGTATCATGTTGACAATTTGGACGTTAATAATTCACGGATAAAATAATTCTTGAACTTGTTTTATTGAATTCTTATATCATTGTCATCATCCTCATGTTTATATTTTTTTTTAAAGTCATCGTACGTGGCTGTAGAGCATGGATGGACTTGGTATGATTATGACCGAGGATTATTCGGCATAATCATGGACCGTAATGTTACAAATGATGTGATTAAAAATCCTCAATTGGTCAGTAGTGCATTGATGGATGATTGTTGGCATGATCATGACCATTAATGAATACACAACTATTCTTGGCCCGTAGTGCAGGAATAATTGTGATCGTGATACTTAAGAATATCCTTGGCCGTAGTGTAGGGGTGATTCGATGATGTGGATTATTTATTAAAAATTTGAGTCTCACTATAATGATGATGAAAAACCTTTTAAAATCATAAAAGATAGTAGATTTTATTTTCTACTTGACTCTTTTAATGGAATGCATATTCAACCGCAGATTAAACTGTTGTCTATTGTATTTTATCGGTTTAACATTGTTGAAGACTATTGATAATTTATTACGCATTATCTTAGTCATAATATTTCTCATTGGGCTAGTTGAGCTCACCCTTTCTTTCACTTTATTCTCTTGAAATGAGAATATAGCGGGACGAGAGTGGGAAGCAGTGATGGTCCGAAGATAGCATTAGTAGTCCTCACTATTCTATGAAATAGTGTGATAATAATTGTAATGAGGACTTTTGTTTGAGTTTGTATAATATCTAGTAGGCGATATTTGTATTTAAACTCACGATTTATGTCGTATTGTACACGATACTATGTTAATAAGTTGTATTTAAATTTACGTACCATGTAAGTGGCGACCCAAGATGGGTGATGTATACCTAATTTTGGGGCGTCATGCGGTTGATCGACGCTTCACTAGATGAAAACCAATGGGTACAAGACGGTATCACCAATTGTCTCGATAGACGAAAAGCGAACCGCGGCTATCTTCCATGGTCGACTATACCAAACAAAGGATCGCCAGATCCTACAAAAAAAGTAAACACGGTAATTTAAACAACATGACTTGGTTCTGAAGAAGATTCTTAACAATCAAGATCAGGCCAAAGGAAAATTCGCTCCTAACTGGGAAGGCCTGTTTATTGTCAAAGAAGTATTGACAGGAGGCGCTCTCAGATTACAAGAAATGAACGGCGATGAATTTCCACAACTCATCAACTCAGACACCGTGAAACGGTATTATGTCTGAAGTAACCAGCAAACACCCTGGTGCATCATCATCAGGTCACCAGTCATGCTGGTTCTTTAACCCTTTACCACCTACAACTTGCTATACTTTGCCCGTCAGGGAAATATATTCTTCAAGCCAGCAGCCTGGCTTTCTTCTTTGCGCTCATACAACTTAGGTCATCCCACCGCGGATTGAACCTCTTGCGTTCACAGTTTGGCTACCCATACATGGGATCAAACTTCTCCTGCCTGCAGTTTATCCTCAACCTAGGATTAAACTTTTTCCTCCCTGCACTCTGACCAGTACATGGGATTACGCTTTTCTTCTCGCCCTGAGGGACGAACTACGTCGACCTAATCTCCTCTTCAATAGGAGTATGTAGGCAACCATGTTACATGGCCCGGTCGCAATAAAACAAAAACAACAAAAACATTTCTACCCTTTTCTCCTTACAAAAGCAAAAACAACCAAAAACATTCCTACACCATATCGCCCATATCTGACGTTGAACCTCTTACACCAGGTTCAAACTACGAGACCGATCTCCTCATCAATAGGAGTATGCGTGGCGTACCATTCATGGTGCGGTCTCACCCCTACCAAAATACAAACCATTGTCGGCAGGTTGGGATTCTCTTTCAATCCTTTGCATTTCATTCGACAGCACAAAGGGATGGAATTACTGAACTCCTCCCAAATAGGAGATTGGCGACCATCTAAGCTACGGTCATACCTCGAAGAGCAATACTAAACCATAAGAGGTGGAATTAACTAGCTTCTCCTAAATAGAAATCTTGGTGACCATCGTGTGGTGGTCGATCTCGAGGGAAAGCCACATTCCTCTCCACATTTCCATTTAGAAACAAGTCCCAAGACACCAAAGATGGTAGGGATATACATAGATCGATAATCCATTCGAACTATCCAAAGACATTTCAATGTCCATCCACCGAGGAAGAATTTAGAATTCATCAAGATCACAAGCCACAGCAAGCGGAGGCAAAATATCAAGCAAATAGCAAGGCATATCTAAAGGGAAGTGATCCAAAATATATTTTTCTATCATATATAATGTTGTTTGATATATATACAATGTGAAGCGTATACATGACAAAATGGCTAAGCTAGTGCGTGCGGTAAATACAAGATCATCTACTGAATCAGGTACATGCGAGCTAGCAAGAAGACATGGCATCCCTCTCGGATGAAGGAGGTAAAGTTGTAGTCTCTGGATAAGAATATCCACACGACCCAACAGATCTGTAGCCATCTGAATGATGACCATATGCTCATCGATATAAGCACTCATCTCTGCGATCATACCAGTGGTAAGGGACCTCATTGCAGTACTATCTGTGACAGCCACATCCTGGGCAGATATAGCACTATCCTGCTTAACTATCACTGCGTCTCTGTCTGACCTGGCCTCGTCCCGCTCAACAACAGCGGCATCTCTACGAGCTAATGCCTCGTCTCTCTCTAAATGGGCGGCGTCCCTCACATCAAGAGCAGTCGACATCATAGATCGAATCTGGTCTCTCTCAATGGTTATCAGATGAAGACTCTGCTCTAAATAATGTGCCGAAAGTCTTTGGATCACAAAAGTAATTGTCTTAGGAGAATCAAGAAAGAAATCTTCGGCAACCCAACAGTGGTATCCTCCTCGATGTAGGTATCAATGTCCTCTATAGGCTCTACATCGTCTAACTCAATCTCCGGTACTGCAAATACTGCTGCAGCCGATAAAACTTCCGTCTCCATCCATGCGGAGTACTCTGCGGAATAACCAGGATGACTGGCAGGAAAAGCAGCTAGCTCACGCTGATCCCAGCAAGCGTATACACGAGATTGGTCCTCGGCTGAGAGGTATCGAGAAGCTGAGCGCTGACCTGCCGCCCCCTCGAAAGGATGAAAATCCTGGACTTGGTCAAACTACGACATCACGACCAATGTATGATAAGTCGTCACGCCCTTCAAGCCAGCCAAAGAGAGGAAATCCATGCCCGGAGCATGAGTAATGAAGCTGTATGGTGAGCAAAGCCCCGAGCACAACAATATGCTAAATGGATCTCAGATATCTGCCAAAAATGCGGACCAAGACTGAGCATCTACACACTCCAATGGCTGAAAGGAATACGACATAGCCACCTCATGGGAGAAGCAATACTCGTGCCGTCAAAGGGTACCAACCGGTCGCAAGTATGACATAAACCACACATACAGCATGACCGAACTCCTTGTAAAAACACCTGACGGATAAGTACGGCAGTAGGACGCTGATCGCAAGGTCTCTGTCACGATCATAGATACAATGGTACAACCCTCCTTGAGAGCTCTCACCGCCATGATAACGCCTATATCTATCTCATCCATGTACCGCGGCATGTACACGTATAAAAGTACACATAGCATCAGTACATCAACTCTGGCCAAACGCCAATGATCCTCAAACACGGTGAAATCCCCAGAATGTCGTGAGTAGCTATCCTCCGCACCAAATCTGTCATACAGAAAATGCTGAGAGATCACATGACCAGATGTCAGCTCATCCTGCACCACTCTGCGCCTCAATCCTGTGAGAGTCATGAATCGTCTACTCATGTCTCCCAAAGCCATGTTCAGGAAAGGTCGGTCTAGGGGCAGCATCGTCAAACGGGCTAGAAAGGTCAAATCGGGAATAAAAATGCCACGCGATTGAGCAAAACAGCATACAATCCTGGTCTTCTCAAATGAGACTTTTAATCGGTACATCACTCATTGGTAGTCGCCTGAACATAAGTTATACTCTGCCGATAACCTCAATTGTCACAAATCATATACAGCAATACCTTATATAGGTTCGATGCCGCCGACTCCAGGTCGTTATCCTACGTGAATCCCCGATGGGGGTTACAACATGAGTCCCCGATGGGGGTTACCACGTGAGTCCCCGACAGGGGTTACAATGTAGAGCCCGGTGGGGGTTACCACATGTTCATCCGTTGACCAGCCTATCAATGAAGGTCAAGTAACCTTGACGTTATTTCAGCCGATGGCAGGTAAACCCATCGAAGCGTTGAGAACCGTTCGGTAGTTACGAACATACTCATGCGTCCCTAGTAGATCCCCGACGGGGGTTACAACATATATCTCCGGCTGGAGTAGCAACGCATGCGCAGCCGTTGACTCACATATCAACGAAGGTCAAGCAACCTTGACGTCATTCCAACCGATAGTAGTTAAACCTATCGGAGCTATAGAGCTGTTTGAGGTTCTCATACCCAGCTGCTCATATTCCCCTGCGGATCCCCGGCAGGGGTCACAACGTAATGCTCCGTTAATCTACACGTCAGCTAATGTCAAGCAACCTTGACGATCTCCTCTGTGAGTTTCGGTAGGTTAATTCATTATCGCCGTCAAGGTCAAAGCAACCTTGACGGTATATCCCACAGGATATTTGGTAGTTGATTCACACGCGTCAACGAAGGTCGAGGCATCTCGACAAAGACATTTGTTGTTGGCGATAAATCTAATGAGAATCATGGCGTATTCGGCGATACTAACCGGAGAGGTCAACATTATCCAAGAGGATAGATGGTGGAATATGTTATACACATCCTCAAATAGATCAAGCTTTATCCCCACAGATCTCTTACACATAAGAGATACCCCTTCAGCATCAAGTCGTTATCAAGAACACAGGAATTTAGTGATAACTCCAACACTAATATCCTAACAGATTCGGCTTGCACATCAGATCTGGTCAGTATTGCCAATCCTCAGTTGAAGCAACAGGGAACCAACAATCATCCCCAGCATGTTGGGCCACAACCCCGTACACATGCATCATACATTTGCATCATGTTGCTACCCTTAGCACCATATTTATCTTGTTGCGTTCCAAGTGTCTAGGATTCTTTATCCTACCCATGCATCGCCATGCATGAGTATGATAAAGAGGGGCATCTGTGAGACACTCGAAATTTTCGTACTCTCATTACATTAACATTACGGGAGGATGATTAGTTTTTAAGAGAGAACCACGAAAGACAATCCAAATCCACTGCAGGATACTACGGAAGTTCAAAGATTAACCCGGATCGTAACTGGGAGTAGCAGTTTCAACCTCGAATTTAACCGAGACCTGCATATATACAATACCGTAACACACACCGGAGAAGACCGATTAATCTCGGAGATAACCCCGAGGTATCCAGTCTCAGTCCCAACCATGGGAATAGCCACCAACCTTGGTGATAACCCCAAGGAATGCAGTTTCGGAGATAACCTCGGAAATGCTTGTTTCAAATGCCATCAGCTTCAATCTCGGCACTCACAACGAAATACACTGTGCCAACACGGGAATCACATCGGGAAGACAGGTACACCTCAAAGATGACAATGAGGATCTTCAACAAATGCAACAGTCCAATCTCAGCGAAGTCTGAGCAACGTTTGCTTATCGGCCCAATCCGGCAGTAACACCGGAGAGGGGCAGATCGCCATCTTGTCCAACACGATGCCACGTCTCGTCTCTACGCAACAATGTCCCACAAGGCTAACCAATCCCGAGTGACTATTGTGCGGGGTAACGGATGAAAGTTGAAGCTTGAAGATCGGAGGGTATCGTCCCATCTTCAAAGACTTCGTACAAACTCTAATCCCATGCCATCGTACAACTCTCGACAGCGGCTGTCGAAATAGGTCTGAATACCTCAAAACGGATGCCTGGATTGCACTTCTCAAAATTTAAGTGGACATTACGATTGCTCGAGTGCACGTACTTCAAGACGACCGAGCCCGATGTAATCAGGCCGACCCGACCCGCCTCTGGTACACTATGGTGAGCAGCAGTACACCTATGACACCTTTTGCCTATAAATAAGAGGCTTGGGGGTATCGATTTTAAGAGAAAAAAGACGGGGAAACCGTGCACAATTTGCTCTGCACTCGCCATACAGTGTATTTTCCCAATTTCAAACACCTGTGAGCTCATATATAGCCTCTTTTCTACCCACAAAAGCCCAGTGTTTACCCACTCTAAAGATATAGAAGCTCTTTTATCAGTCAGCTGTAAGCCTTCTCACACACTTTAGAGTCTTTCTCTTCATCTTTGCACACACCCTTCTACACGTTGAGAGTCGTGTTGCTTGCTTTTTCCCGGACTTCGGTCCGTGGTTTCCTTCCAGCCTGTATATATATATATTGACTAACATTATCGAGTTATACCTCGATTGAGCCTAGACTTCGGTCTGGAGCGTTTACTGCTTTAATATATATATATATATATATATATATATACTTATATATATTAATTGTCTGTCGGACTTTGTTCGATGAGCCTAGACTTCGGTCTGGAGCGTTTACTGCTTTAATATATATATATACTTATATATATTAAATTATCATCTTGGACTTTGTTCGATGAACCTAGACTTGATGCCAGTGCGTTTATTCGCTTATATATATATATATACTTATATATATCAACTGTGTGTCGAACTTTGTTCGATGATCCTGAACTTGATGCAGTGCGTTTACTCGCTTTTATATATATATACTTATATATATGAAGCGTGGTCGAACTATGTTGATGAGCTGGATTTTACATCCGGTTCGTTTATTGCTTTCTTATATATATATATATATATATATATATATATATATATATATTTGTTTTGTCTCGCACAGAGTTCCCTTCGTGGTAGTTGATAGTTTTCTGACTTAAATTACATTTAAATCCCGCTTAGAGAGCTTACTGCGTGGCGATTAATAGCATTCTGACTTTATTTACATTACATCACTTTGGAGTTTCCTTCGTGGCGGTTGACCGTATCTACAGTTTTATTTATATTTCTGATCCCCATGGAGGTGCTTCGTGGTTGGTGATCCTGTCTGTATATATATATTTACCGCTTTTATATATATACCGCTTATGCGTTTATACAAATTGCAATATTTACGTACCTAGGAATCATGTGACCATGATTCATCTCATTGGATTTAGATTTGATTCCGTGATGTTCATTTTCATTGTATGGCGACTTGTAAATTATTCTGCGATGTCTCAGATTTCCTCGGATGGTTTACATACCCACGAGGAAATCGGCATTATTTTTTTATATATATTATTTTAAATACGGATGCTTCGCGATTCGTCAATCAAAATCAATTCAATTTAGCTCACTTAATAAAAATGGGAGTGTAAAAGGTCTTAATTCCTATTGAAAATGAGGGTTTGAAAAACCTCATTTATAAAACATCATTGCCATATCTTGCTAAAAAGCGAATTTTACATAAATTCAAATCCTCGTGTATATAGGTTCGAAAGAGGCCTTTACATCTTTCATATAATGACAGACATTGACCCACACACACACACATACACACTCAGATAATAGTTTCTTGAAAAGAGGCGGTCACCGTAGTAACACGGATGTCGGGGGGTGCCTAACACCTTCCCCCCGCATAACCAAGTCCCCGGACCCTAAATGAATCTCGGTTTTGCTGACCCGTATATCAGTGTCACATCACTGAGTCAATGTGCAAACCTTTTCTCGGTTGTGTTGGTACAACCATTTAAAAAACCAACTGGCGACACTTAACAGTCCCATCGTCGACATTATACATGTCGGACCTTTTTCACTTGTTTTTTCAAACAAATCTCACCTAAAATGAGAACACCAAAGAACAAGTAACTGAAAGGGACATCCAAAAATCCCGACGTCGACATTGGTGACTTATCAGCATCAAGTGACTCGTCAATTAATCAGCCAGGAGCATGCCAGTCTCCTACGTCTTGTCATGAATATTCCCTTGTCACTTTCAGAAAATGAAATGCTTGAAGACAAAGTGACAAAGAGATCAAATACCAAAGCCCTTCGGGATTTTGCCAACAAAAGGGAATTCACCTAATTGGGCCAACCTATAGAGGAAATCCTATCAAATATTAATCAATGAAGGAAGGATCAGTTCCCTTCTACTTCCAATCAACCCCTGTTCAGGGTGGTATAACTCTAATGGAGTATGTAAATATCACTCCCAGTCTCGCGGTCACAACATAGAAGAATGATGGGCACTCCGCCACCTTATTCCAAATCTAATTGACAGTGGTGTCCTGCGCTTAGCAGACGACGATACTGTGTTACGTGCAAGTGAGAATACAGGTCCTACTAAGTGGAAGAGTGCGGTAGCATTCATATCCACTGAAACTGATGGGATTAATCAATCACTCACATTACCAACAATCCTTTGAAAGTGGCCGCTCCCGAGCCAATCAACTTGCCATACAGAGCACAATACCCTATTATTAGCTTGCGCAAGGTTCCGTGGAATTATGGAAAAGGTGAAGGATCCACCTCACATACCACTGCTGCGGTGTCGAAGGAAAATCCACTGTATCTTCCCCAACGGGTGATGAAGTCTACCACCGCATCAAAGGGGAAAATACCCATGGAGAAGATTGAAAAATTCCTTCGCACTATGGGTCATAATGAAGCCAAGGTGGTTTTAAGCTTAAAAGAAGCTCCACAACAGATATCAATTTTGGACTTGGTCCTAAATTTCGAGGATCACCGAAAGGTCTTGTTGAAGATTTTGGAAGAAGCCTATCTACCAGCATCAGTTGATATGGAAAAATTTCAACATCTGGTTGATAACATTTTCAACAACAATGTGATATCCTTTACTGATGATGACATACCGCCCGAGGGGACTGGTCATTGCAAGCCGTTGCACATTGCGGTCTTGTCCTCCGGATACATGCTAGCTGGAGTCTTGATAGATGGAGGTTTATCTCTTAATATCTGTCCATATGCTACCTTGGTGAAGATGAATATCAATCTCAACCGACTCCGGAGTAGCCATACCGTCATCAAAGCTTTTGATGGAGCCCGCCGGAATTTGGTTGGAGTAATTGAGCTGCCAATTGAAATTCGTCCCCACACATTCTGTGTATCCTTACACGTACTCAAGATAGATTCAGGATACAACCTGCTCTTGGGATGACCTTGGATTCATATGGTAGGGGCAGTCCCCTCCACCCTTCATCAGCAGTTGAAATACATTATCAACAATAGCCTAGTCACGGTCAACGCTAAACCAGAATATCCTCAAAACGGAGACATGTCGTTCATCAACACTAATGCAGTTGTTGAATCGGTCAGTTTTCATGCCTTGGAAGTAAGCAATACCGAATACCATGCAATTGGAACGCCACTCCCCTAGAACCCAAGATTTCTGCTGAAGTAATGTCAGCTACTCAGGAAATGATGTCATTGGGTCATCAGCCAGGACAAGGGCTGGGTAAAGATCACCAGGGTATCAAGTACCCAATTCAATTAGCCTGGCAGACTGGAACAGCTGGACTAGGCTATTCTACTTGTTCTAGTCATAGGAATCCTCATAAGCATCAGCAGATTCCTTCAGCTTCAACCATGCGGCATTTATCTTCGCCTTCAAACTCTGAGTCCGCACAACCTCTTATAAAGGTGCCAGCCAATGTAATGGCTATGTTATTTCCCAAGCCGGTACCAGTGAAGGAGAAAGAAGTCTTTGTTCCAAATCCCGCAGTGGAAGAGGAGGATTGAAAAATCAAGCAAGACGTCATCCAAATGATGTCAAGCATACGCATCATCGTTCATGACGAAAATACCAACAGATACACCCCAGACGATGATTGCCCAGACATAATGGCCATCATTCAGAATAGGGAGGATGATGACAATCCCTCCATCGCTGCAGTCCACCCAGACTTTACCCTTGCCAATTGGAACAACATTCCTTGCATTGGTCGACAAGGGTAAAATGGGCAGAACTCTTTCTGCCCTGTAGATATAATAACTGCTTACTTTTATGTAATGTATTAGTAGTTTATTTTGCCAGTATATGCTAACACTTTGTATGATTAACACATTTCATATATACTAAGTTAAAGTATATTTTGTTTCAGGACTCTGAATTTAGATGTGCATGTACTTGCTGATACGGTGCCTCTTCTCCACAAGGATTTTACCTTTGATGTAGAGTGAATTCAACCTTGATGGATATACAGGATGGCATTGAGGTGCCTCCAGAAATTCAAGAATGGGACAGAGACAAACCTAAACCCAACCTTGATCAAACCACTTCTTTCAATCTCGGAACCTTAGAAAGCCCTAAGTTAATCCAGATTGGTTCAGACCTTACCCCAAATCAAAGGAATGACATAGTTACGCTACTAACCCAATTCCAGGATGTGTTTGCATGGTCTCATGAAGACATGGTGGGTTTGTCCACTGATATTGTCCTTCATTGCCTTCCCATTAAAGAGGGATTTAAGCCAGTCAAGCAAAAGCTCAGGCGATTGAAACATGAGTGGAGTTTAAAGGTGAAAGAAGAAATTGTGAAACAATTTCAAGCTGGCATCATCATGGTGTCTACATATCCTGAGTGGATATCCAACATTGTGCCCGTGCCTAAACCTAGAGGGAAGGTACGAGTTTGCGTGGATTACCGGGACTTGAACAAAGCGTGCTTAAAAGATAGCTTTCCCGTGCCATTTATCCACATTCTCATTGACAATACTGCGCAATACGACATGTACTCCTTTGCTGATTGCTTTGCGGGGTTTCATCATATCATGGTTGTTGAGGAAGACCGTGAGAAAACTGCTTTCATCACGCCTTGGGAAACTTTTTGTTATAGACGGTTGTCATTCGGCCTCATCAATGCCGGAGCCACCTATCAACGAGCTATGATGGCTCTTCTCCACGACTTAATTTACAAAGAGATCGAGATCTACATGGATGACATCATTATCAAGTCCCGAAAGGAGGATGACCATCTAGACCATCTCAGAAAGTTGTTCAACAGGTTGCGTAAATACAACTTAAAGTTGAATACAGCTAAATGCACCTTTGGCATTAAATCAAGCAAGTTGCTAGGATTTCTAGTTAGCCACAAAGGAATTGAGCTGGATCCTGCCAAAATTCAGGGCATCACGGAAATGCCTATTCCTCAGACAAAAAAGGAAATACGGGGATTTTTGGGAAGAATCAACTTCATTAGCAGGTTTATCTCTCAACTCACAACAACCTGTGATCCAATCTTCAAGCTATTAAGGAAGAACTCCTCCATGAAATGGAATGATGAGTGTCAAAATGCCTTCCTCACAATCAAAAAACAGCTAGTCAAAGCTCCCGTGTTAGTACCACCCAGGGATGATGTTCTCATGTTCATGTATTTGTCCATAAGTGACAATGCCATGGGTTGTATGCTGGGACAGAAAGACGATAGAGGCTAAGAACGAGCTATCTATTACCTCAGCAAAAGATTCAGCAGTAATGAACACAAGTGCACTCTAATCGAAAAGACGTGTTGTGCTTTAGCATGGGCTTACATGAGGTTACAACATTACCTCCATGGTCACACAACCCATCTCATATCCCGCGTGGATCCTCTCAAGTACGTGTTCAGCAAACCCATGTTAAATTGCCAACTGTCCAGATGGCAGTTGATCCTACAATAATTTGACATCGTATATGTGACTCAAAAGTCCATTAAAGGTTAAGGAATTGTGAATCAACTGGCCGCCGCACCTTTAGGGGATTTCAAACCCTTAGAAACATATTTCTTGATGAAGGAGTAATGACAGTGCAGCAAGACCATCAGTACGATACGCGCCAATCATGGAAGATGTATTTTGATGGAGTTGTTAATATGGAAGGTTCTGGAACTGGAGCAGTTCTAGTATCTGGTACGAGAGAGCAGTATCCCGTCGCCGCCAAATTGCAATTTGTCAGCACCAATAATACAGCTGAGTATGAAGGCTGTCTCATGGGGCTAAAACTTGCCCGTTCATTGGGCATCAGGCGGTTAACTATCTTTGGAGATTCAGAGTTGGTACTCAGACAGTCCACCAGAATCTATCAAACCAAGGAACTACATTTGCTGCCCTACCATCGGCAAGTTTTACAGATGGTTATGGAGTTTAAAGAAATCTCCTTTATACACATTCCTCGTAATAGGAATGACTTTGCAGACACATTAACAACTTTAACCTCCTTGATTCGTATATCAGACAACGAACACTTGCCAAGCGTCACAATTTCCCTGCACAAGGCCCCAGCCTATGGGAATTACGTTGGAGAAGTATCAAATGAGCTACCTCCCATCCAACATCCTTGGTATCAGCATATCAAGGAATATCTACGAGATGGATCTACACTAGCGGAAGCTAGCCCGACTGAGAAAACGCGGATCCATCGACTTGCTATGAAATTCTATCTGAGTGGAGATGCGCTCTACAAAAGAGATGCAGGACTAGGTCTCCTCAGATGTTTAGACAAAGATCAAGCCCAAAGGCTTATGGATGAAATCCATGGCAGAGTCTGTGGCCCCCACATGAGTGGCCCCCTCCTTGTCAAGAAAGTCCTCAAGACATGACATTATTGGCTATCTCTCAAAGCTGATTGCAATGACCACGTCAAGAGATGCTATCAGTGCCACATTTATGGGAATGCTATACACGCCCCTCCAAGGGAACTCCACAACATGAGTTCACCTTGGACCTTCTCAATGTGGGGAATGGACAGTATTGGGCCCATTAAGCCTAAAGCCAGTAATGGTCACCGATTTATCTTCACCATGATCGACTACTTCACCAAGTGGGTAGAGGCAACCTCCTTCCCCAGGGTTACCAAAGAAGTCATCATTGCTTTCATCAGAAACAATGTCATTTATCGATATGGACAACTAGAGGTGATTGTGTCAGACAATGCTAAGAACCTCAACAACAAAATATTGGAGGAATTATGAAGTAAATTCCACATCAAACATCTTAACTCTATCATCTATCGTCCGAAGATGAATGGTGATGTTGAAGCGGCTAACAAAAACATCAAGAAGATTATGCAAAAGATATGATGTTCGCCAACCACAAAGATTGGCCTGACCTATTGCCTCTCACTCTGTTAGCCTACAGAACCTCTATGTGCACTTCCACTGGGGCAACCCCCTATGCTTTAACCTATGGGATGGAAGCAGTGCTCCCCATAGAAGTTGAAATGGAATCCCTCAGAGTGTTGATAGACGCTCAGCTGGATGAAGACCAATGGGTACAAGACAGGTATCACTAATTGTCTTTAATAGATGAAAGACGAACCGCGGCTATCTTCCATGGTCAGTTATATCAACAAAGGATCGCCAGCTCCTACAATAAAAAAGTCCGGCTACGGCAGTTTAAACAACATGACTTGGTTTTGAAGAAGATTATTGGCAACCAAGATCAATCTAAGGGAAAATTCGCTCCTAACTGGGAAGGCCCGTTTATTGTAAAGGAAGTATTGACTGGACGCGCTCTCAGATTGCAAGAAAGGGACGACGATGAATTTCCATAACTCATCAATTCGGACACCGTGAAACGGTTCTATATCTAAATTTGTCATCAAGAAAACATCCTAGTGTTGGACTGTAAGACCCTGAGTTTTATGAAATAAAAGTATTCAATTTTTCTTATAATTACAATTCAGTAAATGGTTAAATTGATAAAAGTTAAAGTTAAGGGTGATATATGAATTTTTTTTTCAAAATATGCAAGTGGTTATAAAATATTCTTTTTGTCGGGGAATATTCGTTTGGTCGTGGAATATTCTTTCTGTTGGGGAATATTAAATACGACGTACAACGGCGCAACCATTTGTGGACCCCATAACGGATAACTGTCGAATGAAAAAAATGACAAATTTGAGTTTTTATAAATAACAATTGTAATCGTTCTGATTAACTTTGTTGGAATACCCGATTGGGTAAAGTAGTAATACGTCTTGCGTACAAGAGTAGTAGCACACAATTTTACAGAGTATTTTTGAATTATTGATTTTTACGTAAGAAGGCACTACTCAATAATTGTTACAGTAATTACTGTTCTGTATTTTATTGATTCAATAATTGTTGCTTTGATATTTTATATTACTGTTATTTTAATAATTGTCACTACACAGTATTTTCCATTATCGAAGCAATAATTCATAATATCTGAATAATATTATTAGATAACATTATTAGCAATGTCTAGAAAGTTCTGTCTAAGGAGAGGTTTGGTCACCCTAATCAAGCGCCCGATAAGGAGAAATTCTTATTGGAAAGCTCCTCTTTCACAGGACCGTCAGTTGTCATTATTGTGATTACGTAATATTATTTGTGAATAATGAATTATTGATTTATATGATAAGAAAAATATTCATTTTATGTGGATATAGATGGAGAAATTTTTAAAGTGACAATTGTTGAAAATCGATATTTTATATTTTCTGATAAAATAATATTTTATTATATTATTATAATATAATTATGGTGTTATTTTTTACAATGAATGTGGGATATATGAGTATATGAGGAAGAAGAGTATTTTTGTTGCAAAAGTTGTTTAAAACATGTTAAACATGTTGGTGGACCCATTTCTTGACTGAAATTTGATTATAGCTTGTAAAATCGCCTAGGTATGTGGATTTGCCAATTTACATTTGGAATTTGTAAAAACTTTCTTTTGTAAAGTTGTAGAGAATTGAATTTCCTATAATAAAAAAAGAAGCGAGATTCGAATTTTCTGATAAAAGGGCTATTTATTATGAGTTATTGAAGTTCCGAAGTTCCGAAATAATTGATTTTTTGGAGTTTAAAATATTTTAAATATAAAAAACGTTTTTTGTATTGTTGGTGGGTTGTCAAACATGCTGAATTGGATGATTCAAAGGTTGGTGTGAAATTTTAATATATATATTATTAATTTATTAAATTTTCTGCTTTGGTGTTCTAAGCATTTTCCTATAAATAGGGTGCTTAGGTTAGAATTGAAAATCACACCAGAAACTAAAGATTTCTCTCTCTTTCTCTCTCTATATATCGAGTGTATTTTTGTGAGTATTTTAGTACTTCGAGTATTGCTATACGGTGCAAGCTCTTTTAGCACTATATCCGATATTCGATCGTAAGTAATATTCTTTACGAGGTAAGGAGATTATTTTCTTCATAAATGATATTATTTCTTGATATCATTATCTTAGAAATATTGGTTTGAATTTTTATCAAATTTGGAACTTTTTCATGTCGGGGTTACTATTCATGAGTTACTATTCACGAGTTACTATTCACGAGTACTATTCACAAAGCATGATGATATTTTTTGTGAAATTTCTATCTTTTGGTGTCGGAGTTACTATTCACGTATATGACACTATTCACGAATACTGCACTATTCACAGAAAAATTAAATTTTTGTTTTTCTTCCAAAATATCTATTATGGATACTAGCTTTGATTGTATCCATGTTTTGATCATTCTTGAATTTTACTCAACAATGATTATTTATGAAATATTTTTTTTGACATGGAATAGCTGAAGTACGAATCCTTAATATTTGTTCTTTTGTTTCACTAGATTCGTTTTCTTTAAAATATTTTTCATCATCCTCAGTCCTAAATGATGATGTAACTGAATATCTTTGGCCTGTAGTGCAAAGATGAATGATTTCTGATGAATATCTTTGGCCAGTAGTGCGAAGATGAATAGGTGTTTAGATGAACATGACCAACTGATGAATATCTTTGGCCTGTAGTGCAAAGATGATATGTTGTTAAATATCTTTGGCCAGTAGTGCAAAGATGAACTGTTGATGAATATCTTTGGCCCGTAGTGCAAAGATGAATTTATCAGTATGATTATGAACAGGAACTGTGATTTGGTATAACCATGATCTTTGATGTTTCAGGTGATGTGATAAGTGGATTTTATATACATTTATCTGATATCTTTTACTTGAATTAGTTGCTTATATTTATGTGTCTTAGTTACTTTTCATGCATTTTGTGTTCATTTTGTAGGCTATACGTTTGGGAGCGGTGTGAGCGACTATTGGTAAGGAAAAGCAAAGAAAACGCAAAGAAAAGCAAACTGGACATCATTTGGGCTTTCATGTTTACTTCATGTTCTTGGTTTGGAACTTAGCTTACATTGAAGAGCATCGTCCTAGCTTTCTGAAACATTTTGAATCATTCCAATCGAAGTTTGGAAGCAAGAGCTATGATCATTGTACCAACAGACGTCGAACGTCATGGTTTTGGGTGGTCATTTGCATAGTAGTTACTTCCAGCTCAATTTCAGCCTTCATCCGCCTAGACTTTCTCAATCCTTAAAGAATAAAAGTTGTATATCTCGTCGATATCTTCGATTTGATAGGTGGCAGGCCCCGTAACTCCTCTCGGATCAAAAGTTATGGCCGTTTTCCCAAAGGACGTCGGAGTAGAAAATGTCAGAACATGGGGCAGCGCCGGGGTGCCCATTTTTAGCCTATGCCCAGTGCCGGGGCGCTAGGGGGTAGACTTCTAGCGCTGTGCCCAGCGCTGGGGCGCTAGGGGAAGGGCTTGGTGCGGCTTGGACGCGTTTTGGGCGAATTTTGACACCTTTTTGACTCCAAATAGGATTGGGTTTGTTCCTAAGCTAAAAATTTGACTTGTAACCTATAAATACATGATGTAAGGCATAAAATAAAGGGGGATTACATAGCTTAGATTAGAGATACACTTCATTAGATTAGAACATAAACCCTAGTTCTTATTAGTTTTAGAGATTGAAGCAACTTGGAGATCATTGAAGATCAAGAAGCGGGCAAGAGGGGAGCATCGAGTTCTTACGACAATGATTCTATTCTCTTCTCTTATCATACTTTTATCTTTTAATGTCTATTCAGTTGTGAATTCTTAGTTTCAATTTATTAATTATGAACTAACTCTTTTACTAAGATTCCAATGGAACCTTTTATGATTATGAATTGATTATTTGATTTGTTCCAATATTTTATGTTGAAGTGAATTGTTCATCTTGCTTTGTGCTTATTGATTAATTATCTGGCCAATAATTACCTTGTTACTCTAGAAGGAATTGGGAAAGGAATTCTAGGATTAGAACTGGGCTTGGTGACATGTGACTTAGTTATTTGCACAGTGAATAATTAGGTTTGTGAATAGAATGAGAATATCTATTTGCCGCGTGTAACACATAAGGAATTAGGATTGTAGTGAGTTTAATTCAATTGTTTTGCATAGGGATATAGCAAAATTAACTTGGATTAAATAGAAGGCAAATGATCACTTGAGAAAGGGCTTTTGGCATTTGAGAATTCACATTAACAATTCAAGTGAGACATAATAATTGGGATAATTGGATAATTGGTTTATAGTTCATAATTGGGGATATTGGAGTCTTAATCTTTATTTATCTGAATTCATTCGTTAAAATCTTAGTTTTAATTAGTTAATTTAGTTTTCTTAATTAGAAAAATCACGATTTGAGATTGTTTAAATAAAATTAGTTTGGTTAAGAATTAGTACTTGGTGATTTTTATTAAATAATTCCTCGTGGGAACGATACTCTACTTTCACTTTATTACTTGTTGACCGTGTATACTTGCACGTATTCATTGATTGCGAAATCGATTAACATGATGAAAATTAACTTTGTCCTGGATGAGGAAAGGAATTTAGAACTACAATTACGATTATGAGTTATACACGTGATTGTGGACAGGAATTATTGATTAGTGTTACAGGGATAAAACATTGTTGATAGACTTTTAACATGGAGAAGATAATAGATTTTATGGTCTATTTGACTCTTCTAATGGATTGCTCGTTCCGCTGCAACTATGGTTGAAAAGTTTTATCATCTACCATATGTTCTAAATCTCTGATTTATTACTGATGAAGGCTATTGATAATTTATTTATCTTTAGTCATGATATTCTTTACTGAGCTAGTTGTGCTCACCCTTTTGCTTCACAATTCCTTTCAAGTAACAAAAGTGTAGCTGGGACAAGCGGGGAATAACAGGGGAATAGAACGGTGGTCTATAAATGTTGAGGGTGAGGTGAATTTAACTTGGAAGGGTGTTTTGCCACTATCATACAAGATGTCTAATGACATACAACCTCGTGTCATCATATAACGGGGTTGTACTCATCCACTTGCTGAGTATATTTACAAGCACTACCTATATAATCTTGGTGTTTATTTGGAGTATAATACCCAATTAGAGACAGTGGAGATAATGATATGTCAAGAGAAGACTCACCATTGGGAAGAATATGATAGTAATCTTCACGTTTTTCTTTGGGGTCTATTAGGTGACCGAGGATAATTACGTGGCCATATGATATCTATCATAACCTAGAAGCATGGCCTCCCATGTACGAAGGTTTCCTTGAGCACTTCCCAAAGATTCTAATTTCTAAAACAGTTTTTGACTATACCTTTATGTAAGGTGTCATTGTGACGTGCTATCTAAAGTTGGTGTCCAAAGTTACAGTTGGTATATATTTGTATCCAAACTCACAGCATATGTGTTGTTGTATTTTGCATGACAATTGTTGTAATAAAGTTGTGGTTGTTTTCTGTACCATGTATTTGGCGACTCAGAATGGGTTGGATGGAATGGACCTATTTTGGGGTTGTCACATTTGGTATCAGAGCTATAAGTAAAGAGCCCCGAGCCTCTCGCTGGTGACTTCCTGTTGATGGGGGATGCACCAAAGCCAGACTCTCGTAGGGACGCCTTGGATTCTGCGGTGGCAAACTGATAGGTACCAATGTGAGGTGTTGTCCACTGATGGGACATTTGTCACATTTGGTATCAGAGCTTAGGGATATGGTCTCTAGCGGAGATCGGGGAATATAACTAGGAGGGGAGAGATGAGTAAATCATTCGCTAGTGTGTCCTACCTAAGCTTAATTGTTGGTCGGTCATAATATACGGATATTATGTGATACGTTAATTTGCTTAATTAACCCTTATTTTATGGCAGTATTTGAGAATGGCAGCTGAGAATGCTAACAATGGAGTGAATGAGACTGTGGGGATACCTCTAATCACTAACCATGATAATGTGATGTTAGACAAAGAAGGAATTAGAGATATCCATGTGGTGAGTGAAGAATTGATAGTTGCACCCGAGATAGTCGTAGAGGTAACAGCTGAGAGTGAGGAAGAAGAGGAAGAAGAGGTACCTGAGGAGAGTTTATTAGAGGTATTATATGATCAAAATGTAGAATTTCAAAATCGTATTCATGAGTTAGAAGAGAAGACTGAAGAACGACAGGCGGTCGTGGAACAAAAGGATACAACAATTCAAGCTTGTGTTACCCGATATATGATGATTGAAAAGAAGCATTCTTTGGCAGAGTATAAGATGATAAAGATGGAATCTGAACTTATTGAAGAAAAAACTGAACGAGTAAGAATGAGTGATGCATGGGTAAAAGCCACACGACACGTGGATATTGTGGAAAGAGATGTCTGATCTAAGAAGTCTAAAATAGATGATATGAATTTCTCTTTTTGGAAAGCAATTGGGAGAACCCAACATCGAGTTTTGAATTACCCTGTACAGAGCAGTCAACCTGAATTTGATATGGATCGAAGATTGATGATTCAGATCATGAATCAGGAGAACGAAGAGGTAGTTGAGGGAGGAATATGCCATATAGAAAAGTATGTTCCAACGATGGTGATGACGCCAAATGCTACCCCAGACAAGTCAAATCCGAGTAGTTCGAGGGATAGCGGTTGTCATGACTTCCCAACAAGTGAGGAACCCAAATGAAGTTATCACGGGAGATGAGCAATGGAGAAATCATGATGACCCGGGAGATAGAATCTGAAATAAAAGCAAGGTATTCTCAACTTTTCGAAATACCAGGTACGTAAATTTCAGGGACGAAATTTCAAAAGGAGGGGAGATTGTAAGACCCCGAATTTTATGAAATAAAAGTATTCAATTTTTCTTATAATTACAATTCAGTAAATGGTTAAATTGATAAAAGTTAAAGTTAAGGGTGATATATGAAATATTTTTTCAAAATACGCAAGTGGTTATAAAATATTCTTTCTGTCGGAGAATATTCATTTGGTCGTGGAATATTCTTTCTGTTGGGGAATATTCGTACAACGGCGCAACCATTTATGGGCCCCATAACGGATAACTATAAGATGAAGAAAACGACAAATTTGAGTTTTTATAAATAACGGCGTAATCGTTACCGTTAACACTGTTGGAATACCCGGTGGGTAAAGTAAAGTAATACGCGTTGTTGCACAGTAGCACACAGTTTTACACAGTATTGTTGAATTATTAATTCTTACGTAAGAAGGCACTACTCAATAATTGTTACAGTAATTATTGTTCAGTGTTTTATTGATTCAATACTTGCTGCGTTTGATATTTTATATTACTGTTATTTTAATAATTGTCACTACACAGTATTTTCCATTATCGAAGCAATAATTCATATTATCTGAATAATATTATTTGATAACATTATTGGCAATGTCTAGAAAGTTCTGTCTAAGGAGAGGTTTGGTCATCTAATTGCGTGCCAGTAAGTAGAATTCTTATTGGAAAGCCCCCTCTTTCCTGGGAACTGTCTGGTTGTCATTATTGTGATTCTGTAATATTATTTATGAATAATGAATTATTGATTTATATGATGAGAAAAATATTCATTTTATGTGGATATAGATGGAGAAAACTTTTAAAGTGACAATTGTTGAAAATCGATATTTTATCTTTTCTGATAAAATAATATTTTATTATATTATTATAATAAAATAATGGTGATATTTTTTACAATGAATGTGGGATATATGAGTATTTGAGGAGGAAGAGTATTTTTGTTGCAAAAGTTGTTTAAAACATGTTAAACATGTTGGTGGACCCATTTCTTGACTGAAATTTGATTATAGCCTGTAAAATCGCTCGTATGTGGATTTCGGTCAATTTCTGTTTGGAATTTGTAAAAACTTTCTTCTGCAAAGTTGTAGAGAATTGAATTTCCTATAAAAAAAAGTGAGATTCGAATTTTCTGATAAAAGGGCTATTTATTATGAATTATTGAAGTTCCGAAGTTCCGAAATAATTGATTTTTTGGAGTTTAAAATATTTTAAATATAAAAAACGTTTTTTGTATTGTTGGTGGGTTGTCAAACATGCTGAATTGGATGATTCAAAGGTTGGCGTGAAAGCGATCCCTAACGGGGGGTTCTGGCGTTGATCCGAGCCAGGGTTACTAATATAGATCCTAACGGGTTCTAACGTAGATCCCGACGGGTTCTAACGTGAAGCCCTGGCAGGGGATTACAATGTACATTCAAGCTATTGACACACATATCAACGAAGGTCAAGCAGCCTTAACGTTATCTCAGTCGATAGCGATTAAACCTAACAGAGCTCTAGAGCTATTCAAGGATTTTATGCTCGATTACTCATATTCCCCAACGGATCCCCGGCGGGGGTCACAATGCAATGTTTCGTTGATTCACATGTCAGCGGAGGTCAAGCAACCTTGATAATTTACCCAGAGAGTATCAGCCGTTGATTTACACATCAGCGAAGGTCAAACAAGCTTGACAGTATATCCCACAAGATTTTTCAGCCGTTGATTAATATGTTAGTGAAGTACACGTCAACGAAGGTCAGGCATCCCTGACAGCATTTGCTGTTGGCAGTAAATCCAACAGAATCGTGACATATTCTGGCGATACCAACCAGGAAAGGTCAACGTTATCAAAGAAGATCGATGATGAAATATGTTATACACATCCTCAAATAGATCAAGCCTTATCCCCACAGATCTCTTACACATAAGAGGTACATCTTCAGGATCAATTCATTATCAAAGACACAGGAATTTGGTGATAACTCCAACATCAACATCCTAACAGATTCGGATTACACATCAAATCCGTCAAGATTGCCAATCCCAGTTGAAGCAACGAGGAGCCAAAGAATCATCCCGGACATGTTGGGCTACAACCCCATACACATGCATCATACATTTACTTTATGTTGCTATATATAGTACCATGTTTGTCTTATTGCATTTCAAGTGTCTAGGATTCTTTATCCTACCCATGCATCGCCATGCATGAGTATGATAAAGAGGGGCATCTATAGACACTCGAAATTTTCGCACACACTCACATCGACATTGTAGGAGGATAGATTCGTCTTTAAAGAGGAACCCTGAAAGACAATCCATATCCATCTGGGATACTACTGGGAAGTTCAAAGATCAACCCGGAGCAAACTCGGGAGTAACAATTCAACCCTGGAGATAACCTCGAGGCATACAGATCCAATCACGAACACACACCGGAGAAGATCGATTAATCTGGAGATAACCCCGAGGTATCCGGTCTCGGCCCCAACCATGGAATAGCCACCAACCTTGGTGATAACCCCAAGGAATGCTGTTTCGGCGATAACACCGAAAATGCTTGTTTCAAATGGGACCAGCTTCAACATCGGTGCTCACAACGAGATACTATGTACCAACCCAGAGATAACACCGGGAGGACAGGCACACCTCAATGATGACACCGAGGACCTTCAACAATTGCAGCAGTCCAATCTCAGTGAAGTACTGAAAGCAACGTCGCTGATCACCCCAAACCGCCGTGATAACCGGTGTGAGGGCAACATCGTCATCTCGCCAACACGATGCCACGCCACGTCGTCTCAACATTTCATACACATCTCTACGCAACAATTTCCCAGAAGAATCAAGGATAATCAATCCCGAGTGCCTATTGTGCGGGGTAACGGATAGAATTTGAAGCTTGAAGACCGGAGGGCATCGTCCCATCTTTAATGACTTCGTACAAACTCTAATCCTATGCCATTGTACAACTCTCGACAATGGCGGTCCGAAATAGGTCCTGTATACCTTAATCGGATGCCCGGATTAAACTTCTAAAAGCTTGGGTGGACATTACAGTGCCTGAGTGCACGTACTACGAGACAACCCGACCCGAGAAACCCGGGTCCACCCAGGTTGCCTCTGGTACACCTGTGGCTCAGCCGCAGGTACACCTGTGGCTCCATCCTCTATAAATAGAGGGCTTGGGGTGGCCATTTTGCAAGAGAAAATGGCGACGAAGCCATGCCTAATTTGCTCTGCACTCACCCCATACAGTGTACTTTCTCATTTTAAACACATGTGAGCTTATATATAGCTACTTTTGTACCTACAAAAGCCAGTGTTTACCCACTTTGAAGATATAGAAGTCTTCTTTGGCAGTCAACTATAAGCCTTCTCACACACTTTAAAGCTTTTCTCTTCATCTCTGCACACACCCTTCTTCATGTTGAGAGTCGTGTTGCGCGCATTTTCACGGACTTCATCCGTGGTTTTATTTCAGTTTATATATATATCTGGACTAACATTATCTAGTTATGCCTCGATTGAGCCTAGACTTGATGCAGGCGTTTATTTGTTTTTATATATATATATATATATATATATATATATATATATATATATATATATATATGAGGCGTGTGTGAACTTTGTTCGATGAGCCTGAACTTGATGCAGTGCGTTTCTTTGCTTTAATATATATATATATATATATATATATATATATATATATTAGCTCGTGTGTTGGACTCATTCGATGAGCCTGAATTTTACATCCGAGTGCGTTTTTTGGCTTTATATATATATATATATATATATATATATATTAACTGTGTGTTGGACTCTGTTCGATGAGCCTGAATTTTACATCCGGTGCGTTTACTTGCTTTAATATATATACTTATATATATGAACTATTGTCGAACTATGTTCGATGGGCCTGGATTTTACATCAAGTGCGTTTATCGCTATATATATATATATATATATATATATATATATATATATATATATATATATATCGCGTCTCTCACTGGAGTTCACTACGTGGTGGTTGATCGCTTTTACCGCTTTCTTTACATCTCGTCCCGCTTTGTAGTTTATAAAGTGGCGAGTTGATTGCTTTAATACAACTTTATTTACAATTCGTCACTTTGGAGTTCCCTTCATGGCGGCCAACCGTATTCTTGACTTTATTTACGTTTTGTGTCTGCTGGAGTTTCCTCAAGTGGCGGTTGATAACTTTTAATGACTTTATTTACATTTCGATCCCCCATGTAGGTGCTTCGTGGTTGGTGATCATGTTCGTATATATATATATATATATATATATATATATATATATATATATATATTCTGACTTTTTATATATATACGCCATCGCTTTCATACAAATTGCGGTATCTTGTGTGCCTAGGAATCATGTGATCGGATATTCAACCCATGGATCTAGATTTGGTTCCGTGATGGACATTTTCGGTGTAAGCGACTTATAAATTATTCTCATGTGTCCGAATTTCCTCGGATGGTTTCCATACCCACGAGGAAGTCGGCATTATTTTGTACATTATTTTTCGCATACGGATGCCTCGTGATCGTAAAATAAAATCAATCAAGTCGAACACTTAATAAAATGGGAGTGTAAAAGGTCTCAATTACTATTGAGCATCAGGGTTTGAAAAACCTCTTTTATAAAACATCACTGCCATATCTTGCTTAAAACTGGATTTTTACATAAATTCAAACCCTGTGTATATAGGTGCGAACGAGGCCTCGCACTACTTCCAAATAACAACACATTAACCCACACACACACACATTCAGATAATAGTTTCTTGAAAAGAGGCGGTCACCGTGGTAACACGGATGTCGGGGGGTGCCTAACATCTTCCCTCCGCATAACCAAGTCCCTGGACCCTAATGAATCTCAGTTTCACCAACCCGTTTAGCAGTGCCACATCACTGGGTCAATATCCAAACATTTTCTCGGTTGTGTTGGTACAACCATTTAAAAAACCAAATGGAAACTCTTAACAGTCCATCGTCGACATTATACATGTCGGACCTTTTTCACTTATTTTTTCAAACAAATCTCACCTAAAATGAGAACACCAAAGAACAAGTAACAGAAAGGGACATCTAAAAATCTCGATGTCGACAGTGTTGTTGATGGTGTGACGCCCCCAAATTCGGGTATCTTCCAACCCGACAGATGGTGCTACACGGTGCTACAGTTCACACAAACATTCAATTAAAATGCCTCAAAAGAACGAATATGTCTTATATATATTCAAAACAATATTAACATTCTCCTAGGTTCTTTATAATTGTTACAATTGTTCTTGTCATAATATCAAATATTATAATTACAAACCTATACTGTTACATAAGTAATCTACAGGTTCGCCTTAGCCTTCCCTTTATCCTTGCTGGATCCGTCGGTCCGTTCGATCTTAGCTGCATTCATATGGTTCAAGCAAGAGTGAGCCTAACTAGCTCAGCAAGTACAACAATTTCAATAAAATAGCATGCTTGAAACACAAGAATCTTATATCTTCAATAATTGAACAATAGTTACAAAGTACTATCGATAATTTAAAATAGCACTTCTTTTCCTTCAAAACATTTTACAAAGAAAATATTCAGTAAAACATCAATTCCGGTCTAAGACCATGAGCATTTCATAAGTTCTTTGAAAAGGACATCCCGACACGAAGTCTGTAAGTCCGGTATAGCTTACGAGCACGTCTAGGTGATCAGCCTATAGTACTCTATGTTGATCAAGACTACATTCATAAACGTGTGTACGTTTAAGTTGTGACAACCTCACGTGCCTGTCGTTTGACGACAAAACAATTTAGCATACTCAGTCTTCATTTGAAAACCACACCAACATAGTTTGGTAAAACATTGGTAATACTTTGATAGATTGTAAGAAATCCAACATATCATAAGTCTAGCCGAAAAAATTGGCTTTGACTTCATCAGACATTAGTTCATGCGAAGAATGTGATGCCCCCAAAATAGGTATACATTACCCATTCTGAGTCGCCAAATACATGGTACATAAATCAAAAACAAACTTCTTTATGCAATACGACAAAGGCGTAGCTTAGAGTTTTTACACGAATATTATCTCATAGACAGTATTCAAACTCAAATGAAGTCCTCGTTACATTTATTATCACACTATTTCACAGAATAGTGAGGACTACTAAAATAACCATCTGGACCATCAATCCATTTCCCGACTAGTCCCAGCTATATTCTTACTTCCTGAAGAGAATAGTGAAAGAAAAGGGTGAGCTCAACTAGCCCAGTAAGAAATATTATGACTAAGATAATGCAGAATAAATTATCGTTAGCCTTAAATAGTGTTAAACTGATAGAATACAGTAGACAACAAGTTTAATTACAGCGGAACAAACAATCCATTAGAAGAGTCAAATAGAGCATGATATCTACTATCTTCTATGATTTAAAAGTTTATCATCAATTTTATCCATGTAATACCCATTAACAGTTCTTTCTTAAACCCAAGACAAAGAGAACTTTCATCACCTGTCTTCACCTGAACCACCAAAGATTTTAGTTAAATTCACAATTCATGTTTATAATAATGTGAATCAATATTTTCTCCTTGTCACAAAGGCTTCATAGATCGTTCACTCAATATCTTTACCCCAAAGGCTAAAGATATTCAAATGTAATAACAATGATCATACCAACTAGTTGTCTATCTTTGCATTACGGGCCAAAGATATTCAACTATAAAACCAATGGTCATGATCATACCAATCAGTTGCATGTCAGTGCATTACGGCCAAAGACATTCAACTGTTAACTAATGGTCATGATCCTGCCAATCACATCATCGAATTATCCCTGTACTACGGCCAAGGATATTCGTTAGTATCACCAGTTGTCATGATCATGTCATACACCTGTCCATCTTTGCACTACGGGCCAAAGTTATCAATCAGCAGTTCATCTTTGGATTACGACCAAAGATATCAATCAATAGTTCTTCTTGCACTACAGGCTAAAGACATACAACTGTAAAACTAATAACCAACAGTCCATCTATGCACTACGGGTCAAAGATGACTTTTAACGCAATATAAGCATGAGGATCATAACAATGATATAAAGTGTAACAACCCGATATTTTTATATAAATAAATAAGAAATTTTGTGTATAGATTTTTTTTTTTTAATGTTAAAGATGAGGATTTGTACAAGATATTATGTATATGTATTTATGTGGTAAATAAAAATATATTATTACATAAAAGATTACAAATAATTTTATTTGAGGATTATTGATTATTATAAAGTATATTCTTATAATAATTAATTTATAGTAGAAATGTTTTATTAATTATTTTCCATGAAATTATAAGCATATATTATTTAAATAATATATGAAATGATTTTAGAATAATTATAATAATTATTTTATTATATGAATTTTAGTACAAATTATTAAGTTAATTATTTTACCTTAATTATTAAGGTTAAATATGAAGAATAATCGAGATATAGAATCCAAACCCTAATTTTGGATTATTATTAAGGAATGAGAATAATAATATAATATTAATTATATTTTGATTTTTTCAATGTTATAAATATGTACTATATGTACGTATTGATAATGGTTGGTCAATCATGGTTTATATTTTCAAAACCCTATTATTAATTGGTTAAACCCTAGTTTTACTAGGGGAAACCCTAATTTGGAAATCAATTGTGAGTTTAAGACTGTTATATAACTGTATTATATGATTTATGTTGTGTATTAGATAATGATTTGAGTAATTAGGTAAACCCTAATTTTAGAAATCCTAAATAAATTCTTTAGAAAAACCCTAATTATCAAACCCTAATTTTGGAAATGAGAAACCCTAATTTGAAATTCAAATTAGAGTTCGAGATTGGTTGTAATTGTGATAAGGTGACTAATTTACAAGTGTTAGAATTATAATTGTTAATTAGGAAAACCCTAATAAAAATTGGAAACCCTAATTAACTAGAAACCCTAATTCTAAAATTAGTAACCCTAATTTGCTAATTTAGTGACCCTAATTTGTTAATTGTATGCTAAATGCTAATTAGTGGCCACTAAAACACTAATGTTCATGTATAGTGTAATTAGAAAATTAATCATAATTAGGAAACCCACAAATTTTTAAAAACTAAAATTTATTTAATTTTTTTTTGTGCAAACCCTAATTGCTAAATCCTACAAATGTTATGTACTAAACCTTAGGGTTAAACCCTAGGGGTTAAACCCTAAGGGTCAAACCCTAAGGGTTTGCATGATTACAAGATTGCCCTTAAAATTCCAAGCGAAAAGACCATTATACCCCTCTTGCATTATTGGTTTTTGCCAAGTGTTAGAGTTGTTGGGGTTGTTGGACAACTCTTGACTTCTTAGAGTGACTGAAATCAATACAAATCAGCAGCCATATCTCAGTCATGTGCATTAGAACATAATATAAATAGATCAAGAGAGAGAGAAAGTCACAATTTAGTTCATTTGTGCACTTGTTCTCCACCAATTCTCTCTCCCACAAAACCAACGAAATATAGTGATAGATCAGTTCCCAAGACCAGCCCCACGAAATCCATAACCAAAACAGAAGCCAAAAATCAAGATTATTCAAAGAAGGTATAAACAAACCCTAAAAAATTTGTCCATTAATTCTGTTGTTAGATGTTAGTTTAATGTGTTAAATGTGTTGTTAGTGGTGTCTAATGATGATCTGGGTTGCTAGATGTTAGATCCATAACATCTAGAGGCTCGGATTTGAGATTCTTCAAAATCTGGAAAAAAATTAAACTGTGGTCTGACAACGAATGTCAGTGGCCACAAATCTTTCTCTGTTTGTGATTTGTATTGTTTTAAGTTTTGGATTTGTAGTTTGACATAGGGTCTTTAAGCTGGAACTTGAATCAAGTTCATATCATCACCAGATTGAAAGATAATCAAGGTCAAACGACCAGCCATGACCGGGCGTTTCTGGGTAACCCAGGAATAGCCCAGAACCGGCCTGACAACGTTTTAAACCGACCAGATCTTCCATGTTGTTGATGTTTTGATTCTGTTAATATATCTAAGTTGTAGTATGTAGTTTATACTATACGTTTATACCTTAATAGCTCCTAAAAGTCAAACAGGATGATTGAAATGGATGGTCAAACTAGGACAAACGATCATGGAAGCTGTTTTCTGGGTAACTTAGAAAACGCTTGACCATGTCGTCTGACATGGTTTGACCGGCTTTGTTATGCTTGATCTGTTGTTATTGCAGTGATATAATGTGATAGAACGCTTCCTTGGTATGTTGGGTACACACTAAAACCTTTAAATCACTAAAACATTACAAGGATTACAAGTTGTAGAAGCCCAAAAATGGACAGTCGAACTGTTCTTCATTTCTGGGTAACCCAAAAATGAAGAACAGGTCTGACAGTCCCTTTGAAGGCTCCGATCTCGTTCGTTTAATGCTTGTTGAACATGTTTGTTATTGTATCTTGTAGTCAAACATTAGTACTACAAGATCTGACAAATAGAATACCCAGAAACACAATACACAGTTCACAGTTCTTGGTCAAAGTAGGCCACTCGATAATTGCACTTGAATCTCTGGGTTTGGCTAAGAACACGAAGAACACCTATAGCGACGGTTCTGTCGCTATAAGCAGTCTTTAGCGACAGTTTTATTAAAATTAATTAAATTAATTTTTGAAAATTATTTAAAAATAGTATTTAATTTTCGAAAATTACAAACATAATTTCAAAAATTATTTTAAGTTATAAAAATTAAATATTAATAATTTGAAATATTTTTCATAAATATTAGTATTTATTTAAATATTATTGATAATTAATTTATTTATTAAATTCATTAAATAAATTAATTAAAAATGATTTTATTATATTAAAATCATTTTAGCGATAATAAGTTATTTAGAAATATTTGAAGTTATAAAATATAACTTTTAATATTTTAAAGCAAATTTCATTAATTATTTAATATTAATGATCATTAAGTTATTTACTAAATAAATTAATTAAAATAATTTTATTATATTAAAAATCATTTTAAAAGATAATAAGGTATTTAAAAATATTTTAAGTTATAAAATATAACTTTCAATATTTTAAGGTAAATTTCATTAATTAATTATTATTAATGATATTAAGGTTATGTAATAATTATATTAAATAAATTAATTTAAAATGATTTTATTGATATAATAATCATTTTAAATAAAAATAAAGTGTTTAAAGATATTTTAAGTTATAAAATATAACTTTTAATATTTAAAGGATAATTTCATTAATAATTTAATATTAATAATTATTAATTTATTATTAATGATATTAAATTTATTTAATAATTATATTAAATAAATAGTTTAAAATTTGTTTTATTAATTTAAAATCATTTAAAAGGATATAAATGAATATTTTAAGTTATAATTAATGACTTTTAATATTTTGATAAATAGTACATTAATATTTAAATATTAATGAAAATTATTTAAAATAATTTTAAATGTTTTAAAAATTATTTAGGTAATATTAATACTTTAAAAGTATTTCAAGTTATTATAAATAACTTTAACATTTTAGAAATGTTTTCATTAATAGTTTAATATTAATTAAATATTAATGATAATAAAATTATTTAATATTTAAATCATTTAATAATAATTACGGTGTTTGAAAATTAAGCGATAAATTATAATAAATGTTTTAAAATTATATTAAGTCATTTAAAAATAATATGATCGATATTTATAGATATTGAGTTTGAGAATAGAGTCTTAGACTCGATAATTACTCGATAAAGTTGTGATTTTGCAAGCATGTTTTGAAAATTGATACGGACTTAGATAATTTAATTAGATATGTGATTATTTGTGATTCAATGTTTGTTAAACATGGGTAATAATGTGATTAGGTTATATGCTAACTGCGAAATGCAGTACTATGTGTTATAGTATATTGTTCTAATCGAACGAATGATCTGATTAATGATAGGTCATGATATAAACGATAAAACTAAGTTATAAATTGTAAGCAGCGCATCAGGCAAGTATCTTACCTTTGCATTTTTTTTATGCAATGGACATGAGTAAGAATGTTTCTAAACTATATTATTACTGTACAGATTATTAACCCTATATTATATACGCTCATTGATTATCAACATGTTAGTATATGGTAATTCAGATATATATATTATGTTCGTTAATTTCTATAAATGATTATACAAGTGTCCCCACTTGGATAATAATTGTATTTAATCACATGTTGATATACCTTTGTCAATTACCCGTATACATATATGTTGAATTATAGATTATTGTTGAACAAGATAAAACCTTTGATTTGGAACCCAGACAAGTATGAACATCCTTACACAGGAAAATTGTTTATGCACCCAAGGTGAATGAGAAGCGATACCCTCATTCTTGCATGTAGTATTGATCAACGCAGGCATAAAATTTGATCACCCCCGTGCTAAGTAAGTTATGACGATTTCGAGATGAATTTCTGTATAAACTTTTTGAAAATTAAAATAATGTTCATAGTATGTCACATAAACCCTATTTATAGTCAGTACGTAGTTTTAAAAATTTGGTATAAAATTGATATATTATTATCATTGGTTCAGATTACTTCACAACTAATGACTTGTTGTAGAAGGGTAGTACAAAGAAAACATTTAAATTCTTTCAGCTTATATATATAATTACTATTACTTGTTGGGCACTCAAATGCTCATCCTTGCTTAATTTAAATGTTTTCAGCAAAGTGTGAACAACCAAAGAGCTCTGCTAAGAACAAGGGAAAGGGAAAGGGAAAATTTACTGAATGAACGAAATATTATTTTATGTAATAGTTAACTTTATTAAGACAAATATGATATATATTATCTATCATGGGTTGTAATGAATTTTTAAAGGTTACGTACTTGGGATTTAGACTCTGATGATATTTAAATTAATTTGATCTTTATATTATTGTTATTATTATTAGTATTATTCCGCTCATAGAAATGGTATCGTGAAGCACCGAGTTCGGGTTTCAAGTACCTGAATTTGGGGGCTCTACAAAAAGAATCAATCAAATGAGATAAAGGATAAATATTAAACATTTATAATACAATTTATCCAGAGTTCAAGAATATCTAAATTGTCAACATGATCACCAATTGTGGAGTAAAATTCAAGAATAATATTCACGTATCAAAAATAATTTGGATAGAAAAGAAATATATTTTTCGGGTGAATAGTACCCCGTAAATAGTACCCTATGAATAGTACTTCAGGAATAGTACCTCGTGAATAGTACCTCGACATGAAAAGTGCCCCAAATACCCGAGTGAATAATATTCGAGTTAATAATAATTGGGTAAATAGTAACCCGTGAATAGTAACCCATGAATAGTACTATGGCACAAAAAGTTCCCCGAATACTTGAGTGAATAATATTCGAGTGAATAGTAACTGTGTGATTAGTAACTCGTAAATAGTAAGAAATAATAACCCTTACGAATAAGAAATAAATAACATCCCTTACGAATATTGAACGAAAATAATATTCCTTACGAATATTAAACAAAAATAATATTCATACGAATATGAAAAATAATATCTCTTCAGAATATGAAATAAATAATACACCTTACCAATACAACAAATAATATCCCTTACGAATATTGAACGAAAATAATATTCCTTACGAATATTAAACGAAAATAATATTCCTTACGAATATTAAACGAAAATAATATTCATACGGATACGAAAAATAATATATCTTCAGAATATAAAATAAATAATACCCCTTACCTTAGAAGAAGACTAGATACTGGAATAGTGAAGTAGTATACTTTTCTTCTTCTTTCTCTCTATAGCTTCTCTCTCTATAATTGCTCTTGTGAGTCTTAGTGAATTGGTGAGAATGAAAGAAAAAGGAGCTTCTATTTATAGGAAAATATAGTTTCGATAATTGCACGTTTTGGGGCTCGAAATATTATAGTATAATACCTTCATCTTTTCCTTCATTTTTAATTTAGTCCTGCAAGTATTATCAAACTTGCACCACCTCCCCTAATAGTATATCATGTGAATCAATAGTACAATCATGTGACTTAATAGTTCTATACATGTGAAAAAATTAATTACAGTATAGTACCTGCATCTATACCTCAAATTTTAATTTAGTCATACAAGTATTATCAATCTTGCACCACCTCCCCTAATAGTACATGCATGTGAATCAATAGTACACACATGTGAACAAAAAGTTATAAGCATTTGAATTAATAGCAATTAATTGCTCATTTATCTGATTAATTACCCGATTGGTCAATATAACCTCCAGACATCAATTATTATCGGAATAGATGTCGATTTCCACTAACACTAATAATCCCAACACAATGGAAATATCAATTTCATCTTTAATAAACACAAACTTATTCATCATTAATATTATAACTCACAATATTTACAACCAGATCGTTCCCAGGAAAGAGGGGGCTTTCTGATAAGGATTTCTCCCTATTAGCGCGCAATTAGGTGACCAAACCTCTCCTCGACAGAACTTTCTAGACATTGTCAATATTGCAAATAATAATATAAATAACTTTGTCGTCTTAATTATTGATTTAATAATACTAAATATTATGCAGATGATACTGTGACAATAATTGAATCAATAATATGAGAGATATGATGCATTAATTACTGTAACAATAATTGAGTATAACTGAGTGACTTCTCACGTAAGCATCAATAATTAATACCGTGTGCTACTATGCAACCACACGAATTACTGTACTTTTATAACCGATTATTTTATGACAACTTGTTTACTTTGAAAAAATTACAAATATCACCCTTAACTTTAACCTTTTATCAATTTAACCATTTACTAAATAGAATAATTATAAGAAAATTGAATACTTTCATTTCATAAAATTCAGGATCTCACAAATAATACATGAATCACAAAACTTGTCCAGATTGAACTGGAACAAGGGTTAGAATACTTGCCTTTAGCATCTGGTACAGTTATAACACGTGTACTTTAAGTCTTTAAGGTCTCTACAGTAGATGATAACATCACATAACACATTAGGTCATGAATAAATATATATGGTTCCAAAAGAATCTCACCCTTCTTCTCAATCTAATTACGTATTCGATTTGTTATTATTGGATCCTACTTCCCGTTATGTCGTTCTAATGTCTACATGTAATTGACTTACTTCAACCAAAAGTGATCATACTTGAGGTTTAATCATGACTTAAAAATGTTTCATTAAGTTCCTTAGTTCATTGTTAATCAATTACCAATCATGCTCTACTTATAAACATTCTTTACTGTCCAACCCCTAAGGTTGGCGCTACGGCGCCATATGATAAGTGGATTTTATATCCATGAATCGATGTTCATTTTAAGCTTAACTTCATAGTTATTTTCTCGTTTTGTGTTCATTTTCACTCGTTTCATGTTCTTTTATGTGTAGGGTGGTCATGGAAGTAAGTGGTGAAGAAAGGCGGTCTTTTGGAGCAAAGTTGGAAAAATGCATGAAGTAGCAAAATTTTGTTAGCAGGGTACTAGCCCGCCGGGCGGGCGTATTATGCCTTGTACTCCCCGCCGGGGTGGGGGTGTCGAATCCTGTAGTCTCCGCATGGTTTGAACTCTACTGCCGCATGGTTTGGAGACTTAGTTTTGCGCATGGACTATAAGAAGTAAGGGATTTTGGCCAGAACAGAAGGGGATATATATTACGTTAAAAACAACAAATGGATCACGACGCAAAGCATAATACAGAGATAATTTCCAGATTTTGATTTTCAAGCTTTGAAAGAGTGATTGGAAGAGAATTTCGTGACGGTTGCAGATTAAGGCTACGTGAAGGGTGGTTTCGCATTATTCTTCATCTTAGTTTTATATTTGTAATTGGAAGGATGTTTCCTTTGAATTATTCAATTTTTATTTCATTCATTATGAACTAATTCGCTTATTAGGCTTGTGATGGATCCTTGGGTGAAACAATGATTTTATAAGTTTGATTTCCAGTTCAATAAAATATTTTCAGTTTATCTATGTTAATTTGAGCGTGAATTTATGAATTGCTTGATCAACAATTCTTTGTGGATTTGTATGAAATCGAGAGAGGATATTCAAATCAAGACTTAGTTAATATAGTATGTGTCATGAATTTTGTGAATAGCAGATTCTTAATTATTGTTAAGGTAGAGATATGCTTGACATCGCATGTAATCGGATAAAGAACTTATTCTTAAACTTTCTTTAATTTTAGTTCACATAGAGATATAGTGAGTTGGGTTATTTAGGTGTTTAACTTGTTTCTATCTAAATTATGGATTTAAGTTAATACGGTATTAGTGCATCGAGAGGTGGCTAGTACTACATTCGTGTTCTTGATTGATAAACTGGGATATTGAATTAAATTGGAATAAAGGTTTGAAAATCAGAGTGATGCTTAGGGTGAAATCATAAGTCTAATTCTCCATTAATTGTTTGAAATTTTGGATTTTGATATTTGTGATTGTTTTGTGATAGTTTATTTATTTATTAATTTAGTTTCTAAAATTTTAAACCATTGAATTGAATAGTTTAATAGAATTAGGATTAATAGAAAATTGATAATTATGAAGCTAAATTTCTTGCTAATTTGTCTTCCTGGGAACGATACTTTATTCACTACTATATTACTTGTTGACCACGTATACTTGCGTGTTTTGCGTATATAGATTTTACCCAACAAGTTTTTGGCGCCGTTACTGGGGATAATTTAGCCTAGATTTTAATATTTTTATAATATCAGTTTAATTAGTCCAGTTTTACTTAAACATTTTTGTTTTGTTTTGTTTTTGTTCTTCCTATTTTAGGTTTTTGACATTAGTTTATGCAAACACGATCCATAAATTCAGACTTGCTTCCTTTTGAGGACGACATTGAAAGAAGATTTCAGAGGTTGAGTAAGTGGATCAAGGAAACAAGGAACGAATTCGAAAATTCTGATAAGGAAGAAATAATGGCTGTCGAAGACCAGAAAGCATTGAGGGATTTTGCAACACCTAAGGTGACTGATCTGCAGTCGAGCATCACTAGGCCTGCAATAGCTGCGAATACTTTTGAAATCAAGACTGGGAACATTCAGATGATGCAGAATTCAGTTCAGTTTGGGGGAATGGCAAATGACGATCCGAACGAGCATTTAATCAGTTTTTTTGGAAATGTGCGATACTTTCAAGTACAATGGGGTGTCGGATGAGGCAGTGAGACTTCGCTTGTTCCCGTTCACTTTATGGGACAAGGCGAAGAGTTGGTTACATTATTTGCCGCCGGGATCGATAACTACGTGGAAAGACTTGGCTCAGAAATTCCTTGCCAAATTTTTTCCACCAGCGAAAACTGCCAAAATGAGGAATGACATAACAGTATTTGAGCAGCAAAATGGGGAGTCGCTATATAAGGCATGGGAGAGGTACAAGGAGTTACTTAGAAAGTGCCCACGTCATGGATTTCCCAAGTGGCTGCAAATGAACACCTTTTATAGCGGACTACATGGGAATGTCAGAACCAGTATTGACGCAGCGTTGGGCAGAACATTCATGGCTAAGAGTTACAAGGAAGCCTACAATTTGATTGAAACCATGGCGGCCAATAACTACCATTGGCCCACAGCAAGAATGACACAGGCAAAGGCGGCTAGGATTTTGGAAGTAGATCGGGTGACAGCTATACAAGCACAGATTTTTGCATTGTCCAAGAAGTTGGATGCTATGACAGGGGCTCAAGTACAGCAGGTTGCGGTAGTATGCGAATTGTGTGCGAGTGATCATCCTACAGATCAGTGCATAATTAATCAAGCATCCGTCCAGTTCATAGATAGCTATAACAGAATTTCGTAGAATACATACCAAAACACCTATAACAAGGGGAATAGGAACCACCCAAATTTGTCGTGGAGCAATAACCAGCAAAATCAAGCTCCACGACCATCATATCCCCCAGGTTTTCAGAGTCACCAACAACCGGTTCAACATCAGGAAAGGAAATCAGATTTCGAGGAAATGGTGTCGAAGTACATAACTAGCAATGAGGCAACAATGAAAAATCAAGCAATGGCAATGAAATCACAAGAGATGGCAATGAAATCGTAAGAGATGGCTATCAAGAATTTAGAAAATCAGATAGGACAGATGGCGTTAGCATTGAATAATAGACCACAAGGAACGTTACCAAGTGACACTGAGAGAAATCTGAAGGGTAGCCATGAGCAATGTCAAGCAGTTATGTTGAGAAATGGAAAACATCTCAGAGGTAATAAAGCAGAAAATTCAGCGACACCTAAGGAAAAAGTTGATGACAGTAACGTGCTTGAAGGTAACAAGGGTGAGGATAAGCAATGTGAGGACATAAAATTAAACAATAAGCCAATTGTTTATCCTCCACCACCGTTTCAGTAGAGGGTTCAAAAACAGAAATCAGATAAGCAATTCGCAAAGTTTTTAGAAGTGTTCAAGAAACTCCAGATTAACATTCCATTCGTAGAAGTTCATGAAAGGAATTCTGTCGAGGAAAAATAAATGGGAAGATTTTGAGACAGTGGCACTAACAGAGGAGTGTAGTGCGGTGTTACAGCAAAAGCTACCACCAAAACTTAAGGACCCAAGGAGCTTTACTATCCCATGCAGGATCAGGAAAATATCATTTAACAAATGTTTATGTGATTTGGGGGCGAGTGTGAACCTTATGCCATTCTCAGTATACAAAGAATTGGGTTTGCCCGCGCCAAAGCCTATGAATATTTCATTGCAGTTGGCGGATAGGTCAGTCACATACCCGAGAGTTATAGTAGAGGACATTTTGGTTAAAGTGGATAAGTTTATATTCCCAGCGGACTTTATCATTCTGGATTTCGAGGAGGATAAGAACATCCCGATTATCTTAGGGAGACCTTTCTTGGCCATGGGAAGGACACTCATAGACGTGCAATAAGGAGAACCTACTATGAGAGTCCAAGATCAAGAAATCAAATTTAATGTGTTCAAGGCCATAAAATTCCCTACAGATGAGGAAGAATGTTTTCGGATGGATTTAATCGAGCAAATCATCGGTGAAGATATGAGTAAGAGTTTGGTCAACTATCTGTTAGAAACAACTTTATTAGGGGATGAAGAGAATGACGACTCAGAATTTGTGGACTACTTACAGATGTTAGACTCATTACCACGAGTTAGCCGATTTAGAGCATCATTTGAACCTTTACACACTAAGGAGATAGCCACAGAAAAACTGAAATCGTCATTGTAAGAGCCACCAACATTGGAACTTAAGCCACTCCCTAAACATCTCAGGTATGCGTACTTAGGCAATTCAAATTCTTTACCTATGATTATTTCTGCTGCACTTAACGAATTGTAGGAAGAAACGTTGCTGAGGGTGCTTAGGGAACACAAATCAGCGATTGGTTAGACGATTGCGGATATAATGGGAATCAGCCCTTCATTTTGCATGCACAAGATTCTGATGGAAGATGATGCAAAACTGACAGTGGAGCAACAACGACGACTTAACCCGATTATGTAGGAAATGGTAAAAAAGGAAATTCTGAAATTATTGGATGCCGGTATCATCTATCCGATTTTCGACAGTAAGTGGGTTAGTCCGGTTCATTGTGTACCGAAAAAGGGGGGAATGACCATGGTACAGAATGAGGATAACGAGTTAATTCCAACAAGAACAGTGACAGGTTGGAGGGTTTGCATCGATTATAAGAGGTTGAATAAGGCAACCCGAAAAGATCACTTCCTGCTACCCTTTATCGATCAAATGTTAGACAGATTAGCGGGACATGATTACTGTGACAACCCCAAAATAGGTCCATTCCACCCAACCCATTCTGAGTCGCCAAATACATGGTACAGAAAACAACTACAACTTTATTACAACAATTGTCGTGCAAAATACAACAACTCGTGTGTTGTGAGTTTTGATACAAATATATATATCAACTGTGAATCTTGACACAAACTTGGGTAGCACGTCACCATGACATCTTACATAAAGGTATAGTCAAAAACTGTTTTAGAAATTAAAATCTTTGGGAAGTGCTCAAGGAAACCTTCGTACATGGGAGGCCATGCGTCTAGGTTATAATAGATATCATATGGCCACAGAATTATCCTTGGTTGACCCAATAGACCCCAAAGAAAAACAAGAAGATTACTATCATATTCTTTCCAATGGTGAGTCTTCTCTTGACATATCATTATCTCCACTGTCTCTAATTAAGAATTATACTTCAAACAAACACCAAGATCATATAGGTAGTGTGCGTAGATATACTCAGTAAGTGGATGTGCACAACCCTGTCTTATGATGACACGAGGTTGTATGTCTTTAGACATCTTGTATGATAGTGGTAAAACACCCTTCCAACGTTGGGTTCACCTCACCCTATTTGATTCACCAAATATAACTACTAAATGATGACCACCGTTCTATTCCCCTGTTACCCCCGCTCGACCAAGCTACACTCTTATTACCTGAAAGGAATTGTGAAGCAAAAGGGTGAGCACAACTAGCTCAGTAAAGAATATCATGACTAAAGATAATTAAATTATCAATAGCCTTCATCAATAAAAAAATCAGAGATTTAGAACATATGGTAGATGAAAAAAAATTTCAACCATAGTTGCAGCGGAACGAGCAATCCATTAGAAGAGTCAAATAGACCATAAAGTCTATTATCTTCTCTACATTAAAAGTCCACCAACAATGTTTTATCCCTGTAACATCAATCAACAATTCATGTCCACAATCACATGTATAACTTATAATCGTAATTGTAGTTCTAAATTCCTCTTCACATCCAGGACAAAGATAATTTTCATCACCTAAAACATCAAAGATCGTGGTTATACCAAATCACAGTTCATGTTCATAATCATACTAATAAATTTATATTTGCACTACGGGCCAAAGATATTCATCAACAAGTCATCTTTGCACTACAGGCCAAAGATATTCAACAACAGGTCATCTTTGCATTACGAGCCAAAGATATTCATCAACAAATCATCTTTGCACTACATGCCAAAGATATTCAACAACAAGTCATCTTTGCATTACGAGCCAAAGATATTCATCAATAATTCATCTTTGCACTATAGGCTAAAGATATTCATTATCATTTCATCTTTGCACTACAGGAAAAAGATATTCAACAACAGGTCATCTTTGCACTACAGGCCAAAGATATTTATCAATAATTCATCTTTGCACTACAGGCCAAAGATATTCAACAACATGTCATCTTTGCACTACGGGCCAAAGATATTCATCAATAATTCATCTTTGAACTACAGGCCAAAGATATTCCTCAACAGTTCATATTTGCACTACAGGCCAAATATATTCATCAACAGTTCATTTATGCTCTACAGGCTAAATATATTCATATCTCAAAGAAATATATAATCATTTCAGAATTTATATAAATAATAATTATAACCATGTTAATCAATTCATCTTTACACTTAAGCTAAAGATATTCAATTATATATTCAATGGTCATGATCATACCAGTTAACAATTCATCTTTGCACTACTGGTCAAAGAGAACCCATAGTCACGATCATACCAATAATCTACCCATCTTTACACTCAAGTGAAAGAGAAATTCACCATCAGGGTTATAAAAATGTTATATATGATAATAAAAACAATATGATCAACAATTGCATTTATTTTCAAGAGAAACAATCATAAATCAACAATAATTTGGTCAGAAAAAGAAACCAATTTTTGTCGTGAATAGTACCCATGAATAGTAACTCGTGAATAGTAACTCGTGAATAGTAACTCATGAATAGTAACTCGTGAATAGTAACTCATGAATAGTAATTCGTGAATAGTACTCAGTATTCGTACATAGTACCGTATACGTAAATAATGTCATATACGTAAATAGTGCCATATACATGAATAGTGTCGTATATGTGAATAGTGTCGTATACGTGAATAGTAACCCCGACTCAAAAAGGTAGAAATTCCACAATAAGATCCATACCAATATGTCAGTATAATGATATTGAAAGAATAACATCATTATGAAGAATATAACATCCCTTAATATCCCTTACTATCCCTTATCTCAAAAGAGCAGCACTTCTGACTGGATATCGGATATGACGCTGAAGGAAACTAGCACTGATGAATAGCAACTCACCAAGTATCTAAATACTCACAAAATACACTCGATAATCTAGAGAGAAAAAGAGAGAAAACTTATGAATTCTGATGTGTTTTTTAATTCTAACTTATCCCTCTATTTATAGGAAAATGTTAGCACGCCGAAGTAGACTTGACCTGCTACCTGATGGCTTTACCTACTACTATTCCACCCACCAAAAATCAGCCATCTTCCCCAACAACCAAAAGTGGGGCCCACCCATTTCTAGAATTTTCCACCAAAATCATTTATAAACCTAATTTCCGAATCAGCCACCTCTTAAAATTCATAACAAATCATTCGTTCATTTTTAACGGTTCAAAATTTGTGAACATATACTCAACTTATATATGTATAACATATCCAAAAATCACAACGATCCAACGGTCGGATTAAAATTATAACTCACGCAATAGAGCTTTAAGAACAATCGATTTGATCTTTTAATACCTCCAATCCGACAAAAAATCGATAAAATACCTCAACATTAATTCCTTCATTTATAACCACATAAATAAATCCATCATTTATATCCGCATCAAATAAATATTTCCTTATCATATAAATCAATAATTAATTATTCGCAAATAATATTACGTAATCACAATAATGACAACCAGCGGTTCCGGAAAGAAAGAGGGGCTTTCAGATAAAGATTTCTCCATCTTTGGCGCAATTAGGTGACCAAACCTCTCCTCGATGTAACTTTCTAGACATTGCCAATAATGTTATCTCATAATATTATTCAAATAATATGAATTATTTATCCGATAATGGAAAATCTTTGTCTTTGTGACAATTATTGAAACAACAATAATATAAAATATCAACGCAACAATTATTGAACCAATAAAATAAAATATTGAGCAAGAATTACTATAAAAATTATTGAGTAGTGCCTTCTTACGTAAGAATCAATAATTCAAAAATATCGTGAAATATACGAGTGCTATCTCATGCGCAACAACAGCGTATTATTTTTATTTTAACCACCGTGTATTCCAAAAGTGTTATTCAGAATAACTACGCCGTTATTTATAAAAACTCAAACTTGTCATTTTATTCATCCGACAGTTATCCATTATGGGGCCCACAAATGGCTACACTGTCGCATTTAATATTCCCAACATGAAAGAATATTCCACGACCAAACGAATATTCTCAAACGTAAAAGAATATTCCACGACCAAACGAATATTCCCCGACAACAATGAATATTTTATAACCACTTGCGTATTTTGAAAATAATTCATATATCACCCTTAACTTTACTTTTTATTAATTTAACCATTTACTGAATAGAAAAATTGAATACTTTTATTTCATAAAATTCGGGGTCTTACAATCTCCCCTCCTTATAAAATTTCGTCCCCGAAATTTACGTACCTGTTATTTTAAAGAGTTGAAAATACCTTGCTTCCATCTTCCCTGTCCTCATGATTTCTCCATTACTCATCTCCTGTATTTCAGATATCATTTTAGAATACAGCTTCAAAACAAGGGTTAATTGAACAAATTAACATATCACATAATATCCAGATATTATGACTGACCAACAAATAAGCTTAGGAAGGACACACTAGCAAAGGATTTACTCATCTCTCCCCTCCTAGTTCTATTCCCCGATCTCTGCCAGAGATTATATCCCTAAGCTCTGATACCAAATGTGACAACCCCAAAATAGGTCCATTCCACCCAACCCATTCTGAGTCGCCAAATACATGGTACAGAAAACAACTACAACTTTATTACAATAATTATCGTGCAAAATACAACAACTCATGTGTTGTGAGTTTTGATACAAATATATATCAACTGTGACTTTTAACACCAACTTGGGTAGCACGTCACCATGACATCTTACATAAAGGTATAGTCAAAAACTGTTTTAGAAATTAAAATCTTTGGGAAGTGCTCAAGGAAACCTTCGTACATGGGAGGCCATGTGTCTAGGTTATAATAGATATCATATGGCCACATAATTATCCTTGGTTGACCCAATAGACCCCAAAGAAAAACGAGAAGATTACTATCATATTCTTTCCAATGGTGAGTCTTCTCTTGACATATCATTATCTCCACTGTCTCTAATTGAGAATTATACTTCAAACAAACACCAAGATCATATAGGTAGTGTGCGTAGATATACTCAGTAAGTGGATGTGCATAACCCTGTCTTATGATGACACGAGGTTGTATGTCTTTAGACATCTGGTATGATAGTGGCAAAACACCCTTCCAACATTGGGTTCGCATCACCCTATTTGATTCACCAAATATAACTACTAAATGATGACCACCGATTCTATTCTAGAGAATTCCCCCGCCGACTCCGATTACTACACTCTTATTACGTGAAAGGAATTGTGAAGCAAAAGGGTGAGCACAACTAGCTCAATAAAGAATATCATGACTAAAGATAATTAAATTATCAATAGCCTTCATCAATAAAAAAATCATATATTTAGAACATATGGTAGATGATAAAAAATTTCAACCATAGTTGCAGCGGAACGAGCAATCCATTAGAAGAGTCAAATAGACCATAAAGTCTATTATCTTCTCCACATTAAAAGTCCACCAACAATGTTTTATCCCTGTAACATCAATCAACAATTCCTGTCCACAATCACATGTATAACTCATAATCATAATTGTAGTTCTAAATTCCTTTTCTCATCCAAGACAAAGATAATTTTAATCACCTGAAACATCAAAGATCATGGTTATACCAAATCACAGTTCATGTTCATAATCATACTAATAAATTTATCTTTGCACTACGGGCCAAAGATATTCATCAACAAGTCATCTTTGCACTACAGGCCAAAGATATTCAACAACAGGTCATCTTTGCATTACGAGCCAAAGATATTCATCAACAAATCATCTTTGCACTACAGGCCAAAGATATTCAACAACAAGTCATCTTTGCATTATGAGCCAAAGATATTCATCAATAATTCATCTTTGCACTACAGGCTAAAGATATTCATTATCATTTCATCTTTGCACTACAGGCAAAAGATATTCAACAACAGGTCATCTTTGCACTACAGGCCAAAGATATTTAACAACAGGTCATCTTTGCACTACGGGCCAAAGATATTCATCAATAATTCATCTTTGCACTAAAGGCCAAAGATATTCAACAACAGTCATCTTCAGACTTTCGGGCCAAAGATATTCATCAATAATTCATCTTTGCACTACAGGCCAAAGATATTTCTCAACAGTTCATATTTGCACTACAGACCAAATATATTCATCAACAGTTCATATTTGCACTACAGGCCAAATAAATTCATATCTCAAAGAAATATATAATCATTTCAGAATTTATATAAACATTAATTATAACCATATTAATCAATTCATCTTTACACTTAAGCTAAAGATATTCAATTATAAATTCAATGGTCATGATCATAACAGTTAACAATTCATCTTTGCACTACTAGCCAAAGAGAACCCATAGTCACGATCATACCAATAATATACCCATCTTTACACTCAAGTGAAAGAGAAATTCAACATCAGGGTTATAAAAATGTTATATATGATAATAAAAACAATATGATCAACAACTACATTTATTTTCAAAAGCAACAATCATAAATCAACGATAATTTGGTCAAAAAAAGAAACTAATTTTTGTCGTGAATAGTACCCATGAATAGTAACTCGTGAATAGTAACTCGTGAATTGTAACTCATGAATAGTACTCCGTATTCGTACATAGTACCGTATACGTAAATAATTTCATATACGTAAATAGTGCCAGATACATGAATAGTGTCGTATACGTGAATAGTAACCCCGATTCAAAAAGGTAGAAATTCCACAATAAGATCCATACCAATATGTCAGTATAATGATATTGAAAGAATAACATCAATATGAAGAATATAACATCCCTTAATATCCCTTACTATCCCTTACCTCAAAAGAGCAGCACTTCTGACTTGATATCAGATATGACGCTGAAGGAAACTTGCACTGATGAATAGCAACTCACCAAGTATCTAAATACTCACAAAATACACTCGATAATCTTGAGAGAAAAAAAAGAGAAAACTTATGAATTCTGGTGTATTTTTCAATTCTAACTTAGCCCTCTATTTATAGGAAAATGTTAGCACGCCGAAGCAGACTTGACCTACTACCTGATGGCTTTACCTGCTACTATTCCACCCACCAAAAATCAGCCATCTTCCCCAACAACCAAAAGGTGGGCCCACCCATTTCTAGAATTTTTCACCAAAATTATTTATAAACCTAATTTCCGAATCAGTCACCTCTTAAAATTCATAACAAATCATTCGTTCATTTCTAACGGTTCAAAATTTGTGAACATATACTCAACTTATATATGTATAACATATCCAAAAATACAACGATCCAACGGTCGGATTAAAATTATAACTCACGCAATAGAGCTTTAAGAACACCTATTTGATCTTTTAATACCTCCAATCCGACAAAATACTGATAAAATACCTCAACATTAATTCCTTCATTTATAACCACATAAATAAATCCATCATTTATATCCGCATCAAATAAATATTTCCTTATCATATAAATCAATAATTAATTATTCACAAATAATATTACGTAATCACAATAATGATGACAACTGTGCGGTTCCCAAGAAAGAGGGGCTTTCCGATAAGGATTTCTCTCATCATGGTAGCGCAATTAGGTGACCAAACCTATCCTTGACAGAACTTTCTAGACATTGCCAATAATGCTATCTCATAATATTATTCAAATAATATGAATTATTGATCCGATAATGGAAAATACTGTGTTGTGACAATTATTAAAACAACAATAATATAAAATATCAACGTAGCAATTATTGAACCAATAAAATAAAATATTGAACAGTAATTACTGTAACAATTATTGAGTAGTGCCTTCTTACGTAAGAATCAATAATTTAAAAATATTGTGCAATACCGTGTGCTACTATGCAACAACGCGTATTACTTTATTTTAACCACCAGGTATTCCAACAGTGTTAACCGAAACAACTACGCCGTTATTTATAAAAACTCAAACTTGTGGTTTTTTTCATCCGACAGTTATTCGTTATGGGGCCCACAAATGGATGTGCCGTCGTACGAATATTCCCCGACAGAAAGAATATTCCACGACCAAACGAATATTCCCCGACAACAATGAATATTTTATAACCACTTGCGTATTTTGAAAAAAATTCATATATCACCCTTAAATTTACTTTTTATCAATTCAACCATTTACTGAATAGAAAAATTGAATACTTTTATTTCATAAAATTCGGGGTCTTACAATTACTACTGTTTATTGGATGGATACTCGGGCTATAAGCAGATCGCCATCGCTCTTGAGGATCAAGAAAAGACAACATTTACGTGCCTTTAAGGCACATTTGCATTCAGAAGGATGTCATTCGGGTTATGCAATGCACCTGCGACCTTCCAACGGTGTGTGATAGCCATTTTTTCAGATATGGTGGAGAAAAATGTTGAAGTCTTCGTGGACGATTTTTCGGTCTATGGAGACAACTTTGATACTTGCCTTGGGAATCTGGTCACGGTATTGCAGCGATGTAAGGATACAAACTTCATACTTAATTGGGAAAAATGCCACTTCATGGTTGAAGAAGGCATAATTTTGGGCCATAAGGTGTCGGCTCAAGGATTGGAGGTGAACAAAGCAAAGTTGGAAACAATCGAGAAACTGCATCCACCGAGCTCAATCAAGGGTATTAGAAGTTTTCTGGGACATACTGGGTTCTACAGGAGGTTCATAAAGGACTTCTCTAAAATTGCAAAACCTCTATACAGTCTTTTAGAGACGGATGCTACTTTCAGTTTTACTGAGGAATGCAGATCAGCGTTTGAATCATTGAAGAAGAAATTAACTACAACCCCCGTGATAGTCGAATCGGATTGGAATATGCCATTCGAGCTAATGTGTGATGCGAGCGATGCGGTTTAAATAAGCATTTTTTAATAACGACAAGACAAGATGTTTCACGCCATATACTATGCAAGTAAAACACTCACAGACACTCAATTGAATTATACAACCACAGAAAAGGAATTGCTTACAGTGGTGTATGCGTTTGATAAATTTTGGGCATACTTGATCGAGACTAAGGTGATAGTCTACACGGACCATTTGGCGATTCGATACCTAATAGCGAAAAATAATGCTAAGTCATGCCTTATCCGATGGATTCTCCTACTTCAAGAGTTTGATTTAGAAATTAAAGATAGAAAGGGGACGGAGAATCAAGTAGTCGATCACTTGTCTAGGCTGGAAAACCAAGGGAAAGTGAAAGAAGACAGATGTGAAATTAATGAGTCATTCCCAGATGAGCAGTTGTTTGGGATTTCTGCAGAATTTCCTTGGTATGCGGATTATGCAAATTTTCTTATGAGTAATATTCTTCCACCTGACCTCACAAGACAACAGAAAAAGAAGTTTCTTCATGATGTAAAGTGGTACATGTGGGACGAATCGTATTTGTTCAAACAATGGGCCGACAAAATGATTAGACAGTATGCCACCTATAGTAAAGTGAAGAACATTATGCTTGAGTGCCATTCATCTATATATGGCGGGCATTACGGCAGTGAACAGACAGCAGCAAAGGTGTTGCAAGCCAGGCTTTATTGGCCCACATTATTCAAAGATGCCCACCATTTTGTCAAACAATGCGATAGGTGTCAAAGGGTGGGAAACATCTCAAAACGGAATGAGATGCCCCTACAAATAATTCTTGAATTGGAAATCTTTGATGTATGGGGCATCAATTTCATGGGGCCATTCCCTTCATCTTTGAACAATCAGTATATTCTACTCGCAGTGGATTACGTTTCGAAATGGGTTGAAGCTGCAACACTACCATCCAACGATGCCAAGGTGGTCCTCAAATTCCTACAGAAAAACATTTTCATGAGGTTTGGCATGCCAAGAGTAATAATCAATGACGAAGGTAGTCACTTCTATAATAAGGCATTCACAGCTCTTTTGACACGGTATGGGGTCAACCACAAGGTAGCGACAGCGTATCACCCTCAAACAAGTGGCAAAGCTGAGGTCTTAAACCGACAAGTAAAGAAAATATTGGAGAAAGTAGTAAATCTGAGTCGTAAGGATTGGTCACTTCAGTTGGACGATGCATTATGGGCATACCAGTTTGCGTACAAAACTCCGATCGGGATATCACCATATTAACTACTATACAGAAAGGCATGTCACTTACCAGTCGAACTACAGCACAAGGCTTATTGGGCAGTTCAAAAACTCAATTTTGATCAAGCAGCTATAGGGGAAAAAAGACTACTTCAACTGAATGAGCTCGACGAATTCCGCCTTCACGCCTATGAGAACCCCAAATTATACAAAGAAAAGGTCAAAAGATGGCACGACCAGAAAATTGTGCACCGAACATTCGAGCTGGGTCAATCAGTCCTCTTGTTCAACTCACGGCTGCGATTGTTCCCAGAAAAGCTAAAATCAAGATGGTCGGGACCATTCACTATAAAGCGGGTATTCTCTCATGGCGCCGTTGAACTCTACAGTCGTAATCCATTAGAGACGTTCAAGGTCAATGGTCAACGGATAAAGCATTACTGGGGTGGCGATTCAAACTGGGATGTCGTCAACATTACCCTCACCAATACACAGTGAAACAGGGAGTAGTCAGGCTGAACGACTTAAAATTAAGCGCTAATTGGGAGGCAACCCAATATTTCATTATTTTTCGTAGTTTTATTTATAATTTTTAGAATGTAGTTTTTATTAAGTATTAGGTATTATAATCTCACATCTTGCATGTTTATGGTTGCAGGAGGAGTCAATAGTGAGTAATAGCAACAACAGGCAAGAAAAGAAGAAAAAAGGCTAATTTGGATCTGCACATTTTGAAGCCACAAATCCGGAGTCAGGGAGCATGCCCGTCGGGGAGGGCTCTATTAGACTAGTACCCCCTGCCGGGGTGGGGGTCCCGGAAACTGGGCATACATATTCGGCAGTTAAACAGCCCCACGCCCACATGTGTTCATCTTCCTAATTGACTCCTTCTTCTCTCTCCTACATACCACCCACGATTGATAACTCCTAACAACTTACTCCTACCCATTACCTAAATCCATTGCACCCACTTCACCCCACGAATTCCACTACCCCACATCATTAAGTACTCCAATTCCTCTGCCCCACAACACCTCTATATAAACCCTATCACTCGATCCCCATTATCACCACATACACTCCACTCCTTCTACACAAGGCCACGAATTCAACAAGTTTGGGGGACTTGAGAGCACAATTCCACTTCATCTTCATCTTCTCTCACCGAAATTACCATAGAAAAAACCTAGTTTGGGGAAAGAACGGACTGTGCACGCCACATGTTCGACAGTTTGGGTAAACCAAGTTTGGGTGGTATTAGTGTGTCTACAACAATCAATACAGTATTGATTATTAGAACTGTGATATAATTTTTTTTATGAATCGAATCATGCACATGTTTGAAACTGTTATAAAAAAGGTTAGCACGTTAATAACATCTTTGTTGACCGGTAAGTTCAAATTGATACATAAATAGTTTCTAAAGGATAATGCTAGGGTAAATGAGAAGACGACAAGGATAGGCAGTTAAGGCTAAAATTAGGCAATAACCTAAGTTTGGGGGAGTATATGTGGGGTATATGTAATGACCCCAAAATCCATACAATTTAAATCTCGACTTCGGTCGTTAACCATACATTCAACCTCAAATTTTACATCATTATTCGATTTTAAAATCACTAAAATTGCCGAATATTTAAAACTTTTATACATTTCCTTCTGTATTGCCCTAAATCGCAACCTTTACATTACATCTCTTCGAATCAAATTTATATCATGAATCGTTACAACAAAATGACTATTCAAAGTCTTACATCATAAATAGATATCCATATACACCGGATAGCTCAATTTACAATTCAACAACATGTTACATTCAAAATCTTACATATATTTCTCATAAAACATAAGTAATCTTCGTGAATATAGATCTCTATAACTCACTTAGCACATATCCTTACCTTAATTCCTTGACCTGCAAAAGTGGTTATTTGCAAGGTTGAGCTCGACGGCCCAGCAAAATCTAAAAATTTTCATGCATCACATAACACATAATAATATGCTAAACATACATATCATAATAATTAAAGTAACATGGCATACATGCTTTTAATTCACATAGCAAATATAAAGATTGAGTTCGGTACTCAATCCTCCTTATTTAACCAAAATAATGCAGTCATAAATTGACTTTAACATTTCATGATTTTAACATGTATAACAAATTATGCAATTTAAAACAGTTCATCAAGTCCACGTAACAAATAGGAACCGAAAGACTTGCCTTGATCGTTGTTTACCAATAACAGTTTAACAGCTTACAGTTATCTGCACTTCACGTGCCCTACACAATTATATAATCATACACATAAACTATTAGTCACATAACAACACATAGTAATTGCAATATAAACTCTACTCCACATCTCATAATCTTTCCTATTAATTAACACACAATGTTCAATTAGATTGTGTTAACATTTCGACTTATGACTCACTATATTTCTTCTTAGTCAAACTCGAAGTTCATTCAAGTGCTTAAGTCTTTCTAGGACAACTTATTGGTTTTATATTAAACCCATTTCATATCCTATAATATTCATTTCAATTGAATTGAAACACTTTTTAAGTTCATTAACACTTGGCACGAGTTTTTCGACGTTCATTCGTCACACGCCCGATTTGCCTCTCTTGTGTATGCTTACTATGCTTCTATAACTTATCTAATACATCATTTATTAATGTTAAGCATCATTAAATTTACTAAAATTCATGTTTTATAACTTAGAATAACATCTTTTATCGTCAGAAACACTACACATGCATATGTGCATGCCCGACGCCCTCCGATTGCCCCCGAAAACACAAGTCTTAAAGATGACCATTTTGAATCCTGTTACAGACCTCAAATTGAACCACTTAAAGAACAAAAGTCATAGGTCTATTCGTCCTCGTTTCGGATCATCTTATATCACCTCAATCGGAGTTCGTATCAAAACGTTATGGCCATTTTACTACAGGAGGTCAAAACCGTCAGACCTGCATTGCATTCCAAGATCACGGCAGCGAGAACTAGGCTAACTAGATATGTCAGAAGCGTGAAATTATTAGTGTGGGGCACAAATTTCAGCACTGGGGTGAGAATTTCTGGCATTAGGGCGAGTTTTGCCATTGGGACTCCATTTTTGGTATTTGGTAATGCCAAAACTAATGCATCGATACACGAAGACCATTTTCATTCATTTAAGAAATTCTAGTAACTAATTACATACATATAACTAATGTAATTTACACATAACCTCACCAAGCATACATATATTAACTTAAAACTACTAAACAACAAATTTAGAAAGACTAAATCTGTCAAAACAATGTTTTAAAATTAAAACTCCATGTTTGACATTTGTTAAACACAGTTGTAGACACTCGAAATTTTCTGTACTACTGTCACTAACATTGCAGGAGGACAAATTCATCTTTTAAGAGGGAACCCTGAAAGACAATCCATATCCATACCGGATACTACCGGAAGTTCAACATCAACACCGGATCACACTCTGGGAGTAACAATTCTAATCTCGGAGATAACCCCGAGGTATCCAGTCTCAGTCCCAACCATGGGAATAGCCACCAACCTTGGTGACAACCCCAAGGAATGCAGTTTCGGCGTTCACCCCGAAAATACTTGTTTCAAATGCGACCAGCTTCAATCTCGACGCTCACAATGAGATACACTGTACCAGCTCGACGATAACACCGGGAAGACAGACACACCTTAAAGATGACAATGAGGACCTTCAACAATTGCAGCAGTCCAATCTCAGTGAAGCTCGAGCAACGCTCATGACAAACATTAATCCGCGATAACACCGGTGAGGGGCAACATCGTCATCTCGGCAACGTGATGCCACGCCATGTCGTCTCAACATCTCTACACAACGATGTCTCACAAGACTAACCAATCCCGAGTGAATATTGTGCGGGGTAACAGATGGAAGTTGAAGCTTGAAGACCGGAGGGCATCGTCCCATCTTCAATGACTTCGTACAAACTCTAATCCCATGCCATCGCACAACTCTCGACAACGGCAGTCTGAAATAGGTCCTGTATACCTCAAACGGATGCCCGCATTGCACTTCTAAAAGTCCAAGTAGACATTACAAATACCAATGCACGTATTACGAGATGACCCGACCCAAAAAACCCGTGCCCACCCGGGTTGCCTCTCGTACACCTACGGCTACTTCATCTATAAATAGAGGGCTTGGGCTGCCCATTTTGCAAGAGAAAACGGCGAGGAAGCCATACCCAAATTGCTCTGCACTAACCCCATGCAGTGTACTTTCTCATTTTAAACACCTGTGAGCTCATATATAGCCTCTTTTGTACCTACAAAAGCCAGTGTTTACCCACTTTAAAGATATAGAAGTCTTCTTTGGCAGTCAACTGTAAGCCTTCTCATACACTTTAGAGTCTTTCTCTTCATCTCTGCACACACCCTTCTTCACCCTTCTTCATTTCATTCTGTATATATATATATATATATATATATATATATATATATATATATATTATATACATATTTATATATATTAACTAAGATTATCGAGTTATGCCTCGATTGAGCCTAGACTTCGGTCTGGAGCATTTATTTGCTTATATATATATATATATATATATATATATGAACTGTGTGTCGATTCGATCAGCCTAGACTTTGGTCTGGAGCGTTTATTGCTTTAATATATATATATACTTATATATATTAACTGTGTGTCGGACTTTGTTCGATGAGCCTAGACTTCGGTCTGGTGCGTTTACTGCTTTAATATATCTATATACTTATATATATTAACTGTGGATCGAACTCTGTTCGATAAGCCTGAATTTTACATCTGGTGCATTTATTCTCTTTTATATATATATATATATATATATATATATATGAACTGTGGTCGGACTTTGTTCGATGAGCCTGGATTTTATATCTGGTGCGTTTATTCGCTTTTATATATATATACTTATATATATGAACTGTTGTCAAACTTTGTTCGATGAGCCTGGATTTTACATCCGGTGCATTTATTGCTTTTTTATATGTATATATATATATATACATTTTTCGTCCCACCTGGAGTTTACTTCGTGGTGGTTGATCGCTTTTACAACTCTCTTTACGTTTCGTCCTGCTTGGAGTTTACTTCGTGGCAGTTGATCGCTTTGTACAGCTTTCTTTATATTTTGTCCCGCTTGGAGTTCCCTCTATGGCGGTTATTAGCTTTACAGCATTATTTACGCTTTGTCCCGCCTGGAGGAGCTTCGTGGTTGTGATCATCATCGATATATATATATATATATATATATATATATATATATATATATATATATATATATATATATTTCTGACTTTTATATATATACCGCCATCGCTTTCATACAAATTCGGTATCTTATGTGCCTTTGAATCATGTGATCAGATATTCAGCCCATTGGATCTAGATTCGGTTCCGTGATGGACATTTTCACCGTGTAGCGACTTTGTAAATTATTCTGCTAAGGTTCGAATTTCCTCAGATGGTTTCCATACCCACGAGGAAGTCGGCATTATTTTGTACATTATTTTCGCAGACGGATGCCTCAGATCTCGTAAAATAAAATCAATCAAGTCGAACACTTAATAAAATGGGAGTGTAAAAGGTCTCAATTACTATTGAGCATCAGGGTTTGAAAAACCTCTTTTATAAAACATCACTGCCATATCTTGCTTAAAACTGAATTTTTACATAAATTCAAACCCTGTGTATATAGGTGCAAATGAGGCCTCGCATTACTTCCAAATAACAGCACATTGACCCACACACAAACACATTCAGATAATAGTTTCTTGAAAAGAGGCGGTCATCGTGGTAACACAGATGTCAGGGGGTGCCTAACACCTTCCCTCCACATAACCAAGTCCCCGGACCCTAATGAATCTCGGTTTCACCGACCCGTTTAGTAGTGTCACATGACTGGGTCAATGTGCAAACCATTTCTCGGTTGTATTGGTACAACCATTTAAAAAACCAACTGGCAACTCTTAACAGTCCATCATCGACATTATACATGTCGGACCTTTTTCACTTGTTTTTTCAAACAAATCTCACCTAAAATGAGAACACCAAAGAACAAGTAATGGAAAGGGACATCTAAAAATCCCGACATCGACAGGTGGCGACTCTGCTGGGGACTCCAGTAAGAGGACTTAAGCTGCTATTACAATCTTTTCAAAATTGTTACCTGCTTGTGTGTGGATGTTGCATTTACATTGATGATGAATGTACACGAATGTATTTCCCTATTGCACTTAGTGCTTCGCACCATAACTGCTTATGATATTAGTGCTTCGCACCATATCTGCTTGTGATATTAGTGCTTCGCACATGTCATCATTATCATACGGTGAGACGCGATGTATGTGAATGTATGTTGTGTGGTCCCTCCACCAGGTGGCTATCCCGTCAGTGTTTGATTACTGGACTCGTGGGAAGACTAATTCCCCGAGGCTCAGGAAAGGCACCACCCAAATTCGCTCCAGTTGAAAGACCGGATTAATTTCCCATCAAGTAGATTGCGATGATTTGGGAACCTTCATGCCAAAAAGCCGTGAGAGTAACCTAAGATAGGTCAGCCTCTAATAAACCCAAAACCGAGGAAAGTCTCTTAATGCTCTCATTTCAATTACTTGTAAACACAATTACTTGTAATTTCATTCCATATCTATCTCCATATAATTAGAAATATGAAGAAATGTGTACACATACATATTTTAATTAACATGCTACAAACAGCTGACATCCGTTTTTGCAAGATAAAATTCCTAAAATTGACACATCACATAGCATGTTATTATACACATTCCCTAAAGACTAAACTATGCAAGTCTTTCGCAGGGAACCAATCGGACCTACTACCCGGTCGAAATCCAAAAAGGCTACAGGCCTACAGTCAATCATGTCGTCATCTGACCAAACTGGCCTTAATCCAATTTCTCGTAAAGAATTAGACGGATTAAGCAAACAAATTACATATTTAGCTGTTCTACTCAGAGAACTACACTAGTCCAATCAGGGTCCAAAAATACCCATACATGTTGAATCCTCCGCACAAGGGGGAACCCAGGTCATTACAATACCTGAACTGTAGTTGGATACGACCAACAAAACTCATGATGCTGCCCATCCCACATCGGAGATCCGCATAATCGGTGACATCAAAAAGAAAGTCCTCCAAATGGAAGAAACCCTTCGCGCTATCAAAGGAATTGGAACACATGGGAGTGTTTCATATGTTGATTTTTGCATTTTTCCTGGTGTTCATTATCCAGAAAAGTTTAAAACTCCTGACTTCGAGAAATATGACGGGTTAGGAGATCCTTACAAACATTTAAAAGTGTTTCTTGGAGAACTTGGATCTTATGCAGAGGACGAAAAGCTCAGAATGCAATTGTTCCAAAAGAGTCTAACTAGAGAAGCCCGTTCGTGGTACACAAGATTAGACAATTCGAAGATTTATAGTTGGGAAGAGCTAGCACATGCTTTCCTCACTCAATACAGCTTTCAAACTCAGATGGCTCCTGATCGGTATCAAATTACCAAGATCAAGAAACAGTATAACGAGTCTTTCAGAGAGTATGCTCAAAGGTGGAGACGCCTGGCTACCCAAGTTAGTCCTTTCATGATAGAATCAAAGATGGTCATGACTTTCATAGACATACAAGAAGCTCTGTTCCATGAGAGAGTTTTAGCTGACATCGGCAAACCATTTTCTGAAATGGTCAAACATGGGGAGATGGCTGAGATGGGTTTGAAGTCTGAAAAGATTCAAGACCTAGCTGCCCTTAAAGCTGTTGCGGATCACATCCAATCCAGAAATTATGGAAACAACCCCCGGAGGGTCCATAAAAAGAAAGAGGAAGAAGTTCCCCGATACTATGAGGTCAAAAGGCAATCAAAACATGCCTATTCAAAGGAGAAACTACACTCCCTTTCAAGCACAAATCTCACTTAACTCTCCAATACCAAAAGGTGGAGAAGTCAAACGCCCTCGAGTGTTTACAACCTTAGGGGATACCCTCGAGAACATTCTCACTCTTCTGACAACACAAAAGAAAATTACACATCTTCTTCCACCGGTCAGCCCTAATGGACGGGGTTTCAATGCTGCTCGAAAATGTGTTTATCATGCCGGGGCACCTGGACATGATACTGAGGATTGTTGGGCCTTGAAACACAAGATCCAGGACCTGATAGACAACGGGGAGATCATGGTCACCAAACCAGATCAGCCTCACGTTCAAGATAACCCTCTTCTTCAACACAAAGAAGAAGAGGTCAATATGATCAATTGGAGCAACGGACAGAGTTTCAATTTCAGCTGTGAATCCTCCCAGACCCTCAAAGATGGTGACGATAGATGGGATTATGCCAAGTTCCAGTTCACAATGGAACGAAAGATGAAAGCTCTATGTGTCGACGTTGGGATTTTTAGATGTCCTTTTCCGTTAATTGTTCTTTGGTGTTCTCATTTTAGGTGAGATTTGTTTGAAAAAACAAGTGAAAAAGGTTTGACATGTATAATGTCGACGATGGACTGCTAAGAGTCGCCAGTTGGTTTTTTAAATGGTTGTACCAACACAACTGAGAAAAGGTTTGCACATTGATCCAATGATGTGACACTGCTAAACGGGTCGGTGAAATCGAGATTCATTAGGGTCCGGGGACTAGGTTATGCGTGGGGAAGGTGTTAGGCACCCCCCAACATCCGTGTTACCACGGTGACCACCTCTTTTCAAGAAACTATTATCTGAATATGTGTGTGTGTGGGTCAATGTGCTGTTATTTGGAAGTAGTGCGAGGCCTCGTTCGAACCTATATACACAGGGTTTGAATTTATGTAAAAATTCAGTTTTTAGCAAGGCATAGCAATGATGTTTTATAAAAAAGGTTTTTCAAACCCTGATGCTTAATAACAATTGAGCCCTTTTACACTCCCATTTTATTAAGTGTTCGGCTTGATTGATTTTAATTTACGAATGCGAGGCATCCGTACAAAAATAATGTACAAAATAATGCTTTCTTCCTCATGGGTATGGAAACCATCTAAGGAAATTCAGACACCGCAGAATAATTTACAAGCTGCTTACAGCTGAAAATGTCCATCACAGGAACCGAATCTAGATCCAATAGGCTGAATCTGTGATCACATGATTCCTAGGCGCACTAGATACCGCAATTTGTATGAAAGCAGTAAGCAGGTATATATATAAAAGCTGTAAATATATATATACAGACAGGATCACCAACCACGAAGCACCTCCATGGGGGATAAAAAATGTAAATAAAGTTGTAAAAGCTATCAACCGCCATGGAGGAAACTCCAGGCGGGATGAAACATAAATAAAGCTGTAAATTTGAGCATGAATTTATGAATTGCTTGATCAACAATTCTTTATGGATTTGTATGGAATCGAGAGAGGATATTCAAATCTAGACTTAGTTAATATAGCATGTGTCATGAATTTTGTGAATAACAGATTCTTGATTATTGTTAAGGTAGAGATATACTTGACATCGCATGTAATCGGATAGAGAACTTATTCTTAAACCTTCTTTAATTTCAGTTCACATAGAGATATAGTGAGTTGGTTGATTTAGGTGTTTAACTTGTTTCTATCCAAATTGTGGATTTAAGTTAATACGGTATTAGTGCATCGAGAGGTGGCTAGTACTACATTCGTGTTCTTGATTAATAAACTGGATATTGAATTGAATTGGAATAAAGGTTTGAAAATTAGAGTGAAGCTTAGGGTGAAATCATAAATCTAATTCTCCATTAATTGTTTGAAATTCCTGATTTTGATATTTGTGATTGTTTTGTGATAGTTTATTTATTTATTAATTTAGTTTCTAAAATTTTAAACCATTGAATGCAATAGTTTAATAGAATTAGGATTAATAGAAAATTGATAATTGTGAAGTTAAATTTCTTGCTAATTTGTCTTCGTGGGAACGATACTTTATTCACTACTATATTACTTGTTGACCACGTATACTTGAGTGTTTTGCGTATATAGATTTTACCCAACACCATACTCCAGGGGCTAAAGACCCAGACTCGGCGTTGCGACGCGAGTCCCCTTCGTTCTGGCCATACTGCAGCAAGGTGAAAACCGCAGAGGTCATGTAATTTCTCGCCAAGCTTCGGTGGTTGTGACACGACCTATTTGGCCTTAGGCTGGCACCGTAGCGCCAGCTCTATGCACCAGAAAACTTAAACAGGTTTTTTTTAACTTTGCAAAACTCCTGGGCTCGTAACTTCTTCGTTATAAGTCCGAATTAGCTCGTTCAAGAGCCTATGGTTCAAAAATCACATACTCTACGTGTTCATGCAAGAATTTTATCTATTTGACTTCGTTAACTAAAAATTCACCTATTCGTCCATTTTTAACGAAAACGATAAACTTTAGTGAACGTTCAACGCTTGTTTCTTCGTTCTAAGTCGGAATTCGATCATTTTTTAGTCCAAAACTCTATAATGCCAAATAAGACTTAACTCCATAGCAAACCAAAGTTTCTGAGCTCAAACACAAAATCTAACTTACATTTCGAGAATTTCACGAATTCAAAAATTATCGTCCAATCGTGTGAATTCTGGCAAAACTTCGTTACTAATGATTTGTTCATTATTTCAAATAGATTCAATCCATTAATTAGACATCTCAACCTACATATTACAACAACTTATTTTTATGTTAAGTCATTATTTATGAACTTATTTACTTATCAAAGTATAATTTACATATAACTTTGTTTCTCATGGCTTATGATAGTTAAAGTCTTCTAACCATCATTTCTATAACTTATTATCATACTATTCTTCATTCATATAGACATGATATAAGTCTTTCAAGTTCTTCTTTAATTCATAGCCTATTCATGGACAAAGTGCTTATTCCCGGCTCATTAATACTTAAGTTATTAGCTTAATCCTTCTTATGATTTCTTAGCATACATGACCATCACTTCTCTATCAAGCTATCATGGAAGAGATGGAAGAATATAGGACAAGAGTCTTACCCTTGATGAACTAGTTCTTCTTCTTCTTGAAACAAATATGGTAGTTTAGCTTATAAGTGCTTATTTTCTCTAACACTTAAGTTACTTTGTAAAGGACAGTTGTTGGATGAAATTTTAACAAACAAAAAATGAATCCAAGCTTGGTATTTATAGGACTTCCAATGTTAGGGCATAAGAGTCATTAGGACTTCCACCTCCTTAGTAACCTCCTTACTATTCACTTAATTAACAACTAAGTAAACTTGCTAACCACACAACTTTCTTGCCCACCACACCAAACTCTTGGTCACCAAGTTCACCCATGGGTTGCCCCATGGATCCTAATTACCCAATGGATCATAGCTTTGGGCTTGTCTTCAATCACTTTGGGCTTCACATTAACAATTATTTGGGCTTTACATATTAATTCATATTAGACTTGTACATCTGATATAATCCATAATTCTATTTACAAATAGCTTAAAGCCTTAGGACGTATTCTATACGTATAATCCTCATATTCTAACTCATATACTAATTCTTAATATACGGTATTCCATTATTCATACATACTCGTATAATATTTTGTATCATACTTGTATTCATTTACTCGTATAATACATACGTATCATACGATCATTATATTAAATTCTTAACGCTTGATTTTCCTACCGTTCTCAAATTAAGTCCGCATGTGAAATATTACGTTTTTCATACTTGAATTATTATTACATAATCCATCTCACCTTGATATTATAACGTTAAGTATTTTCGGAAGTTCAAAATAATTCCGGTTTAAAAATGATGAATAGTGTTTTTCGAAAAATTTCTCGGAAAGCTTTTATTTTCATCTTGGAAATTCACACACTTTAATTCCTTCACATAGTTAAAATACTACGACTTTCTAATGTTTCTAGGTTATAGAACGACGTTCATCTTACTAACGCATAATAATAACAAATACAATAATTTTATTTATTATTTAATTATTTAAAAGTATTTTACAAAGGATCCGAATTTCTCGGTCGTTACATTCTTCCCCCTTATAAAGATTATGTACCCAGAATCTCGCCTCACATTACGCAAATAAATGAGGGAAATCCTTCCTTATCTTTTCTTCCAATTCCCACGTTGCTTCTTCGGCATCGTGGTTCTTCCATAACACTTTTACTGAAGGTATGACTTTGTTCCGCAGAACTTGCTCTTTTCTATCAATGATTTGAATCGGCATCTCTTCGTACGTTAAGTCCATCTAGATCTGAATAGGTTCATACTCTATTACGTGTTTATAGTCCAGTTTGTAAGGACGTAACACCGATACGTGAACTATATTATCTATTCGTTCTAAGTCTGGAGGTAACGCTACCATATAAGCTACCTCGCCTACCCGTTTTAACACTTCAAAAGGTCATATAAACCTTGGACTTAGTTTCCCCTTCTTTCCAAAGCGTATATTTTCTTTTCCAGGGAGATACCTTTAGAAATACGTACGAGCCTGCCTCAAACTCTCTATTTTCTCGATGTAAGTCTGCATACTTCTCATGTCTGTCTTGAGCTGCTACGAGATGCATCCGTATCAACTTCACTACGTCTGTTGTTTGTTACACCAATTCTGGTCCTAGCATTTGGCGTTCTCCCACTTCATCCCAACACAATAGTGTTCGGCACTTCCTTCCATATAAGGCTTCGTAAGGCGGCATACATGTGCTTGCATGATAACTGTTGTTATACGCAAACTCTACTAATGGTAGATGACCATCCCAACTACCCTTGAAATCCATGATGCATGATCTCAATATATCTTCTAACGTCTGAACTGTTCTCTCGTTCTGTCCATCGGTTTGTGGATGATATGTCATACTCAACTTTAGTTGCGTCCCCAACTGCTCTTGCAAACTCCTCCAAAAGTTTGACGTGAATCGTGGGTCACGATCTGACACAATCAAAACTGGTACTCCATGTCTGGAAATAATTTCCTTAACATAAAGTTTAGCTAATTGATCTAAGTTATACTTAAACCGAATTGGCAAAAAGTGAGCCGACTTTGTCAACCGGTCCACTATTACCCAAATCGCATTATACCCCTTCTGAGTAGTCGGAAGTCCCACCATAAAGTCCATCGTGATATGCTCCCATTTCCACTCCGGAATCTCCAATGACTGTAACAAGCCACTTGGTCGTTGATGTTCAGCCTTAACTTTTTGATAAGTCAAGAACCTACTCACATACTCAGCTATTTCTCTCTTCATGGTCGGCCACCAAAAACTTTATCGAAGGTCTTGATACATCTTAGTGCTACCAAGATGAATCGAGTACCTCGAACTGTGAGCCTCTTATAAAACTTGATCATTTAATTCCGTCTCATTTGGAAGCCAAATTCTTCCTTCAAATCTTAATAATCCCTCATTATCAAGACTGTACTTAATATCTTTTTCATTGGTTAACCGCTTCTTCATCAAGTCACGCTCATCAGTTTTGAGCTGCACCTCCTTAACTCTCTCTACGATGGTAGATTACATCTCCTTCGTAAACAGTCTCTATCCCGATTCACTTGGAAACTTCACCTCTATCTCCATCCTAGACATCTTTGTTATTAACTTAGTTTGAGCCATTAACATAGAAAACTTCTCCTGACCCTTTCTACTTAAGGCGTTGGCCACTACATTGGCTTTTCCAGGGTGATACAGGATTTCACAGTCGTAATCCTTTATCAACTCCAGCCATCTCCTCTTCCTCATATTCAACTCCTTCTGTGTGAAGATATATTTTAGACTCTTGTGGTCCGTGTATATCTCACATTTTTCCCAGTAAAGATAATGTCGCCATATTTTTAAGGCAAACACTACCACGACCAATTCCAGATCATGAGTAGGGTAAACTTTATCATAATCCTTCAACTGCCTTGATGCATTCCCAATAACCTTGCCATGCTGCATGAGCACGCAACCAAGTCCTCTATGCGAAGCATCGCTATAAACTAAGAAATTTCATGTGTCATCGGGTAATGAAAAAACAGGCGCTTCACTTAATCTCTTCTTCAGTTCCTAAAAATTGTCCTCGCATTTCTCAGTCCATGCGTATTTCACCGTCTTCCTTATCAAGTTAGTTAACGGAGTAGCTATCTTCGAAAAATTATGGATGAATCTTCGATAGTATCCCACTAGCCCTAGGAAACTCCGCACCTCAATCGGTATTTTTAGTTGTTCCCAATTAATCACAGCTTCCACCTTCGCTGGATTTAATAAAATCCCATCATGGTCAATGACAAGACCTAAAAATCGTACCCTCTCTAGCCAAAATTCACACTTAGTGAACTTCGCATATAACTTCTCCTTCCTTAGAGTTTCCAACACTATTCCTAGGTGTTCAGCATGATCTTCTGGCATCTTTGAATAGACTAGAATATCATCGATAAACACCACGACGAACTTGTCCAAATATTGTTTGAACACTATGTTCATCATATCCATAAATGCAGCTGGTGCATTAGTCAACCCAAATGACATCACCAGAAACTTGTAATGACCATAACGAGTCCTGAATGCCGTCTTTGGTACGTCTTCATTCCTAACCTTGAGCTGATGATACCCCGTCCGCAGATCTATTTTAGAAAAATACTTTGCCCCTTTCAACTGATCAAAAAGATCATCAATCCAAGGCAATGGGAATTTATTCTTTATCATTACCTTGTTCAACTCTCGGTAGTCAATAAAAAGTCTTAATGATCCGTCCTTCTTCTTCACAAACAGTACTGGTGCTCCCCACGGTGAAACACTAGGTTGTATATACTTCCTATCCAACAGCTCTTGTAACTGCACCATCAACTCCTTCATCTCTACAGGCGCCATTTGGTACGGTGCTCTTGAAACTAGTGCCGCTCCAGGCACAATGTCTATTACGAACTCGGTCTCCCTATCCGGTGGAAGACCAGGCAATTCACTTGGAAATACATCCATGAATTCACTCACTATAGGTATTTGTTCCATGGTCGCCCCCACTCTCTAGGTGATAACCCACACACCCCTTCCTCAACAGTTTCCTAGTTTATGTCATGGTAAGACAACTCGAATGTCCCGACGATTTATTATCATAAAATATTACATTAGGTTATCTTAACGTTTTAATATTTACGCTTTTCTTTTGACAATCTATAATTGCCCCATGGTTAACCAACCAATCCATTCCGAGAATTACATCGAATTCTCCTAACTTTATCAGTATCAAATCTACCGATAATTTACAACCCCTAATGTCTACGCAACAACTCCTATGAACATCTTCAACATGAATTATTTCTTCGTTTGCTACCTTAATATTTAAAGGTATGTGTAATTTTTCGGGAAGTAATCCTAATCGTCTAGCAAAATCACATGCTATAAACGAACAAGTAGCACCCGAGTCAAACAACACGTATGCATTTAGGTTGTTGATCGAAATAATACATGCGACTACGTCCCCTGATGTAACTGCATCTTGGACTGTCATATTAAAGGTACGGGCCATGGGCCTACCCAGCTGCGTTGGACCACCAATAGCTAACTTACCACTATTGGCGCCCTTGTTCCCGTCCGTCCCCTTCTTTGGGCAGTTCTTTGCCATGTGGTTAGTTAACCCACACACAAAGCATCTGTGGTTCTTCTTCGGACTTGGACAGTTAGGTGCAATGTGACTCTCCTATCCACAATTGTAGCATACTGCCTTCCCCTAGAGATAGACTCCTAAGTGAGTCTTCCCATAGGTTTTACAGGCCTCCATCCTCCTCTTCGGGTCTCCTTGCTTCACTCCGGTATTCCCAGAGTTAACCACTTTTCTTTTATACCCTTCGCCACTCCCGCTGGCTCCCTCGTCCTTTACTCCCCCATCCACTTTCCCCTTATTCTTCTTTATCCTTGTGGTACTAGCTCAACGCCTCGCTACTACCTTTGGCGATTATCGCCTTCTCTAATATGGTCCCAAACGAAGTACTTTGGAACATCGATATACAGTTATAGAGCCAGGGTTTCAAGACCTACTCGAACTATCGCGCCTTCCTAACCTCGGTGTCCACTTGGTGTGGAGCAAACCTCGCCAGTTCATTAAACTTGGTGGCGTATTAGGGAACCGTCATGTCCCCTTGTTTCAAGTCCAGAAACCGCATCTTCATCCTTCACTGCATGCTCGTGGTAAAGTAGTTCTCGAAGAATAACTCCTTGAACCTTACCCATGTGAGATTCTCAATCCCGGCCCTAGCCTGGTTGGCCTCTCCCTTAATCATGTAGGTTACAAAAGGTAACCTTCTGGACCTCATCGACATTTGCTATAACAAATGCCTTCTCGATTTCTTTTACCCATGTTTGGGCTTCGATAGGGTCCGTAGTTCCTTTGAACTCTGGCGGACCCACGCTTTTGAAATCCTTAAACGTAGTAGCTCGTACTACTACAGGATTTACGGGGATATTGGCCCCAGTTCTATTAAACGATGTTGTTATTAAATTTACTAAATCCTGCATGGGATTAACTAGACCTCCCTCAGGTTGATTTACATTAGCGCCTTGATTACGTGGTACTCTTTTTGGCGGCATTTTGTTGTTACAATAAACAACACATTTCGTTATTATTCATTTCCTGTTAGTTAGTTATTATTCACAATTTAAACAATAACTTAAACATTCATTACTCAATATGTTTTGAAAAAGGCTTATATTGATTCATTCATTAACTATAGTATAATACTACATCGTTTACATTATACAGCCTAAGCTGATTACATTACTTTCCCACAATTGCTTTCCAAAAATTGGGATTTACAAAAGACTACCCTTTGTTATACAAAAGAGGGTTTTACGTCACTACTAGATACACAATATTTACATATCTAAACTACTCTATCTACTAATAGATTACATCTGCCTCAAGGCAGTATCAAAATCTGCCTTGGAAAGACCGGCAATAATATCACGGCTGATAGTATGCCGCGTCTTCCATGCTTCTATGGGATAACCAGCTACCTGCTGCTGGAAGTCCGCATGAGAACTCCTATTAATATAGGACATTCTCCCTATCTTTTGCTTCTTGGTCTTTAGCTCCCCCCCTGAGCTCAAAGACCTCCTATTTCAGCTCATGGACCTTATCCTTGGTCAAAACCCTATCATTGTGCTCATGCTCCCACATGGACTCCACGTCTGTCTTATCCTCTAAGACATCCTGGAGCTCTGCTTTTAGCTCCTTAACCTCCTAACAGTAATGGATGTTTCTATCCAACACTAACATAAATAATGACATCATTGACTCCCCCGGAGCCATCTCTGCTGCTATAGCTACTGGGTTGAAGGACACTACCTCCACCTCTTCTTCTAGCATGTCGTCGAACACGGACATAAGGTCTAAGCTCTCTGAGTCTCTAGACTCAACCACTACAACTTCAGGCTCTGCTGCTATGGGGTTCGGTATAATCTCTATCTGATTAACCGATCCTTCACTGACTACCTGTACATCTCTAGACATTTCATTTTCTCCTGACATCTACAACAACACAAATAAGTTTGATTAGTGCATGTCAGTAGAATAATAAAAACACATAATATATATCATGCATTTTTATAAGGTTAATTTCCATCTTTTATTTCTTTAACTTTTCTTAAGGTTATAACTTAAGGTTTTATTTTCCCCCTTAACTTTTATAACCTAATGCTTTGATACCAACCTGTGATGCCCCCAAATCTGGGTATCTTCCAACTCGACAGATGGTGCTACACGGTGCTACAGTTCACACAAACATTCAATTGAAATGCCTCAAAAGAACGAATATGTGTAATACCCGAGAATTTCCACGTATTATTAAATGAATATATTAATGGAAATAATATTTATGTGAATATAAGTGTTATTGTTTTATGAGTTGGTTAATACAATTAATTCGTATTAGATCAATGTGTATTAAGAAGTGTGATTTGGCAATGAGAATTGTGAAGTGCCTTGTGCGGCATATCATGAAACGAGTAAATACATTAAGCAAGTTAAAACGGGAATTAGGGAGATTAATCGGTTTGATCATGAAATTTCATGTAGTTAATAAGTAAGCTCGTAGACTTGTAGTAATACTCTTGTGAACATTAATTCATGTCGTATAAACGAGTTAGAGATGAAGATTGGCACGGGCCCAAGCTAAAACAGTCTTGACATCGACAGGCACTGCCAAGAATAAGACCGTCTCAATAGTCTATTGGCCAAGATTGCTGCCAAAGTGATCGATTGGAGAAAATAATTTTTCCACTTTGGAAATTAAATGGAACAATTATGTGATATATGTGACATTGATAAACCATGAATTAAAGTATGTTATGTCCGATAACAGAATTGTTCATCCATTAATTAATATTAATTAATTATGGTGGAATATGGATTACTTGGTAATTAATTCGTAATATACGATTATTATTATTTGCAATATATCTATAAATATAATAAGAATTATATCAATAATAAATGGATTAAATAATATTGGTGATAATTAATCAAGGAAGTGAATAAATTATTTAATTGACATAAATAAGTAAGTTATTAATATAATAATATTATATTGATGATTATATGCAAGTGAACAATAATACAAATATAACTATATAGTGTGGTGTGACATTTATGTGGTTATATATTAAGTCTTATAAAACTAAAACGTATAAGGCAATGTGATTAAACATATTGAAACTATACGTTATAAATACATTATGAAATGTGTATGTAACAATATGCATGTGGGAAGACATTAACATAAAGTTATATTTTGGTTATGAGAGTAGTAGAGTTAATTATGGGACTACCCGGACAATAATACATGACTGCGTTATTTTATTGCGTGTAGTTAATGTACATGAATTATATGATGTGAGTATAGAATTTATCATTTAACTCCTAATATGGTAACCATTGTACATTAAGATTACAGTATGGGAATTAAATAAACCAAACCAAGCCTAGATAACATGAAATGCTGAGATTTTTTCTCTTGTCCCATAATTTGTGTCACCAAGTACAATGAACAGTAAATTGAAGCTAGGATTTGTTTTCTTCAAAAGGATAAATCCTAGATGATCGTGGCTAGCTAGGTAGTGGGTATGGAGTTGTTGAGCCACCCTTCTTGAACCATTATTTCATTGCATTGCAACACAAATTCAACCTCAGTGCTAAGTCATTGTCCAGTCCAAGTTTTCATTATAAATAACAGTCTAAATTTCAAGTTTATGTTGTTGTTCTTGGCTACTAAAACACTGATAATTTGAGAGTAAGTGAGTTGTGGTTCAAAGAAGAGCTTAGCAATCTCAGAATGGAGTAATTAAGTAGACTAAGCTTCAAAGAGGTATAATTTCATTCCTTGTTTTCAGTTTCTGTTAAACAGAGTTCATAAGTATTGAAATTTCAATTTCTTGATTTCATGAAAATAGATGTTAATGAGGTTGGGTATGGGTTAGATAGATGTTATATGATCATATAAGCATGTTGCAATCGATACATGAGTGTTTAGAAATGATTTTGTGAGTAATTTCTATGTTTGGGCTAAACAGATTCTTTGAGGTTTATTGTTCTCGGTCTCGAACTGAGACATCGCTGTAGCAGATCATGGGATTTATTATCGAGGAAGAGCATGAATTGCTAACCCCTCAATTTTGTTTTGAGTTCTGTTTTGAAATCTGTTATAGTACCGTGACTTATGATAGCATGCAAGCATATGTAAGGAGTATATATAGAGATGTGGACCTAATGTGAGCATGTTAGACTAGCTTAACATGATTAAAGAAGGTGTGTAGCTTAAAATGGATTTATGACGTTAGAAACAAACTTATTGGGTATGTATGCCATGTATGTATACTGACTTTGCAAGCATGTTAGTATGACTTAGAAATGCATGAATAAACCATTAGATGGTATTTATGAGGTTAGTAAGCAAGCATGAACATGTTGAACCTACTAGTAAGCTTTGAATGTGAATATTGTCAAACTATCTTGATGACTAGAATCTGACATTTTTGATCATGTTTGATGACACTCTCAGACTCACTCATGTAGTGTAAACGTATATATACCATGCTTGTGTATCATATTTCAAAGAAAAACCTAAACAAAGCATATTTTCAACTAAAGCAGTGTTAGTTTCACATATGTGTTATGAATACTCACAAGCATGCCTAATATAAGTTATATGACTGTCTTGTATGTTTAGAAGGCGAGCATGATAGGTTTTGTGGTTTCATGACCTTAAATGGCCTTAACTTGTTGAAATAGTTAATTTAGAAATATATTATAAAAGGGAACCTAGATCGACTTGAGAGGCATGAAAAGACAATTATCATGACAAATATATCATGTATGATTGTTTTGGTTAAGCCGGACAGAAATCACAAGGCAGCAGCTAAATCTTGGCAAAGCTAGAGGGACAAGGCAAGGCTGCCTTGGTCTTAAGCTTAGCTAACCGTAATAAATTGCGGCTTGTCGATTCTGATGATCATGAATTGGTCGGGTCTTGACATCTTAAACTTTGGCAATTAACTTATATGGTACCTAAGATGCTAGAGGTAGTTTAAAACCGCTTGATAATGTTTTGCTTGAATGCCATGAGAAATGTAAGTTTAAACTTATAAACAAATAAACACAAGAATGGTAAAGTGGTATGTGAAAGCTTCTAGCATGCATGTATGTTAAACTATAGGTGTAAATGGTATGTTAAAGTGGGACAGAAACTACAAGGAACAGCGGCTCGATCCCTAGTCGGCGAGGGGATAGCTCGTCACTACGTCGTCCCCTAGTCTCAGGCACAGTATATATTGCGTCGTCTGTGATCATAATTGAGTTCTATTTTTGAACTGATTTATGACGCATGCCTATATGATGTCTTTAACTTGTAATATATGACTAATATGCTATGTAATGTGTTGAGGATCATGCTATGCGATGTAAATAGAGATTAATTTATATTTTCGAATGATAAGTCCAAAAAGGTGTTTACATAATATCAAAACAAAGATACGTGAGTTGAACTTGTGATGACGTATAAACTGATTTTGTACCATATGTGCATACTTGAATCATGTCAAGCTTGATTAAAGATTGTGTTTGCTAATGAACATCTTAAACATATAATTATTTATAAATAGGATTGAAAGTGTTGATTTCTTAACGTGGATAAACTACGCGTAAGGCAAGTATCCGAACCCTATTTTACATTGTGCAAGTATTCTAAACTCTTGCATTACTTTATTCCAGCGAATATCGTAAACTTATATCTTTGAATGTAAGTTATCCTACTTATTTGTTAAATCAAGCTAGTATGCTTAAACTCTTGTGTAAACTATTATTCATGATGAACTTGGTATTATTCTTGAATATTGTGAAAGAGTCTATGTCATTTGATTCGTCTAGACTATATGCATGTTTATAAAACTGTCCAAACGAATTGAATGGTGCGGAAATCTTAAAAACTGAGTTGAACAACCCTTAAGGTAAGGGGATTGTATGTTGTTGGACACCCCAACACATGGGTATATTATTACTGTGGTGTTATGCATAACTTAAAGTATTGTAGACTGATCATCTATAGTACTTGATTCTTTTGGGTTATCAGTTTAATATTGGTAATTCTAGTAGATGTTCAATAGTCCTTAATGACTGCTCAGTATAAATTGTGATCCAAACGGATACCTTGATAGCCTTTGAATTCATATATATCGGTTGATTATATTGAATTATTGATCTTATTCCAAGGATTATTGATATTCATTATTTATGATATTATTCTGAAACTCTAAACTATCTTAGAGATGATACTTTGATATTTCACACTCGTGTTATAAAACTATTACCCTTGTTGTATATTACTTGCTGGGCAATTTGTGCTCATTCTTGCTTATTTAAAACCTTTCAGTTAAGGCGGAATAGGGAGGTGTATCTGGGAAAGACAAGGGCAAGGGTAAGGCTACCGACTAGCTTGTCCCTTTATGTTTAAATTAATTATGTTATATTAAGACTATTTGCAGACTATGTTTAAACTTAAGTAGAATTATATAATAAGTTTTTATTCGATATTATTATGTAATCTATTAAATCTTTGTGAGTTCTTGAGACTTGGGGAATAATTATAATAAATCATTGTATATTATTCTAAATTAGATCTTTTGTTGTAAATATATGATTTTAGTTATTATGGTAATACTTTGAGAATGTGACGAACCGAATTCGGGTGACCAAGTGGAGGTCAGAATTTGGGGGCGTCATAGGTTGGTATCAAAGCTATAGTTGTAAACTTTAGGAACGAGAGTCCTTAGATTATAACTTAAGAAAACTTAGAAGTTAGGAAGGGATAAAACTCATGTAGAGTTTTCCCTGAGAGACTTAGTGTGTTATAAAATGTAACTTCATTCTATACAATGAACTTATGTTTATTTAACATTCTGATGGAGTTGTTGTTTGTCTTGTCTTATGTTGGTGATTGTAGGATGACTGACATGGGAGGACCTAACCGAGTAGTTGAGGAGGAGCCGCGTGATATCCACATAGTTTATGAGACACCCATGATAGCGGAGCCTATATCGGTAGTTGCCCCTATTGATGATGATGAGGAGGAGGAGGAGATGGTGCCTCTACCTAAGGAGTCTGATTCGGAAGAGGAGCCTATGGAGGAGGAACCCGAGCCCATGGAGGACTCTGACGAGACTACTTTTGAGGATCAGATGTTGGGAGAGTATGAAGAACAGATTTTGGAATTAGGATGTAGAGTCGAAGAGCTGGCGACTGAGACTCTTGAGAGGCAGCTAGTGATGCAGGAGATGGAGGTGGAAATTGCTCACCGTAAGGAGGCAGGGATCCAGATGGGTGCCTTGTTTCACCGATCGGTGGCAAGGAATGTTGAGTTGGTAGGAAAGTTAGAAGAAAAGAGCAGAGAGGGTGTTGAGTGAGAGGGGCGGAGAAGGAGGCTCTCGAACTCGATTTAGATGGAGTGATGGATAGGATCCACTTGAGGAGAAGTGGGAGGATTCTAATGATAGAGTGGGTGATCTAGAAGATGAGGTGCGGTGCATGAGGGGGAAGATGAACAAGATGGGCTATGCTCTATGCACGGCCATGGAGAGATTGATCGATGGGGTAAATCACTACCCCGCTGAGCAAGGACAGACCCGGCACACCATAAGTCAGGATATGGTGGCACACATCACACAGAAGGAGTATCAGAGCGTCGTGGAGCATGGAATGTTAGATTGAGTATAGAAGGAAAAGCTTAGTAGTGTAGTAGTTTTATTTATGTGTTGTTAATATGTTGTTGTAATCTCAGTCTTTGTGTAAGATGTGAGATAGTGGTAAAACCCCAAACTTTTGAAAAATATTAGAGGGGTAGTAAGCTAGTATTGTCCACGTCTTTTATGATGTTAGGGGATATGTGTTTTCATTTATAGAAGTATGCTAGAAAAGAACGTGTATTATAACCATAGGCATATGAATATAAATGATCTTATTTCAGAAATGTGTTATAAACTTTTAGTTCTTTTCATTTGAGAAATGTCTAAATATGATAGTTAGATAATAAGATGAAAAAATTTGTGATGCAGAAAATGTCGCCCAGACGTAGAATAACTGTCCAAGAAGAGTCAGTTAATGATGAGAGAGGTCCAGTAGATCTGATACAACAGTTGGTAGATTTATTGGGAGAAGCTCTGAGGGGAAGAAACAAACCCGTACCACCCGTTCCCCAAGCTGTCCCAGTAACAACCTTCAAAGATTTTAAGAGTGTAGGACCCCCAGAGTTCACAAGAACTACTGACCCGATAGTTGCGCAAACCTGGATCAATGAGATTGAGAAGGCCTTCACTATTGCACCCTTGGGTGAAGACCAGAAGACAGTATTCGCAACATACATGATGAGGGGCGAAGAGAACTATTGGTGGGAAACTAACCAGCAGAGAGCGGGGGAAGGAACGATAACTTGGGAGAGGTTTACAACGCTGTTTTTTGAGAATTATTTTTTGAAAAGTATGAAGAGTAGGATGGAAGTGAAGTTTTTAGAGTTAAAACAAGGAGATATGACGGTGGCGCAATACGCTGCTAAGTTTAATGAACTAGCACGATTTGCGGAGCACCAAGTTGGGGATGAAGAAAGGAAGGCGAGACGCTTCGAGCACGGATTGAAGCTGTGGTTGTATAATAAGGTATCAGTCTTCTAGATTGATTCCATTATGACCTTGTTGGAGAAGGCAGTCATTGCGAAAGGTGGTAGTGAGACCTTAAGTCTATATCATAAGAAGAAGAAGAAGAAGAACAAGAACACTAGTAATGAGCATCGTGGAGGAAGTAGCAGCGGAGGGAGTAATTGGGGCAAAAAGAAATGGGAAAACAACAACCACAACAACAACAACAACAGAAACAACAACCAAGGTGGGAGTCACCAGGGAAACTTCAAGAAGAGGACCGAAGCTTGCAACAAATGTGGAAGAAACCATCAAGGGGAATGCTGGAAGGGAAAGACCACTTGCTATAATAATTTAAGAGAGGGAACATCTCATGAAATTGCCCAAAAGCAAAGAAGAAGAGAGGATGTTTTGTTTGTGGATCGACAGAGCACCAGATAAAGGATTGCCTGAAGAAAGGAAGCAGTGGAGCTGGCGGAGGCCAGGGAGGAGGGAGCAAGTCAATGATTGGTGGACCTGCACAACCCAACCGATCGACCGATCGAACCTTTAACATGGCCATCCAAGATGTAGTAACTGTGAAGGACGTGGTGTCATGTATAATCCCAATCAATAATATAAATTCTTATGTATTATTTGATTCAAGTGCCACATGTTCTTTTGTATCTGAAGAATTTACTAGTAAATTTAGTACACCCCGAGAATGTTTAGAAGATTCCTTGAACGTAGAAGTTATGAATAAGGAAATAATCCCTGTAGAATATCTTTATCGAAATTATCGCGCAAACATTAGAGAACATGAACTGAGCGTAGACTTGTTTCCTATTAGACTGGGAGAATTTGACATAATACTGGGAATGGATTGGTTATATAACCATGCAGCAATAATTGACTGTCAGAACAAGTGTGTGAACCTTCAGACTCCGAGTAAGTCTAAGGTAGTGTTTAATGGTAGCTCATCGCTTAAGCAATCGTGTTGCATTACGATGATCCAGGCCAAGAAGTTGTTAAGGAAAGGATGTGTAGGTTATTTAGCTTACATTGTAGATACTTAGAAAAAGGGAGTAGAGATTAAAGATATACCCGTAGTGAATGAATTTTGAGACGTGTTTCCGGACGATCTGCCTGGACTTCCGCCATAAAGAGAAATCGAATTCGTAATAGACTTAGCACCGGGAACGCCACCGATTTCGAAAGCTCCGTATCGTATGATGCCAGTAGAAATAAAGGAATTGATGATACAACTTCAAGAGTTACTGGATAAGGGTTACATTCGATCGAGTGTGTCTCCTTGGGGAGCACCAGTGTTATTCGTGAAGAAAAAGGACGAATCGATTAGGCTCTGTATCGATTATCGAGAATTGAACAGAGTAACGATCAAGAATAGATATCCGCTACCAAGGATAGATGACTTGTTTAATCAACTGAAGGGAGCGAAATGTTTGTTGAAGATCAACTTACAAACATAATATCATCGACTGAAAGTGCGGGATGAAGATATACCAAAGACCGCGTTTCGAACCCGTTATGGACATTACGAGTTTTTGGTAATGTCATTCGGTTTAACTAATGCTCCAGCAGCATTCATGGACTTTATTAATCGAGTTTTCAAGCCATACTTGGATAAATTCATAGTAGTTTTCATCGACGACATTTTGATCTACTCGAAGACAGAAGAAGACCATGTCGAACATCTGAAGATTGTTTTGGAGGCACTACGAAAGGAGGAGATGTATGTGAAGTTTTCAAAATGCGAATTTTGGATGAAGAACGTTCAATTCTTAGGCCACGTGGTGGATGAGAATGGAAACTCAGTAGACCCCGAAAAGGTTGAAGCGGTAAGTAGTTGGGAGCAACCGAGAATACCGATGGAGGTGAGAAGTTTCCTAGGGTTAGCTGGGTACTATCAAAGATTCATCCAAGATTTTTCTAAGATAGTGACCCTGTTGACCAATCTGACGAGAAAGACGGTGAAATTCGTATGGACCGATAAATGCGAGGAGAGTTTTCAAGAGTTGAAGGAGAGATTAAGCGAGGCGCCTGTATTATCCTTACCAGATGATACGGGAGGATTTGTAGTATATAGTGATGCATCGCATAGAGGACTGGGTTGTATGCTGATGCAGCATGGCAAAGTTATTGCGTATGCGTCACGACAATTGAAGGATTATGAAAAATGATACCCTACTCATGACTTAGAGTTAGCGGCAGTAGTTTTTGCGTTAAAGATATGGAGACATTATTTGTACGGAGAGAAATGGGAGATATACACGGACCACAAAAGTCTGAAATATATCTTCAAACATAAGGAGTTGAATATGCCTCAGAGAAGGTTGTTAGAATTAATGAAAGATTATGACTGTGAAATTCTTTATCACCTGGGGAAAGCAAACGTAGTTACCGACGCTCTAAGCAGGAAAGGAAGGGAGAAATTGTTTCAATTGACAACTCAGGAGGAGTTAATAAGAGATATGGAGAAATTGGAAATAGAAGTGAAGGGACCCGAGAGGTCTGAGGAGAAATTATTTGTAATGGAAGCTTGTCCGACATTGTTAGATAGAGTAAAGGAAGCACAAGAGAAAGATGAAGAATGTGAGAAAATCAGAAAAAGGATTACGGAAAATGAGGAAGAAAAATTTCGAATAGATAAAGACGGTATTTTAAGATTCAAAGGGAGAGTGTGGGTACCGGCGGTAACTGAGTTAAGAGACGATATTTTGCACGAGGCACACAATACGACATATTTCGTTCATCCGGGAGGCACTAAGATGTACCGAGACTTCAGGAAACATTTTTGGTGGCCCAATTTAAAACGGGAAGTCGTAGAATGTGTTAGTAGATGTTTAACTTGTCGACGCGTAAAAGCAGAGCATCAGGGGCCAAGTGGATTGCTACAACCGTTGGAATTACCATAGTGGAAATGGGAGCATATTATGATGGATTTCGTGGTAGGACTTCCGTCACGCAGAAAGGGTTGGATGTCATTTGGGTTATCGTGGATATACTTACAAAGACCGCACACATTTTCTCGATCAAGATCCGCATTCTGAGTTTGAATCGGTTAGCGAGTGCATGCGTAAAGGAGATTGTTTCATGACATGGGGTGCCGGTATCGATTGTTTCTGACCGAGACCCGCGTTTCACGTCAAAATTCTGGAAAAGCTTACAAGAGAGGATGGGAACACAGTTAAGGTTAAGTACTGCTTATCATCCTTAGACAGATGGACAAAGTGAGCGAACAATACAAATGCTAGAGGACATGCTTAGAACTTACGTGATGGACTTCAAGGGAAATTAGGACGACCACCTACCCCTAGTCGAATTTGCGTATAATAATAGTTACCATGCGAGTATCGGCATGCCACCGTACGAAGCTCTTTACGGGAGGAAGTGCAGAACGCCATTATGTTGGGACGAAGTCAGGGAACGGTAAATACTCGGACCAGAGTTAGTACAACAAACCGCGGATGTGGTGGCAGTAATAAGGGCCAGACTAGTGGCAGAACAAGATCGCCAGAAGAAGTATGCAGATTTGCATCGGCAAGACCGATATTTTGAAATCGACAGTTTTGTATTGTTGAACGTATCTCCATGGAAGGGGAAGATCTATTTCGGCAAGAAAGGGAAACTGAGTCCAAGATTTATAGGACCATTCGAGGTACTCAAGCGAGTGGGGGGAAGTAGCATACAAAGTTGCACTACCACCTGAGTTGGAGCACATCCATAACGTCTTTCACATATCCGTGTTGCGTCCGTACAAGCCTGACTACAAACATGTGATTTCTTATAAACCAATTCAAGTGGAGAAGAATTTAGCATACGAAGAAATTTCTGTCCAAATTCTTGATAGGAAAGAGCAAACCTTAAGAAATAAAGTCATTCTTCTGTAAAAGTACTTTGGCGTAACCATGATGTCGAGGAGGCTACGTGGGAGTTAGAAGATAAGATAATGAGGGATTATCCCTGTGACGAACGAGATTTTTGTAATTTAATTTTAATATTTATTGAATTAAATAAATATTTTCGATGATTTAATTATTAGATTAAATAATTAATTGATGAAGTTGTGGTAGATTAATTTAATTATATTTGTTATATTTATTAAATTAATGTAGAGAATTTTGTTATTCAAAGTATGTAATTATGTGAGTTTATTAAATTAAAAGAAATATTTAATAAGCCTAATATTAATTTATAATTAATGATAAAATTAATTACATGACTATGTGAATTAATGAGAAAATTAATTATATGATTATGTGAATTAATGAGAAATTATTATATTTTATTCAAATTAAATTAAATAATATATTTGAGTTTTTGTATAATTGGGTGTGACACGATTTAAACTATAGTATAAGAGAATCATTAAAATAAATGGTTGTGAAACCTATTCTTGCCAGCCAAACAAGGCCCTAAGGGGAGTTGATAGCAGTTACCCATGATTGGGTAATTGACCATAATGCGCGTCAGTTTGCTTATTTAATATACGTATTCTAATTTCTAAGTCTAGCAAAGAGAAAGAGTTTGAGAAATTCACAGAGAGAATTTAGAAATTTTGAGAGTAAAAGAGAAGGTTTGTGAGAGATTGTAAGTTGTGATCAACCTTGTGTAATCCAAATAGAGTAATCAAGGTAATCTCTTCTTCCCAAATTTTAAATTACGTCGTTTAAGTTTTCATAAAATGGCTTCACGTTTTGTTAAAAACTATATGAATGGGGAAAAAGTATGATTATGGGTTTGCATAGTGTTAAGATGATTATATATATATTATACAAACCATATCATCAGTTTCATAATTACAACGTATATTATGGCCTCAAAATTTATAGAGTATGGAATATGGCCATATGGCCCTTATACGTGATTTTAATACATCAAACATAAATTGCTTTGTAAAATTTCCACTTGTATATAATTATGCATGTTAAAACGAAGTGAACAAAACTTGAATGGTTGGATTTGGTGTTATAACGAATCTATGGCATTGAATTTTATGATTTATGTTCAAAACCTTCAAGAACATCAAGAACAGTGAAATTTACATATTTTAATTCTGTAATTATGTGTTTTAATGGGTTAAAATCATTCTATAAATGTTGGGTAATGATTATGGATGAATTCTAGCTTGTGGGTATGTTAAATTGGTGAAATTAATGATCATGTAGTGTTTATTTTGATGAACTATGTGTTCTTCGCGAACTGAAATTTCAAAATCTGGAGTTTCGCGCCATGACATAACTCCGTAATCGAAGTCTCTCATGTAATTTCCACCACGCCTAAAGACCAAGTCTCGTCAGCAGCACACCACTACAAGCAGTAAATGAGTTTTTAAAATGTTTAAGTCCTGCAATGTGTTATTAACTTAATCTAATGAACATAAAAATATGTTAAAAGTATAGTGAAATGTTAAAACAGATTATTAACATGTCAATAACATAATTGCATGTGGATTGAATTATTGAGTGCATAATGAGCTTATTATTCGTGAAATGTTATTACGTGACAATAAGTGTGATAATTTGACTAAGTATAGTCATAACCAAAGTTTAGACAAGAGAATGAACTTGTGATGACTAGTTACATTATAATTAACTATAGTTGTTAATGGAAATGATATGTAGGTTTAAATTCAAGGATCGTGTTTAATTAACGTGTAATCTACGCACGAGGCAAGTTTCCTAACCCTACTCGTTATCAGTATTCAAGTTATTCTCATTATTATTAATCAAGTTCAATTGTTATATTAAAGATTAATTATTTTTTCAAAGTATGATTCTATTATACAATAATTGTCCTATTGTATACCTCATGAGATTATTATTCAATTTAATTACCATTTATTATTGAACCTTGTTAGACTAGTGAACCCTCATTTGATTCAACTAATTCATAGTTGATGAACGTTCTAAATTTTAGAACCCTTATTGATTTATCCAAACCAAACTTCCTTTGGTGCGGACTCAAATGTTAAACTGAGATGAACAACCCTGTATAGGGATTTCTTATGTGTTAGCGTTAAGATATTGTGTGCATTATGGTACTAAAAACATTTCCCCTAAGTATGACAGTAGAAAGGTCCATAGTCTTATGGTATTAAAGGTTTCAAGTACTACCCTTGATAACCTAGGACATAGTTCAAGGTCTTATGACCCTCAGAAATCTTTTGAATTCTTGTTATTTATTCTTAATTCAAAAGTTGAGCTTTTATTTCAGAAGTCTTTGATTCACTCGCATGTTATTATATATTTTTATTTTATTTTATACTTGTGGGTAATCATTCTCACTCTTGCGTAATAATAACATTGTAGTTAAGAACGAAAGGTACGATGAGCCTTCTACTAGCAAAGGCAAGGGCAAAGCTAATAAGTGATGAAGACTTGTTATTAAATTTTAAGAATGTTATGTTTCCGCACAGATGTTTAAGGTTGGTTTAACCTGAGATTGTATTTATTATTCAGATGTTGTAACCCCATATAAGGGGAGGATTTTATTTCTATCTATTGCATGGTTTGCATTTATTATGGGTAGATAGATAGATGATATTTGTATAGTGAACACCAAATCCCGTGGAATTTAAATACCCGGATTTGGGGGTGTCATGAGTTAGTATCAAAGTCAGAGGTTACTGAACCTTAGGTGGGGAACAACCTTAGGTAGTAGCCTTATAGGAAGAACATAGTGATGGAAAACTCTTATCGAGTTCTAGGAAATGAATTTTTGTAATTCATTGAAGATAATAAAAGACTTTATGTGCTTATGTGTTAAATTATGTGCTCACTAGTACGACTTAGTAACTAAAATTTGAAATTTTGTTGTCAGGATGTCGGATGTTGGAGGAACTAGTCGAGCTGGGGATGAGGAACCCCGAGTACCTATGGTACCGACAGAGGAGGAACCTCGAGACATTCATGTCGTTAGGGAACAGTTGGTGCAGAGAGAGTCATCTCCATTGATCACCGTTGTTGGTCAGGAGCATGAACCTGAGACTGATCTTGAGGAGGATCCTGAGGAGGAAGATGAAGAGGAAGAAGAGGAGTTTCCACCACACTCCATTGATGTAGAGATGTACGATGCGTTATACGATAGTAACGTAGAGTTACGAGACAATGTCCAGGATCTGACTGAGTAGGCGATTATTCAGCAAATTACTCTCGAGCAGAAGGATAGGGAAGTTGAGACTCTTCACTCACGACTAGGAAATATAGAATGGGATTTGGTCCACGAGAAGGGTCAAACCGAGGATAAGACCGAGGAGATAGAGAAGTTGAAGAAGGAACTGAAGGAAATCTCGAAAAGGCTGATCATAGCAGAGGAGGGCTGGGTAAGAGAGTCGCGTCGTGCTGATCTTGCAGAAGATGATGGTCGTGCAAAGAAGGCTAAGCTTGGGGAGACGTATTCTACACTTAATAAAGCAATGGATGAGGCCCAGGATCGAGTTTTGAGGTACCCAATCCAGTTCGAAGGGCTACCATCGTATATGCTGGACCGCAGGACAATGTCTCGCATCATGGAAGAGGAGCATAGCAAGGCTATTCAGCACATTAACCAGCAATGATAGGATTTGTTTAATTATGTGAAAAACTTATTTGGTATTTAGATGTAAATTCTGATGTAGTTATGAACAAAGGAATATTTTAATATTTAAATCCTGTGGATTCTTTATCTCAGGATAGTTGATGTAAATAGCAGTGATGCTATCGTTTGATGTTAAAACTTTTGATTTAATTAAATATATCAAGTTGTTTGAGATAATGTGTTAAATAATTATGTTAAATTGTTGAGTAATGCCTTAACTATTTAGAGAAATAAACAAAGATCTAATAAGCATATATTTTAACAGAAATATGCCGCCAAGAAGAAGACAAAAACGTCAACCAGCTCAAGAATGATCTACTAATAACAACAATAACGCCAATGCTAATCCTGTTCAGCAATTGGTTAATTTACTAGCTGGAGCAATGAATAATCTCAAGCTCCCCCAAATACTATGTTTAAGGATTTCAAGGCGGTGGGACCGCCAGAGTTTAAAGGTTCCATGAACCCGATTGAGGCTCAAACGTGGGTTATGGAAATGGAAAAGGTTTTCGATGTTGCTAGAGTTAGAGAAGACCAAAAGACCGCTTTTGCAACGTTTATGCTGAAGTCTGAAGCCATTTATTGGTGGCAAGCAAACAAGGTTCGTGGAGGTGAAGGCGTGATTACTTGGGAAAGATTCAAAGAGATGTTTTTCGAAATGTATTTCCCAACCAGCTCACAGAACCAAATGGAGGTTCAGTTTCTAGAGTTGAAGCAGGGAAATATAACTGTACCAGATTATGCGGCAAGATTCAACGAGTTGGCAAGGTTTGCCCCGTATCAAGTACACACAGATGAGAGAAAAGCAAGAAGATTTGAACAAGGACTGAAGCCTTGGGTTTATAGTAAAGTATCAATGTTTCAATTTAAACACTTTTCTTTGAGTATCGAAAAGGCCATCCTCGCTGAAGGTGGAAGCGATGCGGTGACCAAGTAAAATCAGGATCAGAAGAAGAAGAAGACTGAAAGTGAAGGAAATAACAAGTCTAGTGGAAGTGGCACAAGAGGTGGTAATTTTAATCAGAAGAAAATGTGGAATGACAACTCATCATCGGGGAATCAGCAATGAGATCAGAAGAAGAGGATTAAAGCATGCCCGACCAACGGGAAAGCTCATCTGGGAGTTTGTATGAAGGGAAAGCGGGTGTGCTACAATTGTGGTCAGGAGGGCCACATAGCACCTAACTGTCCTAACCCAAAGAAGGGTGCCTGCTTCACTTGTGGTTCAAAAGATCATTAGGCAAGAGACTTGTGAGACCCCAGATTTTATGAATAAATATTTAATTTTCTCAAAATAATTTTTTAAATATTATGGTGTGGATTTCATATAATGTTATAGTTGTGGGTTATATTTATAAATTTTGCAAAGTACGCAAGTTGTTATATAATATTCGATTAGTCGGGGAATATTCTTTTTGTCGGGGAATATCCGTACGATGGTACAATCATTGGTGGACCCCACAACAGAATTATTGTCGGATTGAGAAAACGACAAAAGTACTTTATGAAAATAACGGCAGAAGTTTTACCGTTAACTGTTGAAAACACTCAAGTAGTAAAGTACAATGCGATGTACGCGTGGTTGCATAGTAGCACACGGTATTGACATTGATGCTTACGTGAGAAGTCACTCAGTTATACTCAATTATTGTTATAGTAATTGATGCATCATATCTCTCATATTATTGATTCGATTATTGTTACAGTATCATCTGCATTATATGATATATTATTAAGTCAATAATTGAGATGACAAAGTTATTCATATTATTAAATTGCAATATTTACAATGTCTAGAAGTTCTGTCAAGGAGAGGTTTGGTCACCTAATTGCGCGCCAATAGGGAGAAATCCTTATTGGAAAGCCCCTCTTTCCTGGGAACGACCTGGTTGATAAATATTATGAGTTATAATATTAATGATGAATGTTATTAATATTAAAGTTGTGCTCGGAGTTGAATTTGGAGACGCGGACGTGATATTTGAGTCCGGAACGATGAAATTAGTAAAAATAGACTATAAACACAAAATTTGTCGGTTTTTACTATTTGGTCAATAAGTCAACAGTTGACTTTTTTGGGAAAAGTCAAACTTCGAAATTTCAAAATTTATATTTTTGATAAAAATAGTTTCATTATGTTGGAATTATTTGTGTTAGCGAAAATGGACATTTATTTCGATAAAAATTGATGTCTAGAGGTTATTTTGACCAATCGGGTATTTAACCGGATAAATGAGCAATTGATTGCTATTATTTCACATGATTATAACTATTTGTTCACATGTATATACTATTGTTTCACATTCTTGTTACTATTAGGGGAGTTGGTGCAAGATTGATAATACTTACATGATTAAGTTAAAAATGGAGGTATAGATGGAGGTACTATACTGTAATTCGTATTTTCACATGTCTAGAACTATTGAGTCACATGATTTACTATTGATTCACATTATTTACTATTAGGGGAGTTGGTGCAAGTTTGATAATACTTGCAGGACTAAATTAAAAATGAAGAAAAGAGGAAGGTATTATACTGTAATATTTCGAGCCCCAAAACGTGCAATTATCGAAACTATATTTTCCTATAAATAGAAGCTCATTATTCCTTCATTTCTCACCAATTCACAAAAGCTTTAGAGCAATTATTATAGAGAGAAATTATAGAGAGAAAGAAGAAGAGAAGTCTGCTACCTCACTATTCCAGTATCCATTTTTTTTAAGGTAGAGAATATTATTTGTTGTACTCGTAAGGGGTACTCTTTCTTTCTTATTTATGAAGAGAACTTCTATTATTCCATTCTTTATTATTCTGTTAGAATAACCTGTATACGCGGGCTACCCTATACTTGGTGGAATTCTTCTGTTATTCCATTCTTTATTATTATGTTGGAATAACCAGTCTATGCAAAGTACTGCATACATGGTGAAATTCTTCTAATATTCCATTCTTTATTATTCTCTTGGAATATCCTGTCTGTGAATTTTACGCCGGACCTGGCTCCGTTATTTATTAATCTGTTGGAATATCACATGTCTGCTCGCTTTTACTGTGGGACTGGTTTCGTTATTTATTATTCATTGGAATATCCCGTTCCGGTGCATTTTCTGTGGGACTGGTTCCATTCTTTATTATTACATTTGGAATATCACATGCATGCATTTTACGTCGAACACGGTTACATTATTTATTATTTCGTTAGAATAACTCATCTGTATGATCTATCGCATGCATGGTGATTTCTTTTGTTATTCCATTCTTTATTATACTCGAGTTGGTTAAAACTTTGACTTCTATACTCCATGAAATTAGTAGAATATCCTTGATATTTGCGCTTCATCCAGTATCTTTTCATGGAAATATTCTTACGAGCATTCTTGAATTTTACTCTACAAAGCGATAGTATGTGTTGACAATTTCGGCGTTATCGGTTCTAGATAAATTAATTCTTGAACTTGTTTTATTGAATTCTTATATCATTGTCATCATCCTTATGTTTATATTTCGTTGAAAGTCATCTGTGGCCTGTAGTGCATAGATGGACTTGGTATGATTATAACCAGGGATTATTCGGTATAATCATAACCGTAATGTTACAAATGATGTGGAAAAAGTCCTCATTGGCCCGTAGTGCATTGATGGACAGTTTTTAGTATGATTATGGCTATGGATTCTCTTTGACCGTAGTGCAAAGATGAATTGTTTTATGGTATGATCAGGACCATTGATGAAAACATGATTATCTTTAGCCGTAGTTCATGGATAATTCGTGGTCGTGATACTAAAGAATATCATTGGTCATAGTGCAGGGGTGATTCGATGATGTGGATTATTTATTGTCGAGTCCCAAATGATAAAAGTGATGAAAAACCTTTTAAATCATAAAAGATAGTAGATTTTATTCTCTACTTGACTCTTTTAATGGATTGCTTGTTCCACTGCAGTTAAACTAGATGTTTGTTATACTGTATCAGTTTAACACTATTTAAGGCTAATGATAAATTATTCTGCATTATCTTAGTCATAATATTTCTTACTGGGCTAGTTGAGATCACCCTTTCTTTCACTATTCTCTTTAGGAAATGAGAACGTAGTTGGGACTAGTCGGGGAACAGAGTGATGGTCCTAGATGGTGCATTAGTAGTCCTCACTATTCTGTGAAATAGTGTGATAATAATTGTAATGAGGACTCCTTTTGAGTTTGTATACTCTCTAGTAGACAATATTTGTATTCAAACTCACAGTTTATGTTTTGTCATATTGTACACGACAGTTGTATTATTAGACTGTATTTGTATTCTGTACCATGTATTTGGCGACTCAGAATGGGTGATGTATTCCTGTTTTGGGGGCGTCACGGTTGGTATCAAAGCTTAAGGATATGATCCCTGGCTGAGATGTGAGACAAGAACTAGGAGGGGAGAGATGGGGAATTCCTTCGCTAGTATGACCTACCTATGTTTAATTGGTATTTAATTGGTCGGTCAGAATATAGGAATAATATGTGATATGTTAATTTGTTTAATTAACCCTTGTTTTGTGACAGTATTTGAGAATGACATCTAAAAATTTTGAGATGTGCAATGGAGCAAAACAATATGAACGTGTCGCATTACGAGGCTAAGTTTGCGGAGTTATCCCGGTTTGCATCCCATTTGGTCGATAATGAGGAGAGAATGACGCGAATGTTTCTGCGAGGTTTGAAACCCGAAATACGTCAATACCTCATTTCTCATAAACTTTGTTTATATTCAAATATTGTGAATAGGGCTCAGTTATTGGAGCGCGATAATGAGTTAGCTCAACCAATAGGTAACGACCAACAACACGATAATAATCATACCGGTGGCAACGGCCATCGGAACAATGATAACCATCGTGGGGGAAATTATCATGCCAAGAATGGTAACCACTTTGGTGGTAATCATGGCCAAGATAATAGAAGTGGAAATTTCAAGAAGAAAAGGTCATTTAGCTTGATTTTGTCGTATAGTGAAGTCAAGTCCAGCTGGAACGGTGGCACCAAAGGCGAATACGAACAAGTCAAATTCGATAGTTTAAGGGAGAGCGTTTTTCGTGACGACGAATCGAACGAAGTTATCACGGGTTAGTTAATTATAAATTCTTGCGAAGTCTATACCTTATTCGATACCGATTCTACCTATTCTTTTATCTCTCTTGCTTGTGCTCAACGTTTAAATTTAACTCCGGAGAAGTTAGACTTTGACTTATTGGTTGAAACTTCGTTAGTAGAAACCTTCGTTACCTCCACTATTTATAAATCTTGTTGATTCAAATAGACACTTTCACGTTACCTGTCAATCTTATCTCTTTGAAAATACTTGCCTTTGATGCAATTTTTAGAAATCGATTAGTTAATTACTCATCATGCTTTTCGTAAGGTTGTTAGCTTTCATATTCCTAACCAACCTGTTATGCGAATTCAAGCAACCAAACCACTAAAGTCAATCATTGTCATATAAAGCCATAAGTAAAGAGCCCCGGTCCTTTCGTTGTTGACTTTCTTGTGTGGAATGCACCGAAGCCAGACTTTCTGTAGGCAACGTCGTGAATAACGATGGCAAGTTGATAGGTATCAATGTGACGTGTTATCCAAGTCTTGGATGAGAGTCACAGTTTTGAATGATATTTCTATTGTTAATAAATTTCCTGACGTATTCTTGAAGTCTTCTTAGCCTACCCCTAGAGCGTGAAATCGAATTTTGTATTGACCTCAGTACAAAACCCATTTCTTAAACCCTCAAATATTTCTTTACTTAAAACGAGGCGTAACATGCGCTAAAAGTCATTGGCTCGAAAGTACATTGAATATTACGATCGTACCATTCAATACAATCGTGGGAAAGTGAGCGTGGTGGTGACGCGTTGAGTAGAAGATCGTATCGTTCTGAGTGCAATGTTGTTGTTAACAAAGGCCCATTTTGTACGACTTACAAATGATGAAGATAGAGTTAAAGACTCTAGGAACCCAAGTGAAGATAACGAATATACGAGTAGAATCGACTTTAATCGATAAAGTTAAAGCCGCTCAAGATACACACCAGGAGCTGATAAATGTGAAGAAGAAGGTTCAAGAGGGCGTTATTCTAGAAGCAAGAATCGACGAAGAGGGGAAATCTCAAACCCTCGATTTAATTGGTCCGTTTGAAATCCTCGATGAAGTAGGAACTGTGGCCTATAGACTCGTTTTACCGCCAAGTATGTTGCGTGTTCATAACATTTTTAACGTATCGACGTTACGTAAATATGTGGACGACCCGAACCACATTATTAATTTAGAACCGGACAAGATAACGGCTGATTTAACATTTGAGGAGACACGTGTTAAAATCTTGGATAAGAAGAATCGTATTCAACACTCAAAGGTTATACCTCAAGAGTTAGAATTTGAAATGGTATCCTCACTTTTGCTCAAAGATACCAAGTACGTCACGTAAATTTCGAGGGAAATTCCATAAGGGGGGAGATTGTGAGACCCAGATTTTACGAATAAATATTTAATTTTCTCAAAATAATTTTTTAAATATTATGGTGTGGATTTGATATAATGTTATAGTTGTGGGTTATATTTATAAATTTTACAAAGTACGCAAGTTGTTATATAATATTTGATTGGTCTGGGAATATTCTTTTTGTCGTGGAATATCCAAATGACGATGGTACAATCATTGGTGGACCCGCAATGTAATTATTATCGGATTGAGAAAGCGACAAAAATACAAAGTTATTCTCAGAATCTTCATATCTGTGAGCTACCCTATACTTGGTGAAATTCTTACATTATTCCATTCTTTATTATTATGTTGGAATAACCGATCTACGCAAAGTAATCGCATACATGGTGAAATTCTTCTAATATTCCATTCTTTATTATTCTCTTGGAATATCCACGTCATGCATTTTACTTGGGACCGGCTCGTTATTTATTAACTTGGAATATCTCGCTCATTCGTTTCGCCTTGGGACACGGTTCCGTTATTTATTATTCATTGGAATATCCACGCTTAATTGCATTTTCTACCGGACTGGTTCCATTCTTTATTATTCATTGGAATATCACATACATGCATTTCTGTTGGGGACTGGTTCCGTCATTTATTATTCATTGGAATAACACATGCGTGCGCCTATCGCATGCATGGTGATTTCTTTTGTTATTCCATTCTTTATTATACTCAGTTGGTTAAAACTTTGACTTCTATACTCCATGAAATTAGTAGAATATCCTTGATATTTGCGCTTCATCCAGTATCTTTTCATGGAAATATTCTTCTGAGCATTCTTGAATTTTACTCTAAAAGCAGTATCATGTTGACAATTTGGACGTTATCAGTTCCTAGATAAATTAATTCTTGAACTTGTTTTATTGAATTCTTATATCATTGTCATCATCCTCATGTTTATATTTCGTTGAAAGTTATCTGTGGCCTGTAGTGCATAGATGGACTTGGTATGATTATGACCAGGGATTATTCGGTATAATCATAACCGTAATGTTACAAATGATGTGGAAAAAGTCCTCATTGGCCCGTAGTGCATTGATGGACAGTTTTTAGTATGATTATGGCTATGGATTCTCTTTGACCGTAGTACAAAGATGAATTGTTTTATGGTATGATCAGGACCGTTGATGAAAACATGATTATCTTTAGCCGTAGTGCATGGATAATTCGTGGTCGTGATACTAAAGAATATCCTTGGTCGTAGTGCAGGGGTGATTAGATGATGTGGATTATTTATTGTTTGAGTCCCGCCGATAAAAGTGATGAAAACCTTTAAATCATAAAAGATAGTAGATTTTATTCTCTACTTGACTCTTTTAATGGATTGCTTGTTCCACTGCAGTTAAACTTGATGTTTGTTATATTGTATCAGTTTAACACTATTTAAGGCTAATGATAAATTATTCTGCATTATCTTAGTCATAATATTTCTTCTTTGGGCTAGTTTAGCTTCGCCTTTCTTTTCTTCGTTCTCTTCGGGAAATGAGAACGTAGTTGGGACTAGTCGGGAAAGAGTGATGGTCCTAGATGGTGCATTAGTAGTCCTCACTATTATTCGTGAAATAGTGTGATAATAATTGTAATGAGGACTCCTTTTGAGTTTGTATACTCTCTAGTAGACAATATTTGTATTCAAACTCACAGTTTATGTTTTGTCGTATTGTACACGACAGTTGTATTATTAGACTGTATTTGTATTCTGTACCATGTATTTGGCGACTCAGAATGGGTGATGTATTCCTGTTTTGGGGGCGTCACAAGACTGTCCTAAGAAGGGATCTGGAGGGACAGGATCAAGAGGAAACAAGGGAAATAGCAGTGGAAACGCCTTGACTATCAATGGACCAACCGCAACCAACCGACCGACGGCCAGGACTTTCAACATGACGGTGCAGGATGCAGTTCAGTCTCGTGATGTGGTGTCAGGTATCATTCCGATCAATAAAATTAATGCTTATGTATTATTTGATTCGGGTCCTACTTGTTCCTTTATATCTGATGACTTTGCTAAGAATTTAGATTTTCCTAAGGATGAGTTGGATTACCCCATGAACATAGAAATTGCGAATAGAGAAATAATCCCTGTTAAGTACGTACATAAGAACTGTAGGGTGGATTTTAAGGGTAATATCATGAACGTAGATCTTATCCCTATTCGACTTGGGGAATTTCACGTTATCTTGGGAATGGACTGGTTATTCAATTACGGGGTTGTAATTGATTGCCAAAAGAAGCGTATTAACCTTATGACTCCGTTAAAGGTTGTGTTTTATGGTAGCAAGTCGCCTAGACAAGCGAGTTGTCTGACGATGATGCAGGCCAGAAAGTTGTTAAGACAGGGCTGTGTAGGATATTTAGCTTACATAGTCGACAGTCGTAAAGAGAATCCAAAAGTAGAGGAGATACCGGTAGTGAGAGACTTCGTCGATGTATTTCCAAACGATTTGCCAAGACTTCCACCAGATAGAGAAGTTGATTTTGTGATCGATTTGGCGCCAGGAACCACTCCAATATCGAAGGCACCATACCGAATGGCACCAGTAGAGATGAAAGAATTAATGGTACAACTACAAGAATTACTGGACAAGAAGTACATTCAACCAAGTGTATCACCGTGGGGAGCGTCGGTGTTGTTCGTGAAGAAGAAGGATGGAACGATGCGGCTCTGCATTAATTACAAAGAACTGAATAACGTTACGATTAAGAATAGATATCCATTACCTAGGATCGATGATCTGTTTGATCAATTGAAGGGAGCAAAATACTTTTCCAAGATAGATTTGAGAAGTGGTTATCATCAACTGAAGGTGAGACCAGAGGATGTATCGAAGACAACGTTCAGAACACGATATGGTCACTACGAATTTTTGGTTATGTCATTTGGTCTAACGAATGCTCCTGCAGCATTTATAGGATTAATGAATGGTGTTTTCAAACCATTTTTGGACAAGTATGTAGTGGTATTTATAGACGACATTTTGGTTTAATCGAAATCCAAGGAAGAACATGAAGAGCATTTTAGATTAACATTGGAAGTATTGAGAAAGGAGAAGTTGTATGCTAAGTTTTTGAAATGTGAATTTTGGATCGAGCGGGTGCAATTTCTAGGGCATGTGATCAATAAAAATGAAATCTCGATAGATCCATCCAAAGTCAAAGCCGTGATTAACTGGGATCAGCCGAGGACGCCGTCGGAAGTACGAAGTTTTCTTGGATTGACAGGATATTACAGAAGATTCGTACAAGACTTTTCCAAGATCGCAACTCCGTTAACGAATTTAACTCGAAAAGCTGTGAAATTTGTTTGGACGGAGAAGTGTGAGGAAAGCTTTCAAGAATTGAAGAAGAGGTTGAGTACAGCACCTGTGTTGTCTCTTCCGGATGATACAGGAAATTTTGTTGTTTATAGTGATGCATCGCATAAAGGACTTGATTGTGTGCTGATGCAAAACTGCAAAGTTATTGCGTATGCATCACGAAAATTGAAGGATTACGAGAAGGGATATTCGACCCACGACTTCGAGTTAGCTGCAGTAGTTTTTGCTTTGAAAATTTGGAGGCACTATCGCTACGGGGAGAAATGTGAAATATATACAGATCACAAGAGTCTGAAATATGTTTCTACCCAGAAAGACTTGAATATGCGCCAAAGAAGGTGGTTGGAGTTAATTAAGGACTACGACTGTGAGATTTTATACCATCCGGGCAAGGCAAATGTCGTTGCCGACGCCTTAAGTAGAAAGGGTCGGGAGAAGTTGATGATGCTGACCGCTCAGGAGGAGCTAATTTCTGAAATGGAGAAACTGGAGTTGGAAGTGAAGTATCCTATGGAAATTGATGAGAAGCTATTTCGGATGCAACTGTACAACCCTCTTGGATAAAGTTAAGGAGGCTCAACTTCAGGACGATGAATACAAAAAGGTGATAAGGAAGACATCTGAAGGAACCGAACCAAGATTTAAGATGGATAAGGAAGGAATACTGAGATTTGAGAGCAGAATTTGGGTACTGCCAGTACCAGAGATTAAGGAAGACATTTTGAGTGAGGCTCATAGCTCACGATATTTGATTAACCCTGGTAGTACCAAGATGTATCAAGATCTTTGACAACACTTCTGGTGGCCGAATTTGAAACGTGATGTTGCAGAATGTGTTGCCAAGTGTCTAACCTGTCAGAAAGTAAAAGCAGAACATCAGAGACTGAGTGGATTACTACAACCGTTGGAGATCCCAGAATGGAAATGGGAACATATTACAATGGACTTCGTGGTTGGCCTTCCGACGACTCAGAAAGGCTACGACGTAGTATGGGTCATCATTGACCGACAAACAAAATCCGCGCACTTCCTTCCGATTAAAATTATATTCAACTTAGATCAGTTGGCAAGGTTATATGTGAAAGAGATTATTTCGAGGCACGGAGTTCTGGTGTCAATTATTTCCGACAGGGATCCGCGCTTTACATCGAACTTCTGGAAACGTCTACAGGAATGCATGGGTACGTAATTGCAGATGAGTACGGCATATCACCCTCAAACAGATGGACAGAGTGAAAGAACAATTCAGACATTAGAAGATATGCTAAGAGCCTGTGTGATGGACTTTAAACGAAATTGGGACGATCATCTACCGCTCGTAGAGTTCGGTTACAACAACAGTTACCACGCTAGTATTGGCATGCCGCCTTATGAAGCGTTATACGGCAGAAAGTGCAGAACTCCTCTTTACTGGGATGAAGTTGGCGAAAGACAATTGTTAGGCCCAGAATTGGTACAGCAGACAGCAAAAATAGTCAAAGTAATCCGAACACGACTGGTAGCAGCTCAAGATAGACAAAAGAAATACGCTGATCCACATCATAAAATTGTTGAGTTTGAATCGGGTAGTTATGTGTTCTTAAAGGTCTCTCCATGGAAGGAAAAGATCAGGTTCGGAAAGAAAGGTAAATTAAGCCCAAGATTCATTGGACCATTTGAAGTACTTAGAAGAATCGGAGAAGTTGCGTATGAGGTAGCCCTACCTTCAGCACTCGAGAATGTCCACAACGTCTTCCATGTTTCTATTTTACGACCCTACAAAGCCGATTACAAGCATGTAATTGAATACGAACCCCTATATTTTGAAAAAGACTTATCTTACGAAGAAATTCTCGTTCAAATTGTCGACAGAAAAGAACAAGTTCTCAGAAATAAAGTAATACCTTCTGTTAAGGTAATTTGGAGGAACCACAACGCTGAAGAAGCTACGTGGGAACTCGAAGACAATATGATGAAGAATTACCCTCATTTATTTATTTAAAATTATGTGTAAGCGATTCTGGGGATAGAATCTTTGTAAAGGGGGGAGAATGTAACGGGTCGAATTTATTGAGTCGTGATTCTGGGGACAGAATCCTTTTAAGGGGGGAAAGATGTGACGAACGAGATTTTTATTTAATCAAAACAAAAAATACTAAAATTCAAAATAAAAAAGCATAACATATTTACATCATTTAATCAAAATAATAAAATTCAAATTATTATGTTAACTAATCAAAACAACTAATTAAATAAAATAAGTTGTATAACATATTTACATCATTTAATCAAAATACTTAAATTACTAAAATCATAATACTAAATAATATTTTTAAAATTCAAAAGCTGAGTATTATGATTATTTTAGTAATTTTAATATTAGTTTTAAAATCATATCAATTTAAAAATATTATGATGTAATTTGAATTTTTAATATATTTTAAAAATATTATTACATCATCAAATTATAACATATCTTTGTTATGTATAGATTATTACATCATCAAATTATTTATAACATATATAAATTATGTATAGATTATTACATCATCAAATTTTATATAGTTAAAAATATTATTTAGTATTATGATTTTAGTAATTTAAAAATTTTATATCTATTAGTATTTAGTATTATGTTTTAGTATTTTAATGATGTAATTTGATTTTTTGTTGTTTTGATTAATGAACAAAATAATTTGAATTTTAGTATTTTTAGTATTTTTAATTTGATTTTTTTAGTATTTTAGTATTTTTTTTAAAATTAGTATTTTAGTATTTTTTTTAAATTAGTATTTGATGTAAATATGTTATGTTTTGAATTTTAGTATTTTGATTAAATGATGTAAATATGTTATACAACTTATTTTATTTAATTAATTGTTTTGATTAGTTAACAAAATAATTTGAATTTTATTATATTGAATTTTAGTATTTTTGTTTTGATTAAATGATATATATTGTTTTATTTAGAATATATTTTATATTTAAGCCTGCCATGTCATCACATTTTAATCCCGTTTGTCTTTTGTTAACAGCAGGGGCACGGATGACCCAAAAATGTAACGTTAAGGGCACTTTTGGAAAAAAATTTAGTTTAGGGTGCAAGTGGGACATTGCGGTAAACATCAGGGACTTTTTTGACCCTTTGCCCTAATATCTTATGTTATGATGTAAATATGTTATGATTTTAGTATTTTAATGATGTAATTTAAATTTTTGTTCTTTTGATTAATTAACAAAATGATTTGAATTTTAGTATTTTAGTATTTTTTAAATTTTAGTATTTTTTTTTAGTATTTTAGTATTTTTTTTAATTAGTATTTTTAGTATTTGATGTAAATATGTAATTAGTCTTTTTAGTATTTTAGTGTCGGGTAACTGACTTTATAATAAAAAAATCTTTATTGCTTAGTTGGTTTGAGCATCTGTTTAAGGAGAGTGTGAGGTTTAGAATTCAATTCTCAAGGGGAGCATTATTTTATTTTGTTTATTAAAAGTCCAATGAAGATTAAGCCCATGCCATTTTTTTATTATTAGTACTATTATAATTATTGTAATAATTATTATTATAATTATAATTAATAATAACAATTATAATAATTATTATAATTATAATAATTATTATTATTATTATAGTAATGATAATAACAACAATAATAACAATAATAATAGTAACAATAATTATTATAATAATAATATAATAATAATAATAACAACAACAACAACAACAACAACAATAATAATAATAATAATAATAATAATAATAGAAATTATAATAATAGTAATAATTATAATTATTATAATAATAAAAATAATAATTATAAGATTAGTAATAATTATTCTAATAATAATAAAATTAATAATAATAGTACTAATAATAATAATAGTAATAATAATAATATTAGTAAATATAATAATAATTATAATAATAGTAATAATAATAAAAATATAGCATGAAGCATGAAAAAAATTTAATAATGACTTATAAGTAAAAAAAGTTAAAATTTAAGTTATTATCAAACACTAATAATAACAAATGACTTATAACTTAGTTTAACCAACTTATAAGTCATTGCCAAAACACCTCTAATACAAGATATAAAGAGAAATTAATATTTGATTATAAAAAAATTACAAGTCAAGAAAAAGAGAATTTGAAAATGGGAGTTACAAAAAACTTACACACCATTCATTGCAACTTTATTATTATTATTATTATTATTATTATTTTATTATTATTATTATTATTATTAGTACTATTATTATTATTATTATTATTATTATTATTATTATTATTATTATTATTATTATTATTATTATTATTATTATTATTATTATTATATTATAGTATATAACTTCTTGAGATTATATTAATGGTATGTAGTGAATGAGAAGAAAGGAATATATGGGGGAAATCTCATGTTTTGATATAAATATTAATCCTTGCAAGATATTAACAGATAATTTGTGTTGTTCCAGTGGTCAAATGACCAAAGTTCCAAATGATAGGTCACGGGTTCAAATATGTTTTGCATTTGGATATAATTTTTAAATACTAAATATGAATATTTTTTTCACAATTCTCCGAATACCGAATATGGTCTTATAAAAACATGCTTATTGAGATTATCTTAATTTAAGGCAATATTTTAATAGTCGTTGCCAAAAGTTGTATAAGATATGCAACGAAAATAAAAATTGTTGCCAATGAATGTGGTCCATATTAGGCAACGAAATATAGCAACAAAAAAATTTTCGTTACCCACGATGAAGAGAAATCAAGTGGTTAGAAATTTTGCAACGAATTTCTAACGAATTTTGTTTCCAAATTTTGCAACGACTTATGAATTTCGTTGCAAAAAGTGAAAGCATAACACAATCTGCAACGAAGGACAGTTTCGTTGCTAAACATACACTTTTAGCAACGACTTATAAAGCTGTTGCTTGAAAAATCGTTGCTAAAGCCTCATTTTTAGCAACAAAAAAACTTTTGTTGCCCACGATGATCGGGAAATCAAGTGCTCGAAAATGTTGCAACGAATTTCTAACAAAATTTTTTCCCGCCAATGAATTAGCAACGAAATTTTGCAACGACATATGAATTTCGTTGCAAAAAGTGAAAGCCTGACACAATCTGCAACGAAGGACAAATTTCGTTGCTAAACATATACTTTTAGCAACAACTTATAGAGTCGTTGCCTGAAAAATCGTTGCTAAAGGCCCATTTTTTTGTAGTGTAATCAAGACACTAAAGCAGATAAAACCACCTCTCGATGCATAATACCCATATTAACGTCAATTCACAATTAAGATAGAAATCCGTTAAACACCTTAATCAACTAACCCACTATATCTCTATGTGAATTACAATTGAAGAAGGTTGAAGAATACGTTCTCTATCCGATTACATGTGATGTTAAGCATATCTCTACCTTAACAATAATCAAAAATCTGCTATCGACAAAATTCATGACACATGCTATCATGATAAGATCTAAATCAATACTTCATCTCTCGAGTTCATATAGATTATCAAGGTAATTGATGGCCAATCAATTAAACAATTAAGTCCAAATCATAATAGACAATCCTCACAATAGAACATAATAATTGATAGCGAAGCATATTAAAATAAACTACACAATAAGATCCATTGTAATCTCAAACAAAGAATTAGTTCATGATTATTGAATTAAAACTCAGAATCCACAATTGAATACACATTGAAAGATAAAAATAAGAGTAGAGTAAAGAATAAATCATTGTCAAGAATCTCCATCTTCCTCAAGCTCCTGCTCTTGATCTTCAATGGTCTTCAAGTTGCTTTAATCTCCAAATCTAATTAGATCTAGTGTTTTGATCTAATTTACTCTAATCTAATCTAATGGAATCCTTTCTCTAGTCTCTAATCTCACATAATCCTTGTGATTCTCCTCCTTTTATAAGTCTCTTCATATGTCTTTAATTCCTCTTGGAAGTTCTCTTGGAAGTCCTTGTGTAAATCGGATCGAAACAATCCTTCCCGGACTCAAATTGGACCAAAATTCGCACTTTTCGCGCATTTTCTGGGCTACCCCTGCCCCAGCGGGGGTTTATGCTTGATTTGGACCCGCCCCGGGGGGCTAGGGTTCTGACTTGTGGCTGGTACGCCCACCCCGGCGGCGGTTTTGTGATGAAAACTTTTCTGCTCTTACGTCTCTTGGGAAAATGGCCATAACCTTTGATCCGGGAAGAGTTACGAGGCCTGCCACCTATCAAATCGAAGATATCGACGAGATATACAACTTGTATTCTTTAAGATTTCAGAAATAATGAATGGATGAAGGTTGAAATTGGGCTGAAAGTGACTGCTGTGCAAATAGCCATCCAAAACAGTGACGTTCGACGTCCGTTGGTACAAATGTCATAACTCTTGCATCCGAACTCCGATTTTGATGATTCAAGATGTTCCGGAAAGCTAAGAAGAAGCTCTACAATGTAATCCAAGTTCCAAACCAAGAACATGAAATAATCATAAAAGCCCAAACGATGTCCGGATTGCCTTTCTTTGCGTTTTCATACCAATTCTTTGCGATTTCAACTCCCAAGCATATAATCTACAAAACGAACACAAAATGCATGAAAAGTAACTAAGAAACATGAGATTAAGCAAATAATTCAAGTAACAGATATCGGATAAGTAGGTATAAAACCCACTTATCAAATACAAAGAAGAGCTTAGCAATCTCAGAACGGAGTAATTAAGTAGACTAAGCTTCAAAGAGGTATAATTCCATTCCTTGTTTTCAATTTCTGTTAAACAGAGTTCATAAGTATTGAAATTTTAATTTCTTGATTTCATGAAAATAAATGTTAATGAGGTTGGGTATGGGTTATGTAGATGTTATATGATCATATAAGCATGTTGTAATTGATACATGAGTGTTTAGGAATGATTTCGTGAGTAATTTTTGTGTTTGGGCTAACACGATTCTTTGAGGTTTATTGTTCTGGTCTGCGAATCTGGATACTGGCAACAAATATGCCGACGGATTTACATCGATGTAAACGCAATTGCATTGCAAACCTCGAATTTTGTTTTGAGTTCTGTTTTGAAATCTGTTATAGTACCATGACTTATGATAGCGTACAAGCATATGTAAAGGAGTATATATAGAGATGTGGACCTAATGTGAGCATGTTAGACTAGCTTAACATAATTAAAGAAGGTGTGTAGCTTAAAATGGATTTAAGACGTTAGAAACAAACTTATTGGGTATGTATGCCATGTATGTATACTGACTTTGCAAGCATGTTAGTATGACTTAGAAATGCATGAATAAACCATTAGATGGTATTTATGAGGTTAGTAAGCAAGCATGAACATGTTGAATTTACTAGTAAGCTTTGAATGTGAATATTGTCAAACTATCTTGATGACTAGAATCTGACATTTGTGATCATGTTTGATGACACTCTCAGACTCACTCATGTAGTGTAAACGTATATATACCATGTTTGTGTATCATATTTCCAAGAAAAACCTAAACAAATCATATTTTCAGCTAAAGCGGTGTTAGTTTCACATATGTATTATGAATACTCACAAGCATGCCTAATATGAGTTATATGATAGGTTTTGTGGTTTTATGACCTTGAATGGCCTTACCTTGTTGAAATAGTTAATTTAGAAATATATTATAAAAGTGAACCTAGATCGACTTGAGAGGCATGAAAAGACAATTATCATGACAAATATATCATGTATGATTGTTTTGCTCAAGCCAGACAGAAACCAAAAGGCAGCAGCTGAATCTTGGCAAAGCCAGAGGACGGCTCAGATGTGCCAGTTCTAGGCTTAGCCATGATGCGATTCTTACAGTTGCGCCAGGCTGTTGTCATGACTGGGTCAGTCTTGACATCTGAACTTTGGCAATTAACTTATATGGTACCTAAGATGCTAGAGGTGGTTTAAAACCGCTTGATAATGTTTTGCTTGAATGCCATGAGAAATTTAAGTTTAAACTTATAAACAAATAAACACAAGAATGGTAAAGTGGTATGTGAAAGCTTCTAGCATGCATGTATGTTAGACTATAGGTGTAAATGGTATGTTAAAGTGGGACAGAAAGTACAAGGCAACATTTCGATTCTAGTCCGCGGCGAGGATAGCTCACCACGTCATCCCTAGGCTGAGACAGTATGTTATTCGTCGTCGTGCAAGTGATCATAATTGAGTTCTATTTTTGAACTGATTTATGACGCATGCCTATATGATGTCTTTAACTTGTAATATATGACTAATATGCTATGTAATGTGTTGAGGAGCATGCTATGCGATGTAAATAGAGATTAATTTAGATTTTCGAATGATAAGTCCAAAAAGGTGTTTACATAATATCAAAACAAAGATACGTGAGTTGAACTTGTGATGACGTATAAACTGATTTTATACCATATGTGCATACTTGAATCATGTCAAGCTTGATTAAAGATTGTGTTTGCTACTGAACATCTTAAACATATAATTCGCTATAAATAGGATTCGAAAGTGTTGATTTCTTAACGTGGATAAATTACGCGTAAGGCAAGTATCCGAACCCTATTTTACATTGTGCAAGTATTCTAAACTCTTGCATTACTTTATTCCAGCGAATATCGTAAACTTATATCTTTGAATGTAAGTTATCCTACTTATTTGTTAAATCAAGCTAGTATGCTTAAACTCTTGTGTAAACTATTATTCATGATGAACTTGGTATTGTTCTTGAATATTGTGAAAGAGTCGATGCCATTTGATTTGGCTAAACTATATGCATGTTTATAAAACTGTCCAACCCAATTGATTGATGCAGAAATCTTAAAAACTGAGTTGAACAACTCTTAAGGTAAGGGGATTGTATGTTGTTGGAAACCCCAACACATGAGTATATTATTACTGTGGTGTTATGCATAACTTAAAGTATTGTAGACTGATCATCTATAGTACTTGATTCTTTTGGGTTATCAGTTTAATATTGGTAATTCTAGTAGATGTTCAATAGTCCTTAATGACTGCTCAGTATAAATTGTGATCCAAACGGATACCTTGATAGCCTTTGAATTCATATATATATCGGTTGATTATATTGAATTATTGATCTTATTCCAAGGATTGTTAATATTCATTATTTATGATATCATTCTGAAACTCTAAACTATCTTAGAGATGATACTTCGATATTTCACACTCGTGTTATAAAACTATTACCCTTGTTGTATATTACTTGTTGGGCAATTTGTGCTCATTCTTGCTTATTTAAAACCTTTCAGTTAAGGCGGAACGGGGAGGTGTATCTGGGAAAGACAAGGGCAAGGGCAAGGCTACCGACTAGCTTGTCCATTTATGTTTAAATTAATTATGTTATATTAAGACTATTACCAGACTATGTTTAAACTTAAGTAGAATTATGTAATAAGTCTTTATTCGATATTATTATGTAATCTATTAAGTACTGTAGGTTGCGATACTTGGGGGAATAATTATAATAAATCGTTATATATTATTCTAAATTAGATCTTTCATTGTAAATATATGATTTTAGTTATTATGGTAATACTTTGAGAACGTGACGAACCGAATTCGGGTGACCAAGTGGAGGTCAGAATTTGGGGGCGTCACAATATGTCTTATATATATTCAAAATAATATTAACATTCCCCCATGTTCTTTATAACCGTTACAATTGTTCTTGTCATAATATCAAATATTATCATTATAAACCTATACTATTACATAGGTCACAGCATTTCCCGGTCAAGCTCGACGCTACAAAGCGACCTATTTGGCCTTGGGCTAGCGCCGCGGCGCCAGCTCTGTGCACCAGGAAACTTAAACAGTTTTTTTTAACTTTGTGAAACTCCCGGGCTCGTAACTTCTTCGTTATAAATCCGAATTGGCTCGTTCAAGAGCCTATGGTTCACAAATCACATACTCTACGTGTTCATGCAAGAATTTTATTTATTTAACTTCGTTAACTAAAAATTCACCTATTAGTCCATTTTTAACGAAAACGATAAACTTTAGTGAACGTTCAACGCTCGTTTCTTCGTTCTAAGTCGGAATCCGATCATTTTTGAGTCCGTAAATCTATAATGCCAAATAAGAATTGACTCCATAGCAAACCAATGTTTTTGAGCTCAAACACAAAATCTGACTTCCATTCCGAGAATTTCACGAATTCGACGATTATCGTCCAATCATGTGAATTCTGGCAAAACTTCGTTACTAATGATTTGTTCATCATTCCAAATAGATTCAATCCATTAATTAGACATCTCAACCTACATATTACAACAACTTATTTTCATGGTAAGTCATTACATGTTCTTCATGAACTTATTTACTTATCAAAGTATAATTTACATATAACTTTGTTTCTCATGGCTTATGATAGTTAAAGTCTTCTAACCATCATTTCTACATCTTATTATCATACTATTCTTCATTCATATAAACATGATATAAGTCTTTCAAGTTCTTTAATTCATAGCCTATTCATGGACAAAGTGCTTATTCCCGTCTCATTAATACGTAAGTTATTAGCTTAATCCTTCTTATGATTTCTTAACATACATGACCATCATTTCTCTATCAAGCTATCATGGAAGAGATGGAAGAATATAAGAGTCTTACCCTTGATGAACTAGTTCTTCTTCTTCTTGAAACAAATATGGTAGTTTAGCTTATAAGTGCTTATTTTCTCTAACACTTAAGTTACTTTGTAAAGGACAGTTGTTGGATGAAATTTTAACAAACAAAAAATGAATCCAAGCTTGGTATTTATAGGACTTCCAATATTAGGGCATAAGAGTCATTAGGACTTCCACCTCCTTAGTAACCTCCTTACTATTCACTTAATTAACAACTAAGTAAACTTGCTAACCACACAACTTTCTTGCCCACCACACCAAACTCTTGGTCACCAAGTTCACCCATGGGTTGCCCCATGGATCCTAATTACCCAATGGATCATAGCTTTGGGCTTGTCTTCAATCACTTTGGGCTTCACATTAACAATTATTTGGGCTTCACATATTAATTCATATTAGACTTGTACATCTGATATAATCCATAATTCTATTTACAAATAGCTTAAAGCCTTAGGACGTATTCTATACGTATAATCCTCATATTCTAACTCGTATACTAATTCTTAATATACGGTATTCCATTATTCATACATACTCGTATAATATTTCGTATCATACTTGTATTCATTTACTCGTACAATACATACGTATCATACGATCATTACATTAAATTCTTAATGCTTGATTTTCCTACCGTTCTCAAATTAAGTCCGCATGTGAAATATTACGTTTTTCATACTTGAATTATTATTACATAATCCATCTCACCTTGATATTATAACGTTAAGTATTTCTCAGAAGTTCAAAAATAATTCCCGAGCGAAAAATGATGAATAGTGTTTTTCAAAAAAATTCTCGGAAATCTTTTATTTTTGTCTTGGAAATTCACACACTTTAATTCCTTCATGTAGTTAAAATACTACGACTTTCCGACGTTTCTAGGTTATAGAAAGACATTCAACTTACTAACGCATAATAATAACAAATAATATAATTTTATTCATTATATAATTATTTAAAAGTATTTCACAAAGGATCCAAATTTCTCGGTCGTTACAGATTGTGTTAATGATGGCGTCAAAAACTAGTGGTGAACACGCCGTTGTTGGTTGGTGGTGGGATGAGTGACAGTGATGAGGTCATCGAGATTAGAGTCCAAGAGAAGTGGATCGGAGGCAATCTCTTCCTCAGAGGCATTGTCTGCAACTATTGCAGGGATAGGCGTATTAAGGACATAAGATAACTTTTCAGCTATGAGAACTATTCTCAATTTTCTTAACCAATCCGTTTAATTCGGTCCGGTTAATTTACCATCTAATATGCTACGCAGTGATATTAATTTAGACATTGTAAAATTCTGTAAATGAATTTGTAATTAACAACATTTTAGCATACATTCTTTTATTAATTACCAAAATAAATTAGGTCTTATTTTAAATTGGTATCTCCCACTATTTTTATCAAACTATATTACCCTCACTTATATAGTTCGGCAAAATCTAATTAAAGATATGCTAGTGAGAATAAGGATCTCATTTCAAATGTATATAGCCTTGTGGTGACACAACAAACTATATATAAATAAATAGGTAGACAACTCTTGTCAATTACATCAACTATGTAACTCCTTGTATTTTGCCTCTTAAATCATAATGGTCAAGTGTGTGCACATCCGAACTAAAATGATTTAAGTTAAGTCCAACCTAGCACTCCATATATTCAAAAAAGAAACATATTGTCCTTGTGGTGACACAACAAAACAATATTGTTCAATTTTCTTTATAAGCATCAAATGTGATAAAATTAACATCTCAAAGAATTAAGATAAGCCTTGTGGTGACACAACAAACTTATAATAATTAATTGATACTCTATTATTTTTATCATGCTAGAAGGCGATGTTCGATATTCCAAATATCTTTGAACGTTACAACTTAATATATAATATTTGAGGGGATTGTTATTAATTTGTCTCATCTTGTTTAGCTGTAGCATTATATATATATAAAAAAACGCGCCATATTAATGAACATCTGAAGTATGTTTGCATAATATATAAAATATATAGTATAAGCATGCACATATAGAATACTATATTCTACCGGATTGATTATGGACTTTTATTCTAGTTTGGTTCACTAGAGCCACCAAGTGAACCAAAAGGTCAAACCCTAGGGTGCAAGAATTAATATTTAAATATAACTATTACATTTAAACCTGCACTCCATTACAAACGGGTCTTCAAGCGCTCTATTGCTCCTTGATCTCCAATTCTTCAAAATTAATTTTAACTATTCCTATTACAAAACTATTTAAAATAAATAGAAATCTTGATCAGCAATCAAGGGGAAGTACATAAGAGCGAGTTAGAATTTACATTAAGAAAAATTAGAGAAGACGAGGTACGTAGACCCCATTTAATAAAACCCATACATTTATACATCCAACTAAAATAAAATCCAATCACATCGTCAATAGTCCATAATCAATCCCATTTATTATCATACATATCACCATATGCATCAATAAATAACATTCATCTCATGAATAATAAACATTCAATATATATATTGATATCATTTAATGGGCAAATTTAGTTACTATAAAATCTAATTTTGAATCAAAATAAACTTCTTTATTTTAATCAAAATTTAAATCAAAATAAACCTCTTTTATTTTAATTTATCATATTTTGAATAAAATAAACTATTTTATTTTAATCAAAATCTTTAATCAAAATAAACGCTTTTATTTTAATTATGGAATCCAATTCAAGTAAAAATAAATAAAACTCCTTTATTTAAAGAAAGCGCACGTATGGACGCCGTTGTTGGTTGGTGGTGGGATGAGTTACAGTGATGAGGTCATCGAGATTAGAGTCCAAGAGAAGTGGATCGGAGGAGGAATTGACGTTCGTGGGATGGCGGAGAGGGTCGGAGGTGAGGCGGCTGTGGAGGAGAGAGCGGAGAGAAGGAGGGTGGTGGTCGAGGAGCAAAGGGGGAGAGGGGAACAGAGGACTGGGAGGAAATGGGGAAAAGGGAAAGGGGGAGAGGAAGGGAACATAGGGGGATAGGGGGGGAGGAGAGAGAGAGAGAGCAATTGGTTTTTTTTTTTCCTTTCTCTTTTAATAAAATGATCATTTCTTAGATTTGATTAAGTTAATATATAAAATTTAAATTTTGTTATAAATTTATATATAATTTTAAAATAAAAATTAATTGATAAAATTAAAATTACATTAACTAAAATTAATTTAACTTTAAGATTTTGTAATTGGATTTGGATAGAAATTAATTTAGTATAAAATTTATTTTTGGCCAATCTATGTAGCTATGCTTGTGATGCTCAGATGGTCTCATGGGTAAAATTTCAAACTTGATTCGGGTTTCAAATCTTGGGAAGAATTGTGTTTTTGACAATTAATTTGGCAAAAGTACATGTGAGCGATGTAAAATCACTTAAAGTTCAGGACAACACATGCATTTTGTTGGGAGAATGCATTCTATGATTTGATGTTTTAATGTATAAAGCTCATGATTGTTTGTAAGGTCCTTCAATGAATTTATGTACAAGGACTTAGTGATAGATCAAAGTTGTTAGGTTGATCTAAGATCTTAACGTGTATCATTCTTTAATAGAATGTATAAATAGAAAATATCAAAGCTGTTAGGTTGATCTTGAGATGTAATAGATAGGGTTCGAAGAAATCGTAGTGTATCATCTGATCAACAGTGCAGAAGTCAAGGCAGAAACGTAGAGCTTAACGGATCGTAGTGTGTGCCTGCCTTGAAGGGACTTTTCGGAAATCATAGAGTGGTCCCAACGTTTGCCGAGCCAAACTCCACGATCGCAGTGTGCTGAAGGAAACATGAAGTTTACAAGTCAACGATCGTAGTGTGCTCTCGGGAACGTAGAGTCAACAACACGAGCAAGTAAGGATCGTAGTATGTAAGGATTTAAGAGAAATCGTAGTGCTCTCTAAATGATAGCATCAGATCAAGCACCAAGGCAACAAGTCACTACGATTTGAATCGTAGAGAATCATAATCCAAATCGTAGAGCATCATCTCATCTCTACGTCGAAAACGCCGAGCCTCGTGATTTGTGTAAAGGTAGATTTCAACATATGAGGAATGGATTCTAGACGCTGCAGTACTCATCAGTCCCAGAGTAAAGAAATATCCTTAGTATGCAACAAAGAAGCGTATTGAAGAAACTAAGGATAGTACCATTGATAAGAGGGACAAAACACCTTTTCAGGTGGTAGGTGAGAAAGAAGTCTGCTGTGTTAGTGGGCCAGAATGCAATTTCAGAAGATGTGCAGAAATGTCTCCATCACAGTACAAAAAGTTCAGACACATTTAATACCACAACGGATAGTTTTCAACATCACATATATGCAGATCAGACAGATAAGAGAGAACTAAGCAAGCATTGAACAAACAACGTGAACATCTCTCAAGCTCAACTCTACGATCTAAGATATTGCAAAGCTTGCTCAGCTACTCAGTTCTTTAGAACAAGTGCTTACACAGCGACGGAGTAGCAACCATCAAGAACACAACATTATCAACCAACTGAAGAAGAGTACCAAGTCTGCTGGACTTGAAGAGTTCGTAGTGAACTATAAGAAAGCCAAGTCTGCTGGACTTGAAGAGTTCGTAGTGAACTATAAGAAAGCCAAGTCTGCTGGACTTGAAGAGTTCAAGAGTGAACTAAGAAGTTCCTAGATCGCTAGTCTAGAAGGAATCTGTGTGATTGAAGTTGTGTGAGACATCCTTAGTGGATATCCTACTCGTTGAGTAGAGAAGAGTGGACTCAGAGCTTTAAGTGCTCGAACCACTTAAAACGATTGTGTCATTTACATTCATATCATAACTGCTATATCTGCTATAACTGCCATAACTGCCTCACCCTCATTACTCCATTGCTTGGTAAAGAAGATTAAAACAAATATTTATTCCGCTAAGTTTTAACCATTATCAAAGAACAAGTTTAAAACGAAAAGATTTTTAAATATCTATTCAACCCCCCCCCCTTCTAGATAACTATTGTGCCAACTATGAACTAACAATTGGTATCAGGGTAGGTTCTATTTTATAGCTTATAAGCTTTAGTAGATCCAATGGCACTCGTACCAAGCGAATCCAGGACCGGGGGAGGCAGCAAGCCACGAATGTGCAACAAGGATAATTTTGCTAACTAAAAAGTCAAGATGCAAGCGTACATGGACTCAATAGATGAAGATCTATTTGAGACCGTTCAAAATGGGCCCTATATTCCAACCAAGCTTACACCAACCACTGACGATCCAAACCGTATACAGATCAAAGTTAAAGAAGAGTGGACAGACAACGAAAAAAGAGTTGTCCAACTTGATAAGAAAGCTAAGAACATCCTGTTCCAATCCTTAGAGGATGATCTGTTTGAAAATGTTGTAAGCAACAAAACAGCTAAGGAAGTTTGGGAAGCTCTACTGATCATGCACAAAGGAACTGAAGAAGTTAGAGAGAACAAACAATCTCTTCTAACACAGCAGTACGAAATGTTCGCTCATGTGCAAGGAGAAAATGTAACTGCCACCTATGCAAGATTCAATGTTCTGCTCAACTCTCTACGAGCATATGGAAAGGTCTATCCTAACAAAGATCTGACCATAAAATTCATGAGAGCCCTACCAAGAAAATGGGATGCCAAGACCACTGCAATAAGAGAGTCAAAGAATCTCAACGAAATGACAGTTCAACAACTATATAGAAATCTCCTGACATACGAACTAGAGCTGACCCAACGTGCTGAAACCTTATCAGAAGGAAGAAGGAAGGATAAGGGTGTTGCTCTTAAGGCAACTAAAAGTGCATCAAAGGTCAACATTGAGATTGACTCTGATGATGATGATGACTTTGCTATGCTGGTAAAGAGACTAAGAAGGTTCATGCGAAAAGGCAGAATCACCAAGCCAAAGAAGGTCAGTAATTACAGCAGTCAAGAGTAAATGAATGACCTATGCTACAACTGCAAAAAAGTCTGGCCACTTCATCGCCAACTACAACAAACCTATCAAAGAATAACTAAAGAAGAAAACACATGCAAAGAAGGAATACAAAGGAAACAAGAGGCCTCAGAAAAGAGACAAAGGCCTGGTAGCTGGAAGATCGTGGAGTGACTCAGATAATGACTCAAATGCTGACTTCGGAGACGAGGAAGAACCACATATGGCAAATCTGTGCTTAATGGCCAAACATGTAAAGGAAAAACAAAGCCTCAACATACATGATGTAAGTCTCGATGAGGTATTTGATTTCAACTCACCTGATGTAGACATGAATGATTTAAGAACCGCACTGCATGGCATAACTCTTCGATCTACATCAATACATGAAGTGGTTCCGAAGTCTTGTCTAAAGATCATTCACTTCTTCAAGAGGAAAAGAAGAAAATTCAAGAAGAGCTTGAAACAACCCTTCTAAGTACTAATCTTCTTTCCAAGCTTGAGGCTGAGAATGAGACCTTAAAACAGACAAGCACACTCAATGCACAAAGAGAGTATATTCTAACCTCTAAAGTTGAGGACCTAGAGAAGACTATCTCTGCATGGAACAAATCCTCATCGTCCATGGACTACCTGCTCTCTAGTCAGAAAAGCACTTTCGACAAAACAGGTCTAGGCTTTGGGGAATTCATCTCAGAGCCTTGTGTGGAAAAGACAGTGGAAACTAGCAATAGTAATGCCTCAAGTTTTGATAGAGGCATTGCCTTTGTGAAATCCTCACAGTTGGAAGAGCCAGTTCAACCTTGTTCTACTATTTCTAGTTATACTCAGAGAAGTAAAGGATCTCACGCTGACCTGGGCTTCATAAAGGAGAAGAGTAACCCAACCTCTACTCACCAACCTCAAAGAATCGTAGAGTCAAGCAAGACCAACTCTACGAATCAACTGGGAAGGTAAAGTAGAGGTAAGGCACACTCATCACTATTTATGAAACCTAAGGACACGTGGAAGAAAAGAGAATCGGTTTAAAGAAGGTTAACTAAAGAACCACACAAGTCCAAATGGAAGATGAATCATCACGCATACATACGCAGGCATGCATCATAATAGACGTTTCATATCTGATAAATATGGTCATAGGGCCACAAAATGTTATTATAACTCCATGCATGTGAGACCCAAGATTAGATGATTTGGGTCCCCAAAGGTACTAACAATGAAGGACCCATGCAAATATGGGTACCAAAATGAAGGTTCAAATATTTTGACAGGAAAAGAGCTCCACGACCTCAACATGGTATCTGGACAGTGGATGCTCGAGGCATATGACAGGGAACAAAGCTCTACTATCTAACTACATAGAAAAGGAAGGTCCCTCAGTCATCTTTGGAGATAACGGCTCAGGCAAGACAAGAGAATATGGCTCTGCTGGCAATGGTGCAGTATCTTTCAACAAAGTAGCCTATGTGGAAGGTCTTCAACACAACCTTCTAAGTATCAGCCAACTCTGTGACAAGGGTCATCAAGTGACATTCCTCAATAATCAATGTCAAGTCAGAGATTTGAAGAAATCTTCTGTAAAGCTAACCGGGACAAGAGAAGGAAATGTCTACACAGTGGATCTTGGTCAACTAAGCTCAGATGAGACAATATGTTTTTTGGCAAAAGCATCTGAAGAAATGAGCTGGTTATGGCATAGACGGTTGTCTCACTTAAACTTCAAAAGCATGTCCAAACTGGCATCAAAAGACCTAGTAGCTGGCCTACCCAAGTTCAACTTCATGAAGAAAAGGCCATGCAATGCCTGTCAGCTTGGAAAGTAGACCAGAAGCTCATTCAAGAGCAAGACTGCCAACTCTATTGACAAGCCACCGCAGGTTGCTTCACTTGGATCTCTTTGGGCCAATCCCAACAACCATCTTGGAGAGTAGTATGCACACAAGCCAATCATGTTTGATGATAAAGCATATACTTTGTAATAATCTTATTCATTTATTAATAAAAAGTATTAATTTATTAAAGGCTTTTAATTATCTACACGATGTCGCTTTTATAATATGTGATAAACCCATAGTTTTAAGCAATGCTTTTAGAATAATGATGATGATCATTCTAATGAGATCTAAATTTTTAGAAAGCTTAAAACTAAAATAGTTCCCAATCATCGATTACTAAATCGGGGATTAGTGAATCCTGATAGATCGGGTACATACGCTGCTTGCTTTCATCGATGAGGATGATCGATCTCACGATCATTTTGTGGAGACACTAAAGCAAGTACGTAGGTGCTTATTAGAGAATAAGTTCATCGAACGTGGCTCGCTAAGGAATACCTAATGGAGTTTTATTCGTCTCGTCAATAGAATTCTCAGAGTGATAGTAAAGACAAGTAATCCTCGACTGAGATCATCATAAGATTCGTGTATGATGAGTTATACTTTGACTTATTCCTTAAGACCCTTAGGTATATCAAAGGGTATGCTTGGGTATAATAAGTCAGTATATGGAGATAATGTATGATCAATAAAGAATCTACCACTTCTAATAAAAGAAGAGAAATGTCCTATGTGATTCGATAAATGACAACCAAAGAGTCTCGGGTTAAGGCGTAATGAAATTAGAAAGGAGTTTCTAATTTGCATTATTTGAGTCAGGCATTTAAGGATCGAAATACATATAATTAAATAAAATAAGACTCGACAAAGAATTCCACGCCTTATATTTAATCGGGACATCAGATGGTGGAAGGATTGAATCATTTAAGAACTATTTACTCAAAGGTTCTTTAATGATTAATGTTGAAATCTATATTATCCGGAAAGTCGCTGATCGCTAGGAGGCTTATCCCTATCAGAATAAATATTATTTATTTAAATAAATTAATTGTTTAATTTATTTATTTAAATAAGATTAGAATTGTTCTAATTGATTTATTCACAACCGGCTTAATATGGAGAACCTAAAGGGTCACACCATAAAAGGAAGAATAATTATTTAAGAAGTTAATGGCATAATCGTAATAATATAGTTAGTATATTTAATTTAATCTATGGTGATGTAATAAATTAAATAGCTTAATATTTATTATTTAATATTTTAGAAATATTAAATATAAATTAATAAGAGGAGTCTTATTAATATTATTACAATTATTATTATTTTAATTTCTAAAAGAGTTTAGGAATTAATTTAATATAAGTATTTCATTTATTCCTAATCGATTAGAAGGAAAATTAGTTAAAGGAGTTTAATTAATTATCCCTAATAAGATTAGGGAGCTTAATTAATTAAAAGAATTTAATTAATTAAATAAAACCCAATTCCTTAATTGTTAAGTGGGTTGCCCACATCTATAAATAAGAGGAGTCTTATTACGGGTGGTGGGGGGTTGTTGATTTTTCAACAACATACGTAATAATTCCAATTGTTGGAGAGAGTACACCTTTTCTATAGTAGATAGAAAAACTAGGTTTAGCCAACCACCCTTCTTCTTGAATTTTCTTCTTCCTCGTGGATCACCCCAGAGGCCAAACACATGGGTGGCTAACGCCGATCAAAGGAAGGAACCAAACCTGTGGATTCAAGATCGAACGCGAAAAGGATTTGGAGGTGAACTTGTAATTCGAGGAAGCTCGATCTTCAAGGGTATGATTTTATTCTTTATCTTTTCGCTTAATTAATAATTGTGTAAAAGGTGATCCCGTATATGGTTTGTAAAATTTTTAAACTCGATTTTACACGCTCCGCATTTTTTTTGCAATTTGATCACATCATCATGAATATTACAAACCTAACAAAGGGCATCGTGAGCCAAACCTTTATGCAAATTATAATTGTTTTAATTTGATATGTATATCGATATGTTTAAATAATTTAATTGGGCATAATTTTATCAGTATAAAATTTAATAAAAAAAAAAAAAAATATAAAAAAAAAAAAAAAATTTTTTTAAAAAAAAATTAAAAAAAAATTTTAAAAATATAAATAAAAAAAAATATAAATAAAGCAAATATAAATTAAAAAAATTTTATTTTAATTAAAAAAAATTAATTAAATAAATCATACATAAAAAAAAAATAAAATCAAAAATATATTATTTTTAAAAAAATAATAAAAAAATAAATATAATAAATATATATATATATATATATATAATATATATATATATATATATATATATATATATATATATATATATATATATATATATATATATATATATATATATATATATATATATATATATATATATATATATATATATATATATATATATATATATATATATATATATATATATTTTAATTATTATATAATTAAAATAAAAAGTTTATTTTAATTTTAAAATAAAAGGTTTATTTTAATATTAAAATATAATTTTATTTTATATTTTAATTTTAATTATATTTATAATTTATAAAGGTTTAATATAAAAAGTTTATTTTAATATTAAAATAAAAGGTTTATTTTAATTTTAAAAAAAAATTTATTTTAATTTTTAATTAGAATGAATTTTAATTTAAAAATTAGATTTCATTCCTTAAATAAATAACTAATTAGAGTTGAAATAAGATTTCCAATAAAATAAAAAGTTTATTTCATGTAGAATTGAAAGAAGAATCCATCTTTCCTTAAATAAAGGAGTTTTATTTAGATATGAAATAAGATTTCATATATATTCAAAATAAAAGAGTTTTTTTTTGTGAATAGAAAGAGAATCCTAATTTCCTTAAATAAAGGAGTTTATTTAAATATGAAATAAGATTTCATATTATTCAAAATAAAGGAGTTTATTTGTGAATAGAAAGAATATCCGTGTTTCTTTTTAATAAAATTTTTTTTTTTACATGGAATCGATTTCATAATTAATTAAATTAAAATAAAAGAGTTTATTTTAATTAAAGATTTTTTTTTTTATATGGAATCGATTCCATAATTAATTAAAATAAAGGAGTTTATTTTGATTAAAGATTTTGATTAAAATAAAATAGTTTATTTTATTCAAAATTAGATAAATTAAAATAAAATAGTTTTATTTTGATTTAAATTTGGATTAAAATAAAGGAGTTTATTTTGATTCAAAAATAGATTTTATACTAACTAAATTTGCCCATTAAATGATATCAATATATATATTAAATGTTTATTATTCATAAGATGAATGTTATTTATCGATGCATATGATGATGTGTATGATAATAAATGGGATTGATTATGGACTATCAACCAACGCGATTGGATTTTATTTTAGTTGATGATGCACGAATGTACGGGTTTTATTAAATGGGGTCTCACAGACTGCCTTCTCTAATTTTTCTTAATGTAAATTCTATCTCTCCTCCTATGCATTTCCCTCGATCACGATCAAGGTTTCTATTTATTTTAAATAGTTTTGTAATAGAATAGTTAGAATTAATTTTGAAAAATTAGAGATCAAGGAGCAAGGAGAGCCAAGACCCGCTTGTAATGGAGCCCAAGTTTAAATGTAATAGTTATATTTAAATATTATTTTCGCACCCTGGGGAGTTTGACAATTTTGGTTCACTTGGTGGCTCTAGTGAACCAAACTAGAATAAAAGTCCATAATCAATCCCGTAGTATAATATAAGATTCTATATGTGCATGCTTATATATATATATATTATATATTATGCAAACATGCTTCAGATGTTCATTAATACGACGCGTATTTTATATATATATATGTATGCTGCGCTTAAACAAGATGAGACAAATTAATAACAAACCCCTCATTTTTTTTTATATTAAGTCCTAAGCTGCTCAAAGATATTTGGAATATCGAACGTCTTTTTCTAGCATGATAAAATTAATAGAGTATTAAATATTTAATACGAGTTTGTTGTGTCACCACAAGGCAAGTATTAAGTATTTAAGATGTTAATTTATCACATTTGATGCTTATAAAGAAAATTGAACAATATTGTTTTGTCAGGTCACCACAAGGATGATATTTTTTTTTTTGAATATATGGAGTGCTAGGTTGACTTAACTCGATAATTTTGATTCTGATGTGCCACCACTGATCAAAATAATCTAAGAGGCAAAATAAAAGGAGTCAGATAGTTGATGTAATCGAAAAAAGTTGTCTACCTATTTATTTATATATAGTTTGTTGTGTCACCACAAGGCTATATACATTTGAAATGGGATCCTTATTCTCACTAGCAAATCTTTAATTAGATTTTTATTTAACTATATAAGTGAGGGTAATATAGTTTGAAAGAAAATAGTGGGAGATACCAATTTAAAACAAGACCTAATTTATTTTGGTAATTAATAAAAGAATGTATGTTAAAATGTTGTTAATTACAAATTCATTTACGTAATTTTACAATGTCTAAAATTACTATCATCGCAAGCATATTAGATGCTAAATTAATCGTAATCAATTAAACTGGATTGGTTAAGGAATTTGAGAATAGTTCTCATATAAATGAAAAGCTATCTTATGTCCTTAATACGCCTATCCCTCGCAATGGTTGCGCATAATGCCTCCGAGGAAGAGATTGCTACTTTTAGAAAGTGGCAAGATGATGCACAATTGGCTCAACGCATCATGCTCAGATCCACGAAAGTAACGAAGCTTCAGCCACAAAGATGAAACTATGGATGCTTCTACTATATTCCCGCACATCAAGTAGTCGATGATGGTGAGGAAAAGAGGACCGATAGATATCGACATTCAAGGAGCTCTTCCGATCTAGAACGGCCAATGGCACTATAAGATGCATAAAAAGTTCTTAACATAATCAATTTGATTGATCAATTAGACAACGAAGTTTTGTCATGGATGGAGAGTTGAGCCAAGATTTGATCTTGCACTCACCCCTGACTCTTTTTTCACAATTGTTGTGAATTTTTTCATATGAACAAGCTAGATATCGCCTCGCCGATTTGCTTAACATGTTGAAAAATGTCGAGAGTCACTTTCCAACCAAGAAAGATCAAGTCTTACCGGTAGGGGCCAAAGGATCTTCTCAAAAAGAAGAACGATTTCAAAGAAGGTAAATGTAAAGGCATAAACAAAGGATAATAAGAACAAAATCGACATGGATAAGAAAAGGAGTTTGCTTCCACCGCAATAAGCCCGACATCGAAAGAAATCGAGAAGCATCTTGCAGAGGCTAACCAAAGAAGCTTTAGTGAAGTTTCTACATAATACATTTTTTGTTCATGATTAAAATAAATTTTTTTTAAGTCAAGGTTCTACTGGGTATTGGATACCGACTTTGGTTATCATAAATATAGATTTATGAAGGACCAAGTAAGTAGAAAGTTAAACAAATATAAGTAATCCTATGTGGAAAATGAAGCAAAAAGGTCACATACATTAGCTATAGAAACTTATAGTTTAGCAATCGCCTACGGCAAAATCTATTAAGTCAATAAGTTATATCAGATTCCAGCTTCTTGTTAAAAATATTATTTCCATTTTATTGTTGGACAATGAAATTTTTGGTATTATAATTAAGAACAATTGTTGTTCTATTTATAATAATAATGTTTTGTATAGAATCGAATATTACTTAATAAATTTTGTATACTGACTTTACGTGAAAAATTTGCATATCGAACAAATTAGTATAAGAAAAGGAGATGATCATTCAAAGAGTCGAATGTGTGTATTTGTCGAATACAAGTGTGAATTATTCAAAGGTTCAAAGAATTCGTAAGTGAAACAAATTGGCAAAGTATTAAGATTCTTTGATTAGATCAAGGAATAAATACTTGTGCAATAAGTTTCTAGATCATCTCAAATGGTTTTTTCATAATGGACACATCCCCGACATAATAATTGATTGATGTATCCGAAAGGAAAATCATACTTGTTGGACATGGTGCGGTCCATAATGATTTTACCGACATTCAAAAAGATCCTTCAGGATAATGTCCTAGAAATGGTCAGACATTCATTTAAAATGGTAACCTCAAAATCCCGCCCCAAGACTCCATAAAAGTTATGGATGTGGAGGATTCCTAATCTTAAGTATGTTAAGATAAGGGTTGTCCAACTTATGTGAAAAGGTTTCAAAGGATAAGTTTGGGACAAGATTTCGACAAGTACGATTTGTGGGACATCCTAAAGTAAGTTTAGGTATATGTTCTATAATCCTACTTAAAAAAAGGTGTTTGTTATAAACACGCCGCCTTCTAAGATAAAGGTGTTTATCATTAAAAGGGCTAGTGGGAGGATAATAGATCTTCAAGAGTTCAAGAACCACAAAACACTATAAGTCAAATAAGAGGAACTCGTAGAGATAATTACCTATTGCACACACAAATCAATCAGAATCGAATATAGTATCAAGATACCTAGGAGGTATGGATTCATCATGATGATGATGATGATGAGGTACACACATCATGAAGATGATGATGATTATCCGATGAGAGTAAGTTACATACGACACTTCAGAGAGAGGAAAGAGTTTTCAAATATGGTTTGTGAGGCAATCAAAAGAGGATTTTATCAAAAATAAGGAGCAAAAGGGTCATGCAGGAGCATCGTGACATTCCTAATATTATATGTTGATATACTACTGATAAGGAATGACATACCAATGCTACAATCAAGAAAGATAAAGTTGTTCAAACATTCCTCCATGAATGATTTGGGAAGAGTATCTTAATTGGGGATATAAATCTATATAGATAGATTTAAGAGGATGCTCGACTTAACCCAAGGAACGATATTCATTTGATGCTAAAGTCGTTTAGCATGGCAAACTCCAAGAGATGTCTCATGTCGATGAGCTATGGAGTGTATCTCTCTTAATAGTCCCCACAGACTCAAAAAGAGAGAGAGATCGCATGAGTGACAATCATGTATGCAATGAAATATACGAGACCCGATGTCGATCACCATATTATGGAGAAGTTCACTATGAGTCGCTGAAAACATCTTAAAGTGCTTAACCTAAGACTAAGGATGTGATCATATTCATGGTGGGTCTAAATTAAAACTAGAGGGCTTAACAGCACTCAAGTTTTTTTCGCATGCATCAAGACGACGTAAAAATCCACTTTAAGGTAAAGTGTTATCTCGAAAAAAGCAAAGCAAAGTTGAATCGAAAGGTTCCAAAACAAAGAAAAGAGTCCGGTTTAGTGATAAAGACAAAGTATATAGCTATAAATGAAGTCGCAAGTTGATTGTTTGGATTAAAAGTTCATTACGTAAACTAGAATAGTTCCTAAGTCTCATCTTCGATCTAAACATGTGTCAGGGCACTTTCATTTGATTATTGTAATCATGAAAGATGGGAAATCTATAGTAGATAGTGGACTCTCAAGAACAACATTACATATCCATTAACTAAAGCTTATCCAACAAACAGGATAATCGCCACTACTTAGAAGAAGAAGAGTATAGAGATACCACGATTTATCGCTTTTTAGTGCAAGTGGGAGATTGAAAGTAGTATGCACACAAGCCAATCATGTTTGATGATAAAGCATATACTTTGTAATAATCTTATTCATTTATTAATAAAAAGTATTAATTTATTAAAGGCTTTTAATTATCTACATGATGTCGCTTTTATAATATGTGATAAACCCATAGTTTTAAGCAATGCTTTTAGAATAATGATGATGATCATTCTAATGAGATCTAAATTTTTAGAAAGCTTAAAACTAAAATAGTTCCCAATCATCGATTACTAAATCGGGGATTAGTGAATCCGGATAGATCGGGTACATACGCTGCTTGCTTCATCGATGAGGATGATCGATCTCACGATCATTTGTGTGGAGACACTAAAGCAAGTATGTAGGTGCTTATTAGAGAATAAGTTCATCGAACGTGGCTCGCTAAGGAATACCTAATGGAGTTTTATTTTCATTCGTCAATAGGAATTCTCAGAGTGATAGTAAGACAAGTGATCCTCGACTGAGATCATCATAAGATTCTTGTGTATGATGAGTTATACTTGACTTATTCCTTAAGACCCTTAGGTATATCAAAGGGTATGCTTGGGTATAATAAGTCAGTATACATGGAGATAATGTATGATCAATAAAGAATCTACCACTTCTAATAAAAGAAGAGAAATGTCCTATGTGATTCGATAAATGACAACCCAAAGAGTCCTCGGGTTAAGGCGTAATGAAATTAGAAAGGAGTTTCTAATTTGCATTATTTGAGAGTCAGGCATTTAAGGATCGAAATACATATAATTAAATAAAATAAGACTCGACAAAGAATTCCATGCCTTATATTTAATCGGGACATCAGATGGTGGAAGGATTGAATCAGATTTCAAGAACTATTTACTCAAAGGTTCTTTTAATGATTAATGTTGAAATCTATATTATCCGGAAAGTCGCTGATCGCTAGGAGGCTTATCCCTATCAGAGAATAAATATTATTTATTTAAATAAATTAATTGTTTAATTTATTTATTTAAATAAGATTAGAATTGTTCTAATCGATTTATTCACAACCTGCTTAATACGGAGAACCTAAAGGGTCACACCATAAAAGGAAGAATAATTATTTAAGAAGTTAATGGCATAATCGTAATAATATAGTTAAGTATATTTAATTTAATCTATGGTGATAGAATAAATTAAATAGCTTAATATTTATTATTTAATATTTTAGAAATATTAAATATAAATTAATAAGAGGAGTCTTATTAATATTATTACAATTATTATTATTTTAATTTCTAAAAGAGTTTAGGAATTAATTTAATATAAGTATTTCATTTATTCCTAATCGATTAGAAGGAAAATTAGTTAAAGGAGTTTAATTAATTATCCCTAATAAGATTAGGGAGCTTAATTAATTAAAAGAATTTAATTAATTAAATAAAACCCAATTCCTTAATTGTTAAGGTGGGTTGCCCACATCTATAAATAAGAGGAGTCTTATTACGGGTGGGGGGGGTTGTTTTTTTCAAACAATATATATATAATTCCAATTGTTGGGAGAGTACACCTTTTCTATGTAGAGATAGAAAACTAGGTTTTTAGCCAACCACCCTTCTTCTTGAATTTTCTTCTTCCTCGTGGATCACCCCAGAGGCAAAAACATTGGGTGGCTAACGCCGATCAAAGGAAGGAACCAAACCCCGTGGATTCAAGATCGAACGAAAAAGGATTGGAGGTGAACTTGTACCGAGGAAGCTCGATCTTCAAGGGTATGATTGATTTATTCTTTATCTTTTCGCTTAATTAATAATTGTGCATAAAGGGTGATCCGTATATGGTTTGTAAAATTTTTAAACTCGATTTTACACGCGCGCACTTTTTTTTGCAATTTGATCATGTTTCATGAATATTACAAACCTAAAACCTTCTAAGTATCACCAACTCTGTGACAAGGGTCATCAAGTGACATTCCTCAATAATCAATGTCAAGTCGAGATTTGAAGACATCACGTAAAGCTAACCGGACAAGAGAAGGAAATGTCTACACAGTGGATCTTGGTCAACTAAGCTCAGATGAGACAATATGTTTTCTGGAAAAAGCATCTGAAGAAATGAGCTGGTTATGGCATAGACGGTTGTCTCACTTAAACTTCAAAAGCATGTCCAAACTGGCATCAAAAGACCTAGTAGTTGGCCTATCCAAGTTCAACTTCGTGAAGGAAAGGCCATGCAATGCCTGTCAGCTTGGAAAACAGACCAGAAGCTCATTCAAGAGCAAGACTGCCAACTCTATTGACAAGCCACTGCAGTTGCTTCACTTGGATCTCTTTGGGCCAATCCCAACAACCAGTCTTGGAGGAAAAAGATACTCTCTAGTCGTAGTCGACAACTACACCATATTCACATGGGTATTCTTCCTAACTTTAAAGGATGAAACGAGCTCCGAATTAATCAAGATGTTCAGACTGGTGATGAACGAGAAAGGAGAGAAAATTAAGGCCATAAGGAGTGATCATGGCAGAGAATTTGATCTCTCAGAAATGGATCAGTTCTGCACAGACAATGGTATCAGTCACAACTTCTCAGCTCCTCGAACTCCTCAACAAAATGGAGTAGTTGAAAGGAAGAACAGAACCTTGATTCAGGCTGGAAGAACTCTACTAGCTGCCGCCCATCTACCCAAATACTTCTGTGCAAAAGCTATCAACACTGCATGCTACACGCAGAACAGATCACTCATACACTCTACGATCAAGAAGACACCCTACGAACTGTGGAAAGGAAGAAAGCCAAGTGTCAGCTATTTCCATGTCTTTGGTTGTGCATGCTATATTCTCAACAATGGAAAGCAGTATCTGACAAAATTCCAGCCCAAGTTAGACGAAGGGATCTTTCTTGGATATGCCACAGACAGCAAGACTTACAGGGTGTTCAACAAGAAGACACTGAATGTTGAAGTCTCAATACACATCATCTTTGATGAAACTGACTTAGACAAAATAGTGCCTCAAGACACTACGACTGATAGTGCAGACACTACGAATGAAGTCGTCGAGCTCAACACTGTGATCGTAGTGCCAGATAGTGAAATCGTAGAGCATGAGAATGTGATCGTAGAGAGGTCCATGCAAGACAGCGAGCCTCCACTCCAAGAAGAAGAGATAGACCTTAAAGATTTAAGACAGGAAGGCATCAGGACAGATGTCCCAATCGGTAACAGATGGGCAAGAGATCACACTCAGGATCTAATCATTGGAGATACGAGTGCCAGAGTCAAAACAAGAGCTGCTACTCAGAATGAATGTTTTTATCTAAGCTTCCTGTCACAAATAGAGCCAAAGAAGATAGAGGATGCTATGGAAGACTCCAGTTGGATAGAAGTCATGCAGGAAGAACTCAACCAATTTGAACGAAGCAAAGTATCGAGATTGGTACCAAGACCAAAGAGTCATCCTGTGATAGGAACTAAGCGGATCTTCAGAAACAAAATGGATGAAGATGGGGTCATAACCAAAAATAAGGCAAGATTAGTGACAAAGGGCTATTCTCAAGAAGAAGGTATCAACTACGATGAAACATTTGCACCTGTTGCCAGACTGGAAGCCATCAGAATCTTTCTTGCCATTGATGCCTATATGAAGTTCAAAGTCTTTCAGATGGATATCAAGAGTGCATTTCTAAATGGAGAACTCCAAGAAGAAGTCTATGTAGAACAACCTCCAGGTTTCATCAATCCATCACTTTCCAATTATGTCTATAGATTAGATAAAGCCTTATATGGTCTTAAACAAGCACCTAGAGCATGGTATGAAACACTGACTAACTTCTTAATCGAAAATGGGTTCACTAGAGGTAGAGTAGATACCACACTATTTCTTAGAAAGCATAAAGACAAAGTCTTACTAGTTCAAATCTATGTTGATGACATTATCTTTGGTTCTACTGATGAAAAGTTATGCAAGAGATTCTCTAAGCTAATGCAGAGCAAGTTTGAAATGAGCATGATGGGTGAGCTGGACTTCTTCCTTGGACTGCAAGTAAAGCAGACTGAAGAAGGAATTTTCATAAACCAAGCCAAGTACATCAAAGACTTATTAATGAAGTATGGCATGGAATCAGCCTCTCCCATGAAAACACCAATTGCTCCTGCAACCAAGCTTGACAAGGATGAGAAAGGTAAAAGTATTGATATCACTCAATACAGAGGTATGATAGGCTCTCTTTTATACCTAACTGCCAGTAGACCAGACATAATATTTGCAACATGCATATGTGCTAGATTTCAAGCTAACCCTAAAGAGTCACATTTTCCTGCTGTAAAGAGGATCTTCAGGTATCTCAAGGGTACACCTTACTTGGGGATGTGGTACCCCAAGGAATCCTCATTTGAACTAATAGGATACACAGATGCTGATTTTGCAGGATGCAAAATAGATAGGAAGAGTACTAGTGGCACTTGTCAACTTCTAGGAAACAGACTTGTGTCCTGGTTTAGCAAAAAGCAAAACTCAGTGTCTACCTCAACTGCAGAAGCTGAATATATTCTTTGTTGGCAATTCGCGTGCTCAGATCTTATGGATGAGAAATCACTAGGCCGACTATGGGTTCGACTTCAAATCTATTCCCATACCTTTGTGACAACACAAGTGCCATAGCAATAACTCATAATCACATGCACACTCTAGGACTAAGCATATAGAAATAAGGTATCACTTCATTAGGGATCATGTACAAAATAGAACTATATCTTTACAATATATCCCTCCGAAAATCAACTTGCTGATGTTTTAAAAAAACCACTAGATGAATCCAGATTTAATAAGTTAATAAGTGAGCTAGGTATGCTAAATCTATAACCATGAAATATATGCTCTAGATCAAGGTTGAACTCAAAATATCAGCTTATCTGTATACAAAGGTCGTCAGCGTGAACTCAAAATAGAGAGACATGATCGAGGAAAGGCGACGATCGTAGAAAGCATAAAAGAAGACTACCTCAATGATCGTAGCAAAGACTTAACTATCGTAGTACAGACTCAACAAATACTGATCAGACTAAACGAACATAAAACTACCTCAATGATCGTAGTCTTCCTAAGGACACCTCAGCTCTGAAAAGGCCAAGGGCAAATCAGTACATTCCTATACAGTCAAAATCGTAGAGCCAAACAAAAATTGACACCTGTCCCACTAAGTGAAATAGAGAGAGGGAAGTTACAAGTACAAATTGAAATCATGTTTTTGAAATCTGAAGTTCAAAAGATTATCTCTCCCGTCCTCTCTTTCTCTCAAAGCGAAACCCTAAATCAGTAGAAAGCTCAGTCGTATCTCACTTCCATCTATAGAATCAATGGCTGCTTCAAATGTTATTTCAGGCTACAGACTCTACTTCGACGAGTTCAAGACTGCTCCACCAAAATTTAACAAGACGCTGGCCTAACTAAAAAAGGCGGGTCTCGAAGAGGCGTTGAGCACCGATACACTCATCTATCCCAAGCTAGTGAAAGAGTTCTATAAGAATTGTGTGCTCGAACACAACACCATCACTACTCGAGTAAAGGGAGTAGAAATGAGACTAAGGGAAGAGGACTTCAATCTGGCCCTAGGTTTCAAGAATGAAGGGCACCCATTCTTAGACAGCATAAACTTCCAAGAGAGTCTAAGGAAAATGCATCACAAGAAAAACCCCTCTGTAAAAGGATACAAAAAGAAGGAGTTCCCACAAAGGTATGAGTTCTTGGCTGAAATTATTGGAAAATGCATATGCTGCAAAAGCTCAGGTCATTACTCGGTGAATGAAGCTCAGCTTAAGCTCATGACGGCCATGTTTTATGGCATACAACTCAACTATGGAGCTGTATTACTCGAGTGGATCCTCAACTCGAAGAAATCAAAAAGCCCTCTAAAGATGTTATATGGGCGTTTCATAAGTATCATTCTGCAATCAGCACTGGGTGACAAAATTGGGGATGAAGAAGGAGAAGCCATAAACCCAAATCGAAGAATGACCCAGCAGTTGTTTGAAAAGCGGAAGAGAAACCAGTGAGCATGTTGAATGACGACGAGAATCCAATGAAAGAACTGGGGATCTGAAGAACGCATGCATTCCTGGAAACATGTATGTTGTCAGGGAAGAAGAACAAGAAGGAGAAATCAACATGGAAGAACCCTCTGCCCTTTCCAGAAAAAGCAAGGGCAAGAGGAAGCTATGAGCTAGACAGATAGAAGAGCCTCAAGGATCTACAGCTGATATTCCTATAGAGTCCTCTGATATAGAGACTCTAAGATTGCTGAGAAGGAAGCAACAGCAAGATGAAGCTGATGAGGATCAAGCCACCATATCACAGATCCTAAAGAAGAACAAAGTTGGACATAAGTCAAAAAGACCATCAGTCACCTCTATCGTAGAGTCTCTGCTGCTCACTGAGACAAGACCAAGTGTGACAGAAAAGGAGGTAGTTGCTTCAAGTATAATAGTTGTTCAGAAAGACAAAGCTAAGACTCAAGAGAATCCTGAAGTTGTGGCTAAATCTAGCAAATCAAGGAGAAAGCTAGTCAAGAACTACATTCTTGAAAATGAAAAGGTGCTGAAAAAGGAAGCCAAAAGTGTGGCTGCAAAAGAAGAACTGCCCCAAGCAAATAAAGAGGACAGAAACTCCAAATTCTGAGGGGAGAAGTCTGCAATTCAAGAAGATGTTACAAATTGAGGGGAGTTTCGAACTCTCAAGAAAATGTTACGGTGAGGGGATTTTTTCGAACTTACAAGAAGATAATCACGCTTTGGGGAGCCTCATGATATCTCCATGGAAGAAGAAGAGATTCCTCCCCAAGATAAAAATGAATTAGTGCCAGACCATCCAGAGCCCATTGAGATAATGGAATCCTCAAATGAAGACAAAGAAGAGGAAGAAGATGATGATGAGCTTGTAATCACCTGGCGTGGGGAAAGATGGATATAGGAGCTATCTCACACACTCAAATGTTTTTCCTACCTACCTATGATGGCATACCATCAAGCTCAAATCCTGAACTCATGGGATCACATGTTTTGGAGCTTTAAAGAGTATCCAGCCATCTCAATTCTGGCTTATGGATTTCCAGGAAAAGTCATCTTTGCCAAGAAGCTGCTTACAAATACCTCTTCCTCAAAAGATAAACCTGAGGTACTGTATATCCCTGCAAAATTTCGAGTTAATCACTTACCATCATCTTCATTTAGCTATTTTTATGAATTCCCTCGATGGTTGGAAGTGAGTCTCAATCCAGTAAATCAATTTCCAGTTGTAGAATCCCAAAATTCTGTAACTGAAGAACCAAATGAAGTCAACTTTACTTTACTCCCACAAATCACCACCTCTACTATTCCAGACTCCAACCACATCGTAGAGTCTCACATCGAAATCGTAGAGTCACCTATCCCAGACATCCAAACCCAAGCCCCTCCATCAGACATACCATGCTCCTCCTCAAATGACTACTTTAGTCTTGACCTTGCTCTTTACAACTTGCAAGATCAACCCCAGCATACAACCCCTCCAACCACCAATCCTCAAACCAATGAGACTCTCCCAAGCCTGCCTACAAAGGATGACTTTAAAGAAACTTCTGAGAAAATGGTCAAGTCTATAGAAGCAAGTTTGGAATCTCACTCTGATCTCATCAATATCCGGCTGAATCAAATGATCACAGCGGCAAATAATTTCCCTGGCACTATGAATACTGAGCTTACAAAGAAGTTGAGGGAGATTATCTAAGAAATTCTTAAGAGCATGAAGGACAGAGATGAAATTCATTTCCAGATAGCTGCCAAGCAAAGAGAAGCTATTCTTGCAATGCAAAAACATCAAGACGGCCAACATACCCTGATGCTGGAGAATATCATCAACTTAAAAGCCTCTGTCTATGACTTCTAGAAATCTTATGCCAATCAGGAAAAACAAAATGATATGATTATTTCAGTTTTCCAAAACAAAGAAGCAAGATCTAAAAAATAGATCAAGGAAAATAGAGAGGACATTGCTCAGACACAAAGCCAACTGAACGAGCTTATCCAAGGTGTTAATCGACTGTCTGCCGATATTTGAACCCTTGATGCTGACATAAAGGGGGAGAATAAAGGGAAAGGAGTTCAGGGAGGACAAGGCAGAGGCAGAGGAGGTCATGGAACTCAAGAAAGGGGAAGAGGACAATATCAAGCCCAAGCATCACGATGCCCTCCTGCAAGATAATTCCACAGTCAGACTCAATGATCTGATCAACAGGGAATCGTAATGGCTATACCATTAAGCTGTCAGGAGTCAACTCCCAGCTCACAAGATGTGTCTACTGTACGTATAAGAATGCCAACTGGAGGTCCTGCATTCATGCACAGGCATGAGGAGAATCCAATACTAAGTCTAAGCGAGCTGGAAGAGTTAGCCAGAAATGAGGAAGCTCAAAAAAAAAAGAAGGGCTGAGGAGTACGCCAACCCACCTCCACGAAAGAAGCCAAGGAAATAGAGATAAGTTGAAACTTAAATTTCTTATTGATGTAATGTTGAATTGTAATATCTTCTGATCATCAATAAATTCATGCTTATTCTCTAGAAATTTTAGCTGCTCACTGAAATACTAAGTCATGTTTAAATTTCCTGAAAATGCATCTAGTCACTAATAATCATGACAACAAATCTCCTTGGTTATGTCAACATCAAATAGGGGAGATTGTTAGGAGAATGCATATTATGATTTGATGTTTTAATGTATATGCTCATGATTATTTGTAAGGTCCTTCAATGAATATATGTACAAGGACTTAGTTATAGATCAAAGTTGTTAGGTTGATCTAAGATCTTAACATGTATCATTCTTTAATAGAATGTATAGATAGAAAAGATCAAAGTTGTTAGGTTGATCTTGAGATGTAATAGATAGGGTTCAAAGAAATCGTAGTGTATCATCTGATCAACAGTGCAGAAGTCAAGGCAGAAACGTAGAGCTTAACAGATCGTAGTGTGTGCCTGCCTTGAAGGGACTCTTCGAAAATCATAGAGTGGTCCCAACGTTTGCCGAGCCAACTCCACGATCGCAGTGTGCTGAAGGAAACATGAAGTTTACAAGTCAACGATCGTAGTGTGCTCTCAGGAACGTAGAGTTAACAACACGAGCAAGTAAAGATCGTAGTGTGTAAGGGTTTAAGAGAAATCGTAGTGCTCTCTTCATGATAGCATCAGATCAAGCACCAAGGCAACAAGTCACTACGATCTGAATCATAGAGAATCATGATCCAAATCGTAAAGCATCATCTGTCTCATGTCAAAAAATGTCGAGCCTCATGATTTGTGTAAAGATAGATTTCAACATATGAGGAATGGATAAGAGGAACAAAACACCTTTTCAGGTGGTACGTGAGAAAGCAGTTTGCTGTGTCAGTGGGCCAGAATGCAATTTCAGAAGATGTGCAGAAATGTCTCCATCACAGTACAAAAAGTTCAGACGCATTTAATGCCACAACGGATGGCTCCAATGGATAGTTTTCAACATCACATATATGCAGATCAGACAAATGAGAGAGAACTAAGCAAGCATTGAACAAACAACGTGAATATCTCTCTCAAGCTCAACTCTACGATCTGAGATATTGCAAAGCTTGCTTTCGCCTACTCGGTTCTTTAGAACAAGTGCTTACACAAATAATCGAGTAGCAACCATCAAGAACACAACATTATCAACCAACTGAAGAAGAGTACCAAGTCTGCTAGACTTGAAGAGTTCATAGTGAACCATAAGAAAGCCAAGTCTGCTGGACTTGAAGAGTTCAAGAGTGAACTAAGAAGTTCTGGCTGGCCAGTCAGAAGGAATCGTGTGATTCAGAAGTTATAACAGACATCCTTAGTGGATATCCTACTCGTTGAGTAGAAGAGTGGACTAGGAGCTTTAAGTGCTCAGAACCACTTAAGAACGACTGTGTCATTTACATTCATATCATAACTGCTATATCTGTTATAACTGCCTCACCCTCATTACTCCATTGATTGGTAAAGCAGATTAAAACAAACATTTATTCCGCTAAGTTTTAATCATTATCAAAGAACAAGTTTAAAATGAAAAGATTTTTTAAATATCTTAAACCCCCCCTTCTAGATAACTATTGTGCCAACTAGGAACTAACACATTGTGTATGCATCACGCCAGTCAAAGGATTAAGAGGAGGTCTATCCTACTTATGATCTATAATTGGCAATGTCATTTTAGCAAACGAAGTCGAATAGATAAAATTCTTGCATAAACACATAGAGTATGTGATTTATGAACCGTAGGCTCTTGAACGAGCCAATTCAGACTTGTAACGAAGAAGTTACGAGGTCGGGAATCTCACAAAGTCAAAAATCTATCAAATTTATCTCTGGCATGGAGTCCGCGCCGCGACGCGATGCCAAGCCTAAATGACCGGCGCCGCAGCGCCAAAGTGAGCCTCAGCCCCTGCAAACTCGCGTCGTAGTGCGACAAGTAACAAAGGGACTGTGCCAGCGGCAATACGAAGTCGCTTTTCAAGCCCTAATGGGTGACGCCACGTACGCATGGCATAGTAAAAGTAACTGGCAGCAGCATTACCAAATTTTAAAAGCTAGACAGAAAAGTATGGTTTCAAGTAGAAGATGAAGGGAAATTGTTTAGTAACGAACTAAGGAACTTAATAAAATATTGTTAAGTCATAGTTAAATCTCAAGTGTGATCACTTAGCGTTAAAGAAAGTTAATTGAAGGTAAACAGGAATGGTGTACAATAAGTGTACATAACCAACTGTTGATTAAGTATCAATTAATAACGTAAGGACGTTAGTAAGCTGTGAGGAAGGATGATTAACTCAAACCGAGTTGTACTAATGATATAATTTCAATTAAGTTATATAAGAGAAAGAAGTTGGTAAGAACGATGTAAAAGAACGACGGTAAGCCGGAACCAATAATAATAAATCTAATATATGATTAGATTGAGAAGAAGGGTAAGATTCTTTAGAACCATGTATGTTCATTCATGACCTAATGTAGTATGTTATGTGATTATGTGTTGTAGAGATAGTAACGACTCAAAGGAAACATATTTATACTGTAGCAGACGCTGAAGGTAAGTTTTTCTTAAACGCTTGTCTAACCTTTGTGTTAACCAAGTTTTCAAATGATTCAAGTTATGAGATGCATGTATGGTTTTAAAGAAAGAGTCGATGCTAGTTTTAACTCGGCTAGACTAATCTTGATAAGTTGATTGATTTATTTATAAGTCTTTCAATATAGAATTGCTAATGCTATCCTACGCCAATTGTTGGTAAGGATTCGAGGTAAGTCTGAATATGAATTAACAAATGTATTTTTCATCGAGTATTCGATGGGCACGTGAGGTTGCCACAACTTAAACGTACACACGTTTAAGGGATGTAGTGTTGATCAACATAGAGTACTATAGGCTGATCACCTAGAAGTGCTCGTAAGCTATGTCGGACTTACGGACTTCGTGTCGGGTTGTCCTTTTCAAAGAAATTATGAAACACTCATGGTCTTGGACCAGAATTGGTGTTTTACTGAATATTGTTATGATAAAATGTTTTGAAGGAAAAGGAACGCTATTTTGAGTTATTGATAGTACTTCGTAACTACTATCCAGTTATTGAAGATATACGATTCCTATGTTTCAAGCATGCTTTTAAAATGAAATTGTTGTACTTGTTGAGCTTGTTATGCTCACCCTTGCTTGAACCATATGAATGTAGCTTAGACCGAATGGACCGAAGGATTCGTCAAGGATAAAGTGAAGGCTAAAGCGAACATGTAGATTACCTATGTAATAGTATAGATTTGTAATGATAATATTTGATATTATAACAAGAACAAATGTAACGGTTATAAAGAACCTGGGGAATGGTAGTATTATTTTTGAATATATATAAGACATATTCGTTCTTTTGAGGCATTTCAATTGAATGTTTGTGCGAACTGTAGCACCGTGGAGCACCATATGTCGGGTTGGAAGAGACCCTGATTTGGGGGAGTCACATGTTGGTATCAAAGCATTAGGTTATAAAACTTAAGGGGGGAAGAACCTTAGGCTTATAACCTCGTTAAGGAAGGAGAAGTCCGAAGAAAGTAAACTTAAGCTTTACTTAAGTCGAATGAGTTAATAAGGTATTGAGAAAACTCCGTACCAAAAGATTTAAAAGATGGAAAGTAACCCTAAATCACAGGAGATCACAAGGAGAAAGCGAGTTAGGCATGCCACAAATCTGAAGTGTCTTGCTATTCAGAAGAGGCCAGAACAAGGAGTCAAGCTATCAGTTCTTGAGATCAGTCAAAGCAACATAAGTATTGAAGCACTGCACAAGAAAAAGAAGAGGTGTTCTATATTGAAGATTCGATGAACACTCTTCAGGATCGTAGTGTTGCCTAAACCTGTCAATAAGCAACATTTAACAGGACACTGCGATCAGGTCCTAGATCAGCTGCATCAGAATCGTAAAGTTCGGTCAACTGAAGATTGAAGCATTGGCAACAGGTTCAATCTGAAGATTGATATTCGAATAGAGCTTATTGAGAGCATCGATGCAAAAGGACAACTTCTGATCTGAAAATTAGGAGGAAATAAAGTTAACTACATGCCCGAGACATCAAAGTGACATCTCTGACGGGGTAGGTGAAATAGTAGACTGTAGTGTCAGAAAGTCATAAAGGGGATGTCATTTCACATCTGTAGTCTACATCAAATAACTCGAGATCTACGAATCAATTCAAATTACTTCCAACGGCTACATTCCAACGGGAAGGTTGTGAAGGAGTATAAATCAACAAGAGCTTTAAAGATCAAGAGTTGCTGAAGTTGTAGAATCGTTGAGTTATTGGAATGCTATTGTTGACTCTACGAGTTTCACCAGAGCTTAACAGAACAAGTCTCAGTGATAGTGAGACTACAAAGGTGGAAGTGAAGCAGCTTTAAAGAAGAACTTGAACAAACTAAAGCTTCACTCAATAAAGATGAGAATGCCACTGAAGATGGAAGCTAAGCTGAGAGCCGAGAAGGACAAGAAGATAGCATTCAGAAAAGTGGCAGAGCATAAAGAAGATCCAGAGAGCCACTCTGTGAATCACCATGAACCTAAAGCTGAATCAGAACAAGTGCAGAACTATGTCTGCCAACCAGTTAAGAAGGATTCAGGGAATATTAAGTGTCAGACGAAGTCTACCAAAAGCTCAAACATTTAGCAGACCCAAATGGTGATGGTGCATAGCTGACAATAGATGAAGATGAGCAGATTAGAATGAAGATCTGCTGCACCAAAGAAGATGTAGTCCAGACTCAAAGCAGAATGCCAAGAGGACTACGCCAAGCTACTAAGTACAGAAGATATTCAAGCTTAAAGACATCTTAGCAGCAAGGCACCAACAACAACAACAACAACACCAACAAGAAGCCAGGGCCTGAGGGGTCCTTATCCGGAGGGACTAAATGAAGTTCCAAGCCTGCTGGGCTTGAAGAGTTCCTAGGGAACTAGAGGAGTTCCAAGCCTCCTGGGCTTAAAGAGTTCTTAGTGAACTGAAGTTCCAAGGCTGCTGGCCTTGAAGGAATCTTAGTGATTCAGGGTGTTGCCCTTCCTTAATGGAAATCCTGCTAGTTGAAAGTAGAAGAGTGGATTAGGAGCTTGAGTCTCTGAACCACTTAAAATCCCTTGTATCATTTACTTTATGTCATTTACATTATATACCTAACTGCTATGCATGTATTAACTGCTTACAACTTAACTAACTCTAAGAACAATATATGTATGATTATGAATATATCAATGAAGGGGATCTTTTACTTATTCCGATGTGATTGAAAAGATTCTTATGTTTGTCATATGCTAAATCATTAGCAACAAAATAAACGAGAAAAGTATTTGAAAATAAAAAGGATCCATTCAACCCCCCTTCTAGATCTACTGTGTGCCTACTGGAAATTAACAATTGGTATCAGAGCAGGTTCTCATGCTATATTCAAAAGCTAATCACTTTGAGTGTGATCCTAGGAACAAACATTATTCTAAACTTAGTTTAGTAGTAAGTTACTTGTAAATGTAGATGAGCTCACATGTTAAAAATATTGTGTACATGTAAATGTGTATAAACACCTGAAGCTGCTCAAATTGGTCCATGTTCTTAAATGCCATGACAACAAGACCAATCCTTGTCCTGATCAATCTTGCGATCAAGACCAAAGCGAGGAAGCTCAAGAGACATCAACAGCAAAGAGTCAAACATCCACCAGCTTGAAAGATGAAAATGTCAGACATGCTAAGAAGTGTTTATCCATAGAAGAAAGAAGAACTTCTCAAATATGTATTTGGCCAACCAGCAACTGGATGTGAACCTTGTGGACTCAAGGATGTCAAAGAACTAAAGATGCCAAGATTCTCTTAGCTTACATCTTCAAGACCATGACTGATTTATTGAAGGACAACTGGAGCAACAAGCTGTCAGGAGCAAATGAAAAGAGAAAGTACACTGATATGGTTCCTAACCTAAGTATATCTAAAATAAATGATTGTTAAGAAATTGACAGTAGAAAGATATGGTTCCTCACTAATATAAATGTGTACATCATGTTGCACCTCCTTATGCACTATAACAGTATTCTCTCAAGAAATCATGCTCTACCTAAAAAGGTGAAAAGAGAAAGTACACTGAGTTGGAAACTCAAATGCTTACAAACTTTCACTACATCCAAGTTTTAGGTTAAAGATGACATCTTGAAAGAAATCTGTAATAAGTCATAAGCATATCAAGGTTTAAATTAATCTTATGTAGAATAATTTTTGTTGATGGGTTAGTATGTATGTATAAACCTATGTTCTAAGGCTTTGATACGCATAGAGTATGATCAGTTCTATAAGAGTATCTTGAAGATTCGTAGAAACTGATCACCTCCATGAATTAACTAGATGCAAATAACTGATAGAGTTAATTCTTACTCTGTGAACATTTAAACCATTTGAACTTAACTAAGCAAATGATGAAACCATCAAAGAAAAAGAGTTGTTTGTTAAAATGATTAATCTTACACACACTCATCATCATGCATCTTAAGATGTCATATCTAAATTGGATATATGCATGAATATGATTGTTGGTGATCAATATGATGATTATTTAAATATATGAGGAACAGGGATTTTGAAAGCTAACCTGGCAGGACCCACTTAACCGCGGCTGCCACAAATAGAAATATGTCTAACCTGCATGTGCTTAGTCTATCTGACCACACTAAGGAATGAAGCAGAAGACTTCAGTCAAGAAGATTCAACCAGCAGAAGACTTATGACATTTCAGAAATGTTTCTGACAAAATTCGTATCTGTCAAAGCCTTTCATTGAAGACTTGATGAGTTAACATGAATGAAGCTCACATGGCTATTGATCTCTATGATATAAGGAGATTTAATTTATAGTGATGATTCCAGTCAGAAGAAGATATGCAAGGCTGCCTTCTAATGCACATGAAGAAAAAGAAATCACACCTCACTGAGAAGACAGTATCAACTATGGGGGAGCAGTGATTTGCTAAAGAACAACAACACTGAAAGTATCAGAAATATACTACGACGCAATATACCAGTTACAGAGTCCCAAAACTTTGTGGCTGATGAACCAAATAAAGATCCATAGTCAGTATGAACGTCTCAAAATGTACTACTGATAACCTTGTCAGCCATCCAACTCAAAATCGTGAAGCGCCTACAATCAAACACATGATCGTAGTATAAGAGCAGGAGGACACCACGATTACAGCCAATGCAAATGTCTAGAGTTGGTTGATGAACTCCCCAGCAGAAAAAGTCAAATGAGATATCAGTGTTAACCACTTCTAAAGTTTTTCATCTGGAAATCGCCTTAGGGACAAACCTGACCCTTAGTTCACCCTAAGAGGTTGGGCCTTCCTGAGCTACCTTAACCCAAAAAGATTGCTTAGTCAAATTCATCTCAAAGACCACGACAGTCAACGATCGTAGAGTAGAGTTTGAAGTGAACGCGACGATCGTAGTGCAACCTCAACAATCGTAGAAGTAGACTCGAAGATCATAGTCTTCCTAGAGAATACACTAGCTCATGAGGAGATTAGTTCGAATACTGGTTGGAAAGATGTCCTGCAAACTCACCTCTGAAGTCGAGTGCCCAAACCTTCACAAAGTATATAACTGGTTAAGCTATGCAGTTTCAAGTTGAGGATTAATGTCAAACCATCCACTGCAGCATCTCTCAGAAGAAGATCGTTGAGTCAATAAAGGAAAACGTAGAGTTAATAGCCACCTCACCGAGCTACTCTATGAACCAAAAAGGTCAACGGTCAATCTACGTCAGTAGCACCTATTTTCTTGAAAGGAACATCAAACTAAAAAGTTTATGGGGAGTTACAGTTTCTTATTAGGCATCGTGCAACCAATGAATGGTTGACACATTACAGCTTATGCAGAGTCAGAAGGAAATGTCATAAAGATAAATTCAAAACCAGTTATCAGAAACTATCGAACCTCTCTCCATCTCTTTTTTAAACCCTAGAATCCTCTTCAAAGCCTAAATCCATCAAACCTCTAGATTCGCCCAAATCGCATTCAACTATCTCTCATAAGAAGTCTGAAACCAAACACCCATATATTTTGAACCCTCATAATGGAAGAATGGAGAGTTATAACCGGAATCCAACTCTGCTTCAAGAAGTTCGAAAGATCGAAAAAGAAGTTCAAGGACATACTTAAGCTTGTAAAGAAAGATGGGTTTTCTGAGTGCTTGGAGGCCGACACTCTAGTCTATATAGAGTTAGTGAAGTAGTTATACTCCAATGCATAAATAGATTCTAGTCTCCTATCCACGAAGGTTAAAGGAGCAAGTCTGAAGATAAGGGCATCAGACATCAATTAATGTCTAAGGTTTCCCAACCAAGGTCTGATAAACCTCGACGAAGTTGACATTGAAGAAGGTAAGAGGTTAATGTGTTATAAGAGGAACGTAAATATGAAGGATATGAAGAAGAAGGAGTTTCCTGAAGAATTTAAATTTCTAGCTGAGATTACTGGAAAATGCATTATGTGAAAGGATACTGCACATGATACTATAAGTGATCTTCAACTGAGAATCATTGTGACGCCCCCAAATCCGGGTATCTTCCAACCCGACAGATGGTGCTACACGGTGCTACAGTTCACATAAACATTCAATTGAAATACCTTAAAAGAACGGATATGTCTTATATATATAATAAGAATATTTACATTCCTCAGGTTCTTTACAACCAATACATTTGTCTTTGTCATAATATCAAATATTATTCTTACAAAACCTATACTATTACATATGTAATCTACGGGTTCGCCTTCGCCTTCCCTTTATCCTTGCCAGATCCATCGGTCTGTTCGGTCTTAGCTGCATTCATATGGTTCAAGCAAGAATGAGCCTAACTAGCTCAGCAAGTGCAACAATTCTAATAACAATAGCATGCTTGAAACATAGGAATCGTATATCTTCAATAACTGAACAATAGTTACGAAGTACTATCGATAATTCAAAATAACACTTCTTTTCATTCAAAACGTTTTACACCAACAATATTCAGTAAAACATCAATTCTAGTTCAAGACCGTAAGCATTTCATAAGTACTTTGAAAAGGACGTCCCGGCACTAAGTTCGTAAGTCCGGAATAGCTTACGAGCACGTCTAGGTGATCATCCTATAGTAATCTATGTTGATCAACACTACATTCATTAAACGTGTATACGTTTAAGTTGTGGCAACCTCACGTGTGTATCGTTTGACGACAAAACAATTTAGCATATTCAATCTACTTTTGAAAACCACAACAATATTAGTTTGGTAAATACTTATCAACACTTGATAGAATAATATAGCATACGTCTAGCTGAAAGAATTGGCTTTGACTTCCTCAGATATTAACTCGTGCGAAGAATACATGAATCACAAAGACTTGTCCAGATCGAACTAGAACAAGGGTTAGAGTACTTACCTTAAGCGACTGCCACAGTTATAACACGTGCACTTTAGGCCTTTTAAGTCTCTACAGTAGATGATAACATCACAGAGCACATTAGGTCATGAATGATCATATATGGTTTATAAAGAATCTGACCCTTCTTCTCAATCTAATTATGTATTAGATTTATTATTATTGGTTTTCGACTTTCCGTTACGTCATTCTTACGTTCACATGTAATTGACTTAACTTAACCCTAAGTGTTCATACTTAAGGCTTAATTATGTCTTAACCATGTTTCATTAAGATCCTTATTTAAGTGTTCATCAATTACTCTTCATGTTCAACATGTAAACATTTTCCCTTATCTAGGTCATGAAGGCGGCATCTTGGCTACCGGGTTATTACCCTTGGTGTCAGCATGGCGCTGCCACCTATTATTGTTTGAAAACCGGACTCGTATTTGCAGTGCGAGTCCCTTTGTTATCTATCTATCTACGCGACGCGAGTTTGCGGTGGGGGGGCTCATTTTTGTCTGGCCAGATAATTGGTTTTGAGTCGCTCATGGCCATGATTTTGAGCCTCAAAAATTTTTGACAGATTTTTGAAATGGTGAGATTCCGGGAATCGTAACTTCTTCGTTATAAGTTCGAATTGGCTCGTTCAAGAGCCTACGATTAACAAATCACATACTCTACGTGTTCATGCAAGAATTTTATCTATTCGACTTCGTTTGCTAAAATTTCACCTATTAGTCCATTTTTAACGAAAACGGTAAACGTTCGTGAACGTTCAACGCTCGTTTCTTCGTTCTAAGCCGGAATTCGGCCATTTTTGAGTCTGCAACTCTATAATGCCAAATATGACTTGTCTCCATCGAAAACCAACATTTCCGAGTTCAAACACAAAATACGACATCCATTCCGAGAATTTCACGAATTCGACGATTATCGTCCAATCGTGAGAATTCTGGCAAAACTCCATTACTAGTGATTTGTTCATCATTCTAAATACATGCATTACATTATCTAGACATCTTAACTTATATGATACAACAACCTATATTCAAATTAGGTTATAGCTTAATTCTTATAAGTTCATAACTTACTAATTCTTCAATACATGATTTTCATTTCCTTATAACTTATTCTTGATTCAAGTCCCTTTAAGCAACATTATTGCATCTTATTAGCATATTAACTTCATTCATTATATTACAAGTGTCTATATAATCATCATAAGTCCCTAACTTACTTAGGTTTAACTTGTTTATTTCTTGCTTACTCGGCTTAAGCCCAATACTTAACCACTCCTCACATGTTCTTAACATATAAGTTCATTAGATTACACTTCTCTTATCATCCTAGTATGATAGAGATGGAAGAGACAAGATAATTTACCTTTGAAGACTACTTCTCTTGCTTTGGAAATCAACTAATGAAAGGTTAAGCTCAAAGTGCTTATTTGCTCTAACAATTAATAAGTTTGTGAGAGAGTTTGTTGGATGAAATAACAAGCAACAAATGAAAAATGAGCTAGCTATTTATAGAAGTCTCTAAGCTAGGGTATAATGGCTATTAAGACCTTCCACCTCCTTAACTAACCTCCTCACTATTCCTTTCTTGTTGCCCACAACTCTTATCTCTTACTTGATCACTACATAAAGTTCTTGCTCATCACACAAATTGCTTGGTTACCAATTCACCCATGGGTTTCCCCGTGGATCTTGCTTTACCCATTGGATCATCATTTGGGCTTAATGGTTAACTTAATTAACTTAGTCTTTGGGCTTGTAGTAATTTATTATGGGCTTCATGTCATTACTACATGGGCTTAAGAATAATCTCATATAGGTTTACACCTTAATCTTATTGGACTTATATTTCATACAAAGTTACATTAATTCATTTCATTAGATTTTAATACCTACATTCTCAATTTAAGTCCGCATGCAAAATATTGCGTTTTCCATACTTAGATTATTATTACATAATCCATCTTGCCTTGATATTATAACGTTACGAGTTTCTTGGAAGTCCAAAATAATTCCCGAACGATAAATGGTGAATAGTGTTTTTCGTAAACTTTCTCGAAAAACTTTTATTTTCATCTTGGAAATTCAAACACTTTAATTCATCCACGGGGTTCAAATACTATGATGTTCTGACGTTTCTAGTTATAGAACGACATACATCTTATTAACACATAATAATAACAATCAATATTTTTTATTCATTATTTAATTCTTCCAAGTATTTTATAAAGGATTCGAATTTCTCGGTCGTTACATTCTTCCCCCCTTATAAAGATTATGTCCCCAGGATCTCGCCCTACATTACTCAAACAAATGAGGGTAATCCTTTATTATCTTCTCTTCCAATTCCCACGATGCTTCCTCGACATCGTGGTTCTTCCATAAAACCTTTACCAATGATATTACCTTATTTCGTAAAACTTGCTCTTTTCTATCGATGATTTGAATAGGCTCAAATTCTATCACATGCTTATAATCCGGTTTGTAAGGACGTAGCACTGAAACGTGAAATACGTTATGTATTCGCTCTAAGTCTGGAGATAATGCTACCCTATAAGCTACCTCACCTACCCGTTCTAATACCACGAAAGGTCCTATAAACCTTGGGCTTAGTTTTCCCTTCTTTCCAAAGCGTATCTTTCCTTTTTAGGGAGATACCTTTAGAAATACGTACGAGCCTACCTCAAACTCCCTATCCTCTCGATGTAAGTCTGTATATTTCTTCTGTCTGCCTTGAGCTGCTACGAGACGCATACGTATCAACTTCACCACTTCCGCTGTTTATTGCACCAATTCTGGTCCTAGCATTCGGCGTTCTCCCACTTCATCCCAATACAATGGTGTTCTGCATTTCCTTCCATACAAATCTTCGTACGGCGGCATACCTATGCTTGCATGAAAACTATTGTTATACACAAATTCTACTAATGGTAGATGATCATCCCAACTACCCTTGAAATCCATGATGCAAGATCTCAACATATCTTCTAACGTCTGAATTATCCTCTCGCTCTGTCCATCAGTTTGTGGATGATATGTCGTACTCAACTTCAACTACGTCCCCAACTTCTCTTGAAGACTTCTCCAAAAGTTTGATGTGAATCGTGGGTCACGATCTGACACAGTCAAAACTGGTGCTCCATGTCTGGAAATAATTTCCTTAACATAAAGTGTAGCTAACTGATCTAAGTTATACTTAACTCGAATTGGCAAAAAGTGAGTTGACTTTGTCAACCGGTCCACTATTACCCAAATCACATCATATCCCTTCTGAGTAGTCAGAAGTCCCACCACAAAGTCCATCGTGATATGCTCCCACTTCCACTCCAGAATCTCCAATGACTGTAACAAGCCACTTGGTTGTTGATGTTCGGCTTTAACTCTTTGACAAGTCAAGCACCTACTCACATACTCCGCTATTTCTCTCTTCATATTCGGCCACCAAAAACCATGTCGGAGGTCTTGATACATCTTAGTGCTACCAGGATGAATCGAGTACCTCGAACTGTGAGCCTCTTATAAAACTTTCTCCTTTAATTCCGTCTCATTCGGAACCCAAATTCTTCCTTCAAATCTTAATAATCCCTCATTATCAAGACTAAACTTAATATCTTTTTCATTGGTCAACCGCTTCTTCATCTGGTCACACTCAACAGTTTTGAGCTGCACCTCCTTGACTATCTCTACGATAGTAGAATGAATCTATGTCGCAAATAGTCTTTGATTCACCTCACTTGGAAACTTCACCTCCGACTCCATCCTAGTCATCTCTGTTATTAACTCAGTTTGAGCCGTTAACATAGACAACTTCTCCTGACCCTTTCTACTCAAGGCGTTGGCCACAACATTAGCTTTTCCAGGGTGATACAGGATTTCATAGTCATAATCTTTTATCAACTTCAGCCATCTCCTCTGTCTCATATTTAACTCCTTCTATGTGAAGATATATTTCAGACTCTTATGATCCGTGTATATCTCACACTTTTCCCCGTAAAGATAATATCGCCATATCTTTAAAAACACTACCGCGGCTAGTTCCAGATCATGAGTAGGGTAAACTTTCTCATAATCCTTCAACTGCCTAGATGCATACGCAATGACCTTGTCATGCTGCATGAGCACGCAACCCAGTCCTCTATACAAAGCATCGCTATAAACAACAAAATTTCATGTGTCAACGGGTAATGACAAAACAGGCGCTTCACTCAACCTCTTCTTCAGTTCTTGAAAATTGTCTTCACATTTCTCAGTCCATTTGTACTTCACCATTTTCCTCGTCAAGTTAGTCAACGGAGCAGCTATCTTTGAAAAATCCTGAATGAATCTCCGATACTAACTCGCTAATCCTAGGAAACTCCGCACCTCAGTCGGCGTTTTCGGTTGTTCCCAATTCATCACGACTTCCACCTTCGCTAGATCTACTGAAATCCCCTCATGATCAATGACATGACCAAAAAATTGTACCCTCTCTAACCAAAATTCACACTTAGTGAACTTCGCATATAACTTCTCCTTTCTTAATGTCTCCAACACTATTCTTAGGTGTTCAGTATGATCTTCTGGCATCTTAGAGTAGACTAGAATATCATCAATAAAAACCACGACGAACTTGTCCAAATATTGTATGAACACTCTGTTCATCATATCCATAAATGCAGCAGGTGCATTAGTCAACCCAAATGACATCACCAGAAACTCGTAATGACCATAACGAGTTCTGAATGTTGTCTTTGGCACGTCTTCATTTCTAACCTTCAGCTGATGATACCCCGTCCTTAAATCTATTTTGGAAAAATATTTTACCCCTTTTAATTGATCAAAAAGATCATCGATCCTGTGCAATGGATACTTATTCTTTATCGTTAACTTGTTCAACTCTCGATGGTCGATACAGAGTCTTAACGACCCGTCCTTTTTCTTGACAAATAGTACCGATGCTCCCCACGATGAAACACTTGGTTGTATGTACTTCCTGTCCAACAGTTCTTGTAACTGCACCATCAACTCCTTCATCTCCATTGGCGCCATACGATACGGTGCCCTGGAAATTGGTGCCGCTCCTGGCACAATATCTATTACGAACTCGGTCTCCCTATTTGGCGGAAGACACGGTAACTCAATTGGAAATACATCCATGAACTCACTCACTATAGGTATTTGTTCCATGGTCGCCCCCACTCTCTGGGTATCAACCACATGACACAAATAGCCTACACACCCCTTCCTCAATAATTTCCTAGTTTGTGTCATGGTAAGACAACACAATGTCCCAGCGATTTATTCCCATAAAATATTACATGAGATTGCCTTAATGTTTTAATATTTACGCATTTCTTTTGACAATCTATAATTGCCCCATGATTAACCAACCAATCCATTCCGAGAATTATGTCAAATTCTCCTTACTTTATCGGTATTAGATCTACCGATAATTTACAACCTCGAATATCTATGCAACAACTCCTATAAATATCTTCAACAGGAATTATCTCTTCATTTGCTACCTTAATATTTAAAGGTATAGGCAATTTTTTGAGAAGTAATCCTAATCGTCTAGCAAAATCACATGCGATAAACGAACAAGTAACACCCGAGTCAAACAGCACGTATGCATTTAAGTCGTTGATCAGAATAATACCTGCGACTACGTCCCCCGAGGCCATCGTGTCTTGGACGGTCATGTTAAAGGTACGGGCCATCGGCATACCCGGCTATGCTGGACCCCCAATAGTTAACTTACCACTATTGGTGCCCTTATTCACGTCCATCCCCTTCTTTGGGCAGTTCTTTGCCATGTGGTCAGTTGACCCACACATAAAGCATTCATGGTTCTTCTTCGAACTTGGACAGTTTGGTGCAATGTGCCCCTCCTGTCCACAGTTGTAACAAATGGCCTTACCCTTAAGACAGACTCCTAAGTGAGTCTTCCCGCAGGTCTTGCAAGCCTCCATCCTCCTCTTCGGGTCTCCTTGTTTCACCCCGGTATTCCCAGAGTTAAATACCTTCCTCTTATAACCTTCGCCACTGCCGTTGGCACCCTCATTCTTTACTCCCCAGTCCATTTTCCCCTTGATTTTCTTGTCCTTGTGGTATTGGCTCAACGCCTCGCTACCACCTTCGGCAATTATTGCCTTCTCTAAAACGATTCCAAAGGAAGTACTTTGGAACACAGAAATATGGTTATAGAGCCAGGGTTTCAAGCCATGCTCGAACCGTCGTGCCTTCCTAACCTCGGTGTCCACCTGGTGTGGAGCGAACCTTGTCAGTTCATTAAACTTGGCGGCGTATTGGGGAACCTTCATGTCCCCTTATTTCAACTCCAGAAATCGCATCTCCATCCTTCCATGCATGCTCGTGGGAAAGTAGTTCTCATAGACTATTTCCTTGAACCTCACCCACGTTATCACATCTATCCCGGCCCTAGCCTGATTGGCCTCCCACCAAAAGTTGGCCTCTCCCTTCATCATGTAGGTTACAAAAGCAACCTTCTGGGCCTCGTCGACATTTGCTATCACAAATTCATTCTCGATTTCCTTTACCCGCATTTGGGCTTCAATAGGGTCCGTAGTTCCTTTGAACTCTAGCGGACCCACACTTTTAAAGTCCTTAAATGTAGTAGCTCGTACTACACCAGGATTTACCGGGATGTTAGCCCCAGTTCTATTAAATGTTGTGTTTAATAGATTTACGAACTCCTGCATGGGGTTAACCGGACCTCCCTCCGGTTGGTTTATGTTCGCACCTTGGTTACGTGGTACTCTTCTTGGCGGCATTTTGCTGTTACAATCAACACATATTTCGTTATTATTCATTTCCTGCCAGTTAGTTATTATTCAATGTTAAACAATAACTTAAACATTCATTACTCAACATTTTTCAAAAAAAAACTTATATTAATTCATTGTAGTATAATACTACATTGGTTACATTACACAGCCTAAGCTAAATACATTACTTTCCCGCAGTTACTTTCCAAAAATTGGGATTTATAAAAGACTACCCTTGATTATACAAAAAAGGGTTTTACGTCACTACTAGATACAAAAATATGTACATATCTAACTACTCTAACCACTACTAGATCACATTTGCCTTACGGCATTCTCAAAATCCTCCTTGGCAGACCAAATAATAATATCACGGTGATAGTATGTCATGGCGTGCGCGCTGATTTCTGGGATAACCTTGACTACTGCAACAAGAAATCCTCATGATAATTCCTATAGATATAGGACATTCTCCCTATCTTCTATTTCTTGGTCTTTAGCTCCCCCTAAGCTCAAAGGCCCCCTGTTTCAGCTCATGGACCTTATCCTTAGCCAAAACCCTTTCATCATGTTCCTACTCCCACATGGACTTAACGCCCGTCTTGCCTTCTATAACAGCTTGGAGCTTTACCTTCAGCTCCTTAACCTCCTGACAGTAGTGGATGTTCCTATCTAGCATTAACATGAATAATGACATCATTGACTCCGATGGAGCCATCTCTGCTGCTATTGCTACGGGGTTGAAGGACACTACCTTCACTTCTTCTATCATGCCGTCAAACACTGACATGAGATCTAAACTCTCTGAGTCTCCAGACTCAACCACCACTATCTCGGGATCTGCTGCTATGGGGCTCGGTAGAATCTCTACCTGATTAACCGATCCTTCACTAACTACATTTACGTCTCTATTTTCTCCTGACATCTACAACAACACAAAAGTTTGATTAGTACACGTTAGTAGAATAATAAAAACACATACCATATATAATGCATTTTTATAAGGTTAACTTCCATCTTTTATTCTTTGACTTTTCTTAAGGTTATGACTTAAGGTTTTATATCCCCCCTTAAGTTTTATAATCTAATGCTTTGATACCAACCTGTGATGCCCCCAAATCCGGGTATCTTCCAACCCAACAGATGGTGCTACACGCTGCTACAGTTCACATAAACATTCAATTGAAATACCTCAAAAGAACGGATATGTCTTATATATATAATAAGAATATTTACATTCCACAGGTTCTTTACAACCAATACATTTGTCTTTGTCATAATATCAAATATTATTCTTACAAAACCTATACTATTACATATGTAATCTAAGGGTTCACCTTCGCCTTCCCTTTATCCTTGTCGGATCCATCGATCCGTTCGATCTTAGCTGCATTCATATGGCTCAAGCAAGAATGAGCCTAACTAGCTCAACAAGTACAACAATTCTAATAACAATAGCATGCTTGAAACATAAGAATCGTATATCTTCAATAACTGAACAATAGTTACGAAGTACTATCGATAATTCAAAATAGCACTTCTTTTCATTTAAAACGTTTTACACCAACAATATTCAGTAAAACATCAATTTCGGTTCAAGACCGTAAGCATTTCATAAGTACTTTAAAAAGGACGTCCCGACACTAAGTCCGTAAGTCCGGCATAGCTTACGAGCACGTGTAACATTCCAGAATTTTAAATTATAATATTAAATATGTATTGATTTATATAAGTATTTAAGGGATATGTTATTATTGAATAAATAATTGTTCAATTTGAGTTGATGTGGTTTAGTTAATTATTTGTTGAATAAATAATTAAGGACCTAAGAAAATTAATTGTTATGAGATTATATACTAATTTAATTTAATAATTAAGTTAGAGAGCTAATAATGATTAAATGAATTATAATATTTTAATTAGAATTTGTAATTTAAAAATAAGGTGTTAGTTGGTTAAATAAATTTATAATTATAAAGGAAATTATAATTATGAGATAATGATTTATGTGTTAAAATAATTTAATAAATTAATATTTTAATTGATTAAATTGATTATTTAATTAAATAGAAGTGTGACAAATAACCTTGCTATAAAGGAGTTATTAAAATAAATTAAAAGAGTTTAATTTAGTTTTGCCAAACATGTCTTAATGCATAATAAGTCTTTAATCTAATGATGTTTTATCAAACAAGGTATAAGGATTAATCAATTTATTTTAATTAGGTTTACCAAACAAGGTGTAAGGGTTAATGGGTTAACTTTTAGTTAACTAGGCAAACAAGCCTTATGGCTTTTGATTTTTAAAATTTTAGAACTGATGTCAGTTAAAATCTTATACTTAATATCTATATTATTATTATTATACGTTATATGATAATAAATAAGATAGAGTTAGGAGAAGAAAATATCAGAAGAAGAAAAAGGGAGAGAAGAAGAAAACTCTAAAGAGAATTGAGAGATATCCTAACAGGTTTTGATAAAGGAATTAGGAAAAGAAGGTTCTTGATCAAAAGGGAAGGGTATCATCTTCTTAATCAAAGGTAGGAGCTTAATCTTTTTCTTTAAAAGTTTAGTCTTCTTCTTCACAAAAAGTTCTCTGTAAAAATCTTCATGAAGGATAAATTGTATGTGGTATATGTTTTATATGCTAAATTGTGGGTTATAAGATAGCTTCATGAGTTTATGTATGATTATAGATAAAAGAATTCATATATTTATGTAAATTATGAAGAAAAATATATTACAGTGAGTTTATATGAATATAAATATGAATATGGCTTAGTTTAAAATAAAATTAAGGTTTAATTAGTTGTTAAACTGATAAATTGACCATTGAATTTGATAGAGTATGTATAATCATAACTATGGTATTTTGAATTTAATGTTTTGATTGAAAAAAACAAAATCACAGTGTTGATTTTCATTAAAAATATCAAAAAATGGAGTTTTTGTCAAAAAACAGTGAAATTGGATGTTGTAATGTTGATGTTTATGTTATTATATTTGTAAAAACATGTTAAGAGTATCGAAATTATGTTTATATGAAGTCTATATGTGTATTACATGTTATTTAGTTTGTTAGATTAGAGCTTGTAGGCCAATTTGGCTTTTGTTCAAGCTGTTGCCGAGCATGGTCGCCGAGTTCTAGACTCTGGCGCAAGAAGACTACCAAAGATGATAAAAGTTTCAGGCACAGAACGCCAACCACGATTGTAAATCTGTGGCCCAAATAATGAAAGTTAAAGTTAGCGTAATGGTCTGACAGTTTTAGTTTATTACACAAATTTTGAAAATAAATGTTATGTGTTAATAATAGGAATGTTAAATGATGATTTCAGTAGTATTAAACTATGAATGAGCATGTTATCAAGTGTTAACTAGTATTAACATAGTTTGATTATGTGAATGGGTGATTTAACGTACATGATGTATATATTTGTTTATATAGATATAAAATGTTGGTAATGACGAATTATGTCATGATGACATATGTATAGGGTATTGATTCAAGTTGTAAGGTTTAGCTTGTGCTAAAGGCAAGTTCTCTAACTCAGAAATTTTATTGTGCGAGTTTAATTTCGTTGAGTACATTATTGTCTTTGATTCAATTGCAATTACACACGTAGCTAACTCTACATTTTCGTAGAGCTAGATGGTTTATTTTTGAGAAAGCTTTTGTATCTAATTGTTCATAAGGATGCAAGTATTCTAAATCGTATATTTAGTATTGAGCAAGTTTCTCTAATATGTAACTTGTTATTTAGCATGCAAATCACTATATTCTAATATTCTAGTGTTGAACAACTTTGTCGTTCAAATTACTATTCATTATGCATGCTTGGTATCCAATTCTCAATAAACTTTGACTTAATATTGTTCAAAGCAAATTATGATATGATTATTCAATGTTTATGCTAATAGATTATTCCTAAAGCATGATGTTAATTTACAAATATCAATTCAGTTATGATTATTCCATAGCATACAGTTAATTCTTTTGTATTCAACTAATCCATAGTTGATGACCGTTGAATTCTAAATTACCCTGTAATGTATCCAAACCAAACTTACATTGGTGCAGACTTGTATTCTAAATACTGAGATAAACAACTCTTTTATTAGAGGTTTACGCTTAGCATTGAAATGGTTGTGCACAATACATTGTACGAAGGGTTGATCCCCCTAAGTACGTGGAGTCCTTATAGTTTTATGACTATTAAAGTTAAAGTTGAAAGATTACTTATAACCATGGACATGATTCGTGGTCATTAGACCCTCAGTAGTATGTTTAAAATGTTAATAGAAATTATCCTTCAGTTCTATTGAACCTATTTCTGTCAAAGGTTGTAATGTTGTAAAGTATTTATTCTTATTTCAAGTGAGCCTTGTTTGCTCACACTTGCATATTATATACTTATTGCAGCTAAGGTTGAGAAGGTCAATGAACCGACCACTAGCAAAGGAAAGGGAAAAATGTACAAGTGATGAAGACTTGTAATTTTATTTTATCGTTATTGACTTTTGAATGATGTAATAATTTAATTTCCGCATTTGAATGATTGTAATTAAAGGTTAGATAACCTGGGATATTTTTATTTAAGTTTAATCCGGTATGGGCAGGTTTTATTATTCAATTTTATTATGATTGGGTAGTTAGAAATGAATTTTGATTATGTGAACACCAAATCTTGAGGAAATGAAGTACCAGGATTTGGGGGTGTCACAGCACGTCTAGGTGATCAGCCTATAGTACTCTATGTTGATCAACACTACATTCATTAAATGTGTATACGTTTAAGTTGTGGCAACCTCACGTGCCTGTCGTTTGACGACAAAATAATTTAGCATATTCAATCTACTTTTGAAAACCACAACAATATTAGTTTGGTAAATCCTTATCAACACTTGATAGAATAATATAGCATACGTCTAGCCGAAAGAATTGGCTTTGACTTCCTCAGATATTAACTCAAGCGAAGAATACATGAATCATAAAGACTTGTCCAGATCCAACTGGAACAAGGGTTAGAGTACTTGCCTTAACTGACTGCCACAGTTATAACACGTGCACTTTAGGTCTTTTAAGTCTCTACAGTAGATGATAACATCACATAGCACATTAGGTCATAAATGATCATACATGGTTTCTAAAGAATCTTACCCTTCTTCTCAATCTAATTATGTATTAGATTTATTATTATTGGTTTCTGGCTTTCCGTTACGTCATTCTTACGTTCACATGTAATTGACTTAACTTAACCCTAAGTGTTCATACTTAAGGCTTAATTATGTCTTAACAATGTTTCATTAAGATCCTTATTTAAGTGTTCATCAATTACTCTTCATGTTAAACATGTAAACATTTTCCATTATCTAGGTCATGAAGTCAGCCATTGGCACATTTATTACCCTTAATGTGTCGTGTCATGCACACACCTATTATTGCCCAGAAACTAGACTCGACCTTTGCGCTGCTTGAGTCCCTTTGTTATCTGTCATATTGCCATGAAGTTTAGGGTGAGGCTCACTTTGGCGGCGGAGCCGAATAATTGGCTTGAGTCGTATTGCATGGCTGACCTCTAAGCCTCTCGAAATTTTTGATGATTTTTCAAATCTTTGAGATTCCGGACTCGTAATTTCTTCGTTATAAGTCTGAATTGGCTCGTTCAAGAGCCTACGGTTCACAAATCATATACTCTACATGTTCATGTAATAATTTTATCTATTCAACTTCGTTTGCTAAAATTTCACCTATTAGTCCATTTTTAACGAAAATGGTAAACGTTCGTGAACGTTCAACGCTCGTTTCTTCGTTCTAAGTCGGAATCCGACCATTTTTGAGTCCGCAACTCTATAATGCCAAATATAACTTGTCTCCATCGAAAACCAACGTTTTCGAGTTCAAACACAAAATACGACTTCCATTCTGAGAATTTCACGAATTCAACGATTATCGTCTAATCGTGAGAATTCCAGCAAAACTCCATTACTAGTGATTTGTTCATCATTCTAAATACATGCATTACATTATCTAGACATCTTAACTTATATGATACAACAACCTATATTCAAATTAGGTTATAGCTTAATTCTTATAAGTTCATAACTTACTAATTCTTCAATACATGATTTTTATTTTCTTATAACTTATTCTTGATTCAAGTACCTTTAAGCAACATTATTGCATCTTATTAGCATATTAACTTCATTCATTATATTACAAGTGTATATATGATCATCATAAGTCCCTAACTTACTTAGGTTTAACTTGTTTATTTCTTGCTTACTCGTCTTAAGTCCATTACTTAACCACTCCTCACATGTTCTTAACATATAAGTTCATTAGATTACACTTCTCTTATCATCCTAGTATGATAGAGATGGAAGAGACAAGATCAATTACCTTTGAAGACTACTTCTCTTGCTTTGGAAATCTACTAATGAAAGGTTAAGCTCAAAGTGCTTATTTGCCCTAACAATTAAGTTGTTTGTGAAAGAGTTTGTTGGATGAAATAACAAGCAACAAATGAAAAATGAGCTAGCTATTTATAGAAGTCTCTAAGCTAGGGTATAATGGTCATTAAGACCTTCCACCTCCTTAACTAACCTCCTTACTATTCCTTTCTTGTTGCCCACAACTCTTATCTCTTATTTGATCACTACATAAAGTTCTTGCTCATCACACAAAGTGTTTGGTTACCAATTCACCCATGGGTTGCCCCATGGATCTTGCTTTACCCATTGGATCATCATTTGGGCTTAATGGTTAACTTAATTAACTTAGTCTTTGGGCTTGTAGTAATCTATTATGGGCTTCATGTCATTACTACATGGGCTTAAGAATAATCTCATATAGGTTTACACCTTAATCTTATTGGACTTATATTTCATACAAAGTTACATTAATTCATTTCAGTATATTTTAATACCTACATTCTCAATTTAAGTCTGCATGCGAAATATTGTGTTTTCCATACTTAGATTATTATTACATAATCCATCTCGCCTTGATAATATAACGTTACGAGTTTCTCGAAAGTCCAAAATAATTCCCGAATGATAAATGGTGAATAGTGTTTTTCGTAAACTTTCTCGGAAAACTTTTATTTTCGTCTTGGAAAATTCAAACACTTTAATTCATCCACGGGGTTCAAATACTACGATGTTCCAACGTTTCTAGTTATAGAACGACATACATCTTATTAACACATAATAATAACAATCAATATTATTGTATTCATTATTTAATTCTTCTAAGTATTTTACAAAGGATCCTAATTTCTCGGTCGTTACAATCATGACTGCAATCGTCATGAAGCAGCAGGTGAATTTTGGCGCTCTTCTAATTGATTGGCTAACCAAATGGGTGGAGAAGGCTGAGATGAAGATGTCTACAGATAAACCCCGTATAAAGGTTTTTCATGGAAGACTCTTGAGTATTGTGTTGAAGAAGAAACTAGGAAGTAAGATAAAGGATGATGAATGAGAATCACTTAATGTCCATAAAGTGATGTCCCCACAGCTGTTTATAAACTGGGAAAAAAATCCCAAGGAAAACAAGAGGCTAATAACAACTGGGAGCAATAACAAAGTCTCTGTAAAGAAGAGGAAGGTGAAGGAGGTGGAAGCTCTCAATCTGATGACTCTGTACCAATAGCAGCAACACCAGCAAAAAAGAAGTCCAAGGGTGTGAAGAAAATAGAGGCTCCACCAAGAAGTCTCTCCATTGACAACAAGGAAGCAGGAGAAGAAAAGGTCTCAACTGCAGAAACCCCAAAGAGAAGAAGTAACAGATTACTCCAAGGGACATCCAAAAAGAAAGCAAAGGTAATAAAGAAGTCAGTCCCAGTTCCCAAAGAAAGTCTATCCTCTAAGGATGAGAGCGTAGAGTCAGAAGATGAGAAGGGAAATGAAAGTCTCAAGATTGAGTCCCCAAATTGCAAGTCTGGAAATGAAGAAGAATGTACAAGTCCTATGGCTAGTCCTTAGAGCATCCACTCTGCTGAGGAAGGAAGGTTGCAAGTTAACACAATTGTATCCCCTACTAAAAATGCTCCAACAAGTTCACATAATGACTCCAAAGATGTCGAGTCCAAAGAAGAGGGATCTGTCCCTACTAATGCTGAACTTCAAGGAAGCTTGTCTGGTGAATTAGAGGCTTCAGACTCTGAAGAAGGAAAAAAGTATGCCTTTCTTATTGTTGAACCCCCAAGGAGAAGAAAGAGTAACAGACTGCTTGCCAAATATGTCTCAAAGAACCAAGATGAACACTCTACTTCAATCATTAAAGTTAGTGATGGTGAGCCTGACTCCAAGGGAGAAGATGCTGAAGAAGGCACTAATGATGAAAACCAACATGAAGAATTTACTGATGAATCAGATGAAAGGAGTCAGCATGATTCAAGCTCAGAAGGTGAAGAAATAGAAAAAGATTTTAGTTCTAAAAATAAGGAATCAGAAGGAAGTCTACAAAGGTCTAACTCCAGTTCAGAACAGAGAGAAGGTGGAAGAGACTCCGGGTCTGCAGAAGAAGAACCATAAAATTTTCACATTCCCCACCTTGTTCATCACAAGAGAAGAATTGTAGTGGAATTTGATGAAGAACCATTAGAGGTACTTCCTGGCAGATGGATTAATCATGGAAAAAATGGAAGGTTAAATGTGGTAATGATGACCTCAGAAAACTTGCTCAACAATCATAGAGCCATGAAGCTGGACACTTCAACTGTGATATATGAGTCTGAATCTAAGAATAATGCAATAAGATGGTTTTACTCTCATATGCCATGGGTAAAGGCATCCCTAACTAAAGACAACAGCTATCTCACATGGGTCTTCTCTCACCTTCCCAACATATAGCTGGTGGCACAGAACTTCCCAAGAGTAAAGAAGTTTGCAACTCAGATGATAAAGGACCAGTCTCACTACAAAGTCTACCGATATGCCGGCAACCATTACATTCCCTATGATAGAAGAGTGGGTTCTGATGGCAGAAGAATTATGCCCAAGGAGATGATCGTAGAGTACCTTCACTCTACCACTAAAGATGATTAAGTTCAGAATGAGAATCTTCAATCTGCCCAAGCACAGTTGTCTGATATTCCTTCATCCTCCAACAGTGATTGGCACTCAACGGTTTATCAGATTATCACTGCTTTCGAAAATCTGTCCAATAATGAAAATCGTGGATCCCAGTCTAGTGCTCAACAAAAGCCTGTCCAACAACATGACCAAACCCCTACGGAGCAGGAGCTATTAAAGAATTCTGATGAGCTGGTTGAGAAGATATCTCTAACCAATGAAGAGTCAAAGATGTTGACAGCAGCTGGAGACAATGTATTTCAAAATAGACTTCAAGCCACTATGTCTGATATATCTCTCAAAATCAAAGAGAGAGATCAAATCTATCTGAAGGCCATAAATGATCAGAAGGCAGAAGCTCTACGAGCACAGCAGGCTAATGAAGAGCAAATTATATCCCTCTCTGACAAGTTTGACAATCTGAATCAGTCTCTCTCCCTGCAAATTGAGCTGAGCCAACAAGAACTTAAGATTGAGGTTGGTAACTCATCTTACCTGATGGATCAAATAATGTCCAATGTAACATTCCAAAATTTTAAAGTGTAATATTAAATATTTATTGATTTATATATGTATTTAATGGATATGTTTATTGTTGAATAAATAATTGTTCAATTTGAGTTGATGTGGTTTAGTTAATTATTTGTTGAATAAATAATTAAGAAGCTAAGAAAATTAATTGCCATGAGATTATATACTAATTTAATTTAATAAGTAAGCTAGAGAGCTTATAATGATTAAATGAATTATAGTATTTTAATTGGAATTTGTGATTAAAATAAAGTGTTAGTTGGTTGAATAAAATTATAATTTATGTGATATTGAATTATGTGTTAAAGTAATTTAATAGATTAATATTTTAATTGATTAAATTGATTATTTAATTTAATAAGAAGTGTGACAAATAACCTTGCTATAAGGGAATTATTAAAATAAATTAAAAGAGTTTAATTTAGTTTTGCCAAACATGTCTTATTGCATATTAAGTCTTTAATCTAATGATGTTTTATCAAACAAGGTATAAGGATTAATCCATTTGTTTTAATTCAGTTTACCAAACAAGGTGTAAGGGTTAATGGGTTATTTTTATTAGCTTAACCAAACAAGCCTTATGGCTTTTGATTTTCAAAACTTACATAACTGATATAATTTATAGCTAGAGTTATATTATATATTTAATATATATTATTACTATATACGTTATATTATTCTACGTATGTTAGAGTTAGGAAGAAAGAAAACTCAGAAGAAGAAAAAGGGAGAGAATAAGAAAACTATAGAGAGAAAAGTGAGTGATTCTAACAGGTTTTTGAGAAAGAAATTGGAGAGAAGAAGCTTTAGAATAATTATCATCTTCTTAATCAAAGGTAGGCACTCAATCTTTTATTGAGAAAGGAATTGGAGAGAAGAAGCTTGAGAATAACTATCATCTTCTTAATTGTTGGTTATATATGACTTTATATGATAAATTAGTGTCATGAAACTATTTTCATTAGTTTATATATGAGCATAGTCAATAAATTGATGTATGTATACAATTTGTGAAGAAAAAATATATTATGAGTGTTCATATGAAAAATATATGAGTATGGCTTAGTCTATAAAATGAAATTAAGGTTTGATTAATTGTTAATATATATAAATTGACTATTGAATTTGATAGAATATATATAATCATAACCATGATATTTTGAATTTACTGTTTTGGTTGAAAAACAAAATCACAGTGTTGATTTTCATTGAAAACATCAAAAATAGAGTTTGCCAAAAACATTGAAATTGGGTGTTGTAAATTTGATGTTTATGTTATTTTATGGGTAGAATCATGTTAGAAGTCTTCACAATATGTTTACATGAAGTCTTTGTATGAATTACATGTTAATTAGTCTATTAGATTGGAGCTTGTAGGCTAATTTGCCTTTTTGTTCATACTGTTGACGAGCTTGGTCGCCGAGTTATGGACTCTGGCGCATTATACCTCAATGAAGATAAATCTCTGCATGACAGTTACGGCATACCATACCGCCAATCTTTAACTTTGTGACTTCATACAGAAGCGCATAACTTTAGCGTCATGATGGTTAACTTTCAGTAGCAAAAGAATGACCACAGTGTAAAGCGTGCGTATGCCAGCAAATGTGAGTTAGCAGAATGGTCTGACAGTTTTAGTTTATTACACAAAGTTTGAAAATAAATGTTATGTGTTAATAATAGGAATGTTAAATGATGATTTTAGTAGTATTAAGCTATGAATGAACATGTTATCAAGTGTTACCTAGTAATAACATAGTTTGATTATGTGAATGGGTAATTTAACTTACATGATGTATATATTTGTTTATATAGATATAAAATGATTAGTAATGACTAATTATGTCATGATGACATATGTATAGGGTATTGATTCAAGTTGTAAGATTTAGCTTGTGCTAAAGGCAAGTTTTCTAACTCTAAAACTTAATTGTGCAAAATTTAATTTCGTTGAGTACGTTATTGCTTTTAATTCAACTTCAATTACACAAGTTGTTAACTCTACACTTTCGTAGAGCTAGATTGTTTATTATTAATAAAGCTCTTTTATCTATTGGTTCATGAGAATGCAAGTATTCTAAATCTTATATTTTATTATTGAGTAAGTTTCTTTAATATGTAACTTGTTAGTTAGCATGTGAGTCGCTTTATTCTAGTGATGAGCAACTTTATCGTTCAAGTTACTATTCATGATGCATGTTTAGTACCCAAATTCTCAATAACCTTGAATGTTATAATTATTCAATGCTTATGCTATTAGATTATTCCTAAAGCATGATGTTAATTTACAAATATCAATTCAGTTATGATTATTCCATAGCATACAGTTATTTCTTTTGTAATCAACTAATCCTTAGTTGATTACCGTTGAATTCTAAATTACCCTGTAATGTATCCAAACCAAACTTACTTTGGTGCGGACTTGTATTCTAAATACTGAGATGAACAACTCTTTTAATAGAGGTTTACGCTTAGCGTTAAAATGGTTGTGCACAATACATTATCTGAAGGGTTGATCCCCCCTAAGACGCGTGGAGTCCTTATAGTCTTATATTTATTAAAGTTAAAGTTGAAAGATTACTTATAAGCGTAGAGACATGATTCATGGTCATTAGACCCTCGATTGAATGTTATAATTTTTAGAAAGTTAATAGAACACATTGTTCAGTTCTATTGAGCCTAGTATTGGCAATTGATGTAAAAGTTTAAAGATTTATTTGTTGTTATTCCAAGTGGGCCTTGTTTGCTCACTCTTGCCTGTAAAATTTCTTACAGGCTAAAAGTTGAAAAGGGTGACGTACCTAGCACCAGTAAGGGAAAAGGAAAGATGAACAAATACTGAAGACTTGTAATAGTTGTGATAGTTTTATTATCAGACTTTGGTTTAAAGATTGTAATGAAGTTTATTTAATTTTTCGCATTTGAATGTTTGTAATTAAAGGTTAGATAACACAGGAGATTTTTATTTAAGTTTAATCCTGTATGGGCAGGTTTTTATTATTAAATTTTATTATAATTGGGTAGTTAGAAATGAATGTTTTGATTAAGTGAACACCAAATCTTGAGGAAATGAAGTACCAGGATTTGGGGGTGTCACAGGTTGGTATCAAAGCTTTAGGTTATGAACCTTAGGTGGGGGAAAAGCCTTAGGAGGTAACCTTTGAAAAGATAGTGGAGATAACTCTTATCAAGTTTTAAGGAAGAAGTAACAAAACACTTATGTGCTTATGTGTTTATAACTTATGTGCTCGTGAGTGTCGAGTAGAATGATTAATAATTAAAACTTTAAAACGTTGTTGTCAGGATGACTAATGTCGAAGAATCCAGTCAAGCTAGAGAGGAAGGACCTCAAATGCCTATAGAGGAGGAGCCTTGCGACATTGAAGTGGTTGGGAACAACCTCGCCACGAGTCACCCGTTGGTCACAGTAGTTAAAGATGAGGATGATGACGTGGAAACAGATGAGGAGGATCCCATTGAGTTACCACAGGAGGATGAGGATGATGAGGACGAGGAGGAGGAGACTCCACTAACCTCGATGGCTGCTCGTATGTACGATGAAGTCTACTACCGTAACGTGGAACTTCAGGATACAGTTGAGGAGTTGCAGGAGATAGTAGCTGAACAACAGACCGCAATGACACAAAAAGTTAGCGAGATCCAGGATCGTGAAGAACGAATGACAAATGTCGAGGAGAAACTAGAATAGACAGAAGGAGAGAAAGAACAACTGATCGAAGTGGTCGCTGAACTGAAGAACAAGCTGAGAGAAGAAGCTGCTAAGAGGGCAAGAGCTGAAGGTTCTTACAAAGAAGCTTTTCAACGAACCAGATTAGCAGTAAGAGACACGCAAGCAAAGAGGATGAAGATGGAAGAGATGGATAAAGTATTTAACACCGCAATTAATCGAGCTCAAGATCGGGTCATGGGATATCCGATTCAGTTCAAGACACTGCCATCATTCGTGTTAGATCGCAGAACAATGTTTCTAGTCATGGAGGAAGAATGTGATAGGGCTAAGAAGTATCTTAATAGAACATCGTAGTTGTTGTACGATGAGTGAAAGGTTAAATAAATTATAAATCCCAAGTGTTGTGCATCCTATGGGATATGACTTTGATGTTGCCCTGAAACTTTTGTAGTTTAGGAAAGTAATGTAGGTGGCAATGATACTATTGTGTTATGTTTTCAAAAGGGTTATGATTAAATAAAAGTTGTTACTTTATTCAAAGTGTTATGTGTTAAGTGGTTATTTCTTTTGGAGGCAATTTAAGTAGAAATTCCTTAAAAGAGTTGAATAATAATCTAATGAATGTATTTTAACAGAAAATGCCTCCCAGACGTCAACCACCACGACAGAGAACCACTGAAGAAACCAATAACGACAATGTTGATGGTAACCCCGTTCAACAACTAGTGACGCTACTGACAGGAGCATTGCAGAATCAACCACAAAACCATGGTACAATGTTTAAGGATTTCAAGGCAGTTGGACCACACGAATTCAGGTAGGTCCATGAATCCAAATCGAAGCACTGAGACTGGATTATGGAGATAGAAAAGGTGTTCGATGTCGCTAGGGTAGGGGATGATCAGAAGACTATTTTTGCAACATTCATGTTGAAAGCAAAAGCTTGTTATTGGTGGCAGGCCAATAAAACTCGTGAAGGGCCAGGGTGATGACACAGGATAAGTTCGAGGAGTTGTTCTTGAGACCTATTTTTCGGAGAGTTGAAGAGTCGGCTTAGAAGTGCGATTTTGGAACTAAAATAAGGAACGATGATCGATATCGAGTATATGCCAATTAAACGAATTGGCGAGGTTTACGCCATATCAGGTCAACACAGATGAACGCAAGGCGAAAAGGTTTGAATAGGGACTGAAGCCCTGACTATATAGTAGGGTTTCCCTGTTCCAGTTGAAGACGTTTGTAGCAGTGATGGAGAAGGCAGTACTCACTGAAGGTGGAGGCGAGGCAGTGACAAAGTTCAATCAAGAACAAAAGAAGAAGAAGAATGAAAATGAGATTAAGAATGGAGGTGGTGGCGGTGGAAACAACAACAACAACAACAACAACAGCTTGAAGAGGAAGTGGAATGGGAACATGGGTGCTGAAAACCAGCAGGGTAACCAGCAAAACAAAAAGTTTGAAGCATGTGCGACATGCGAGAAATTTCACAAGGGTGCGTACTTGATGGGGAAACGAGTTTGCTTCAATTGTGGCCAGGAGGGTCACATTGCCCCAAATTGCACTCAACCTAAGAAGAATGTGTGCTTCACGTGCGGATCCAAGGATCACTTTGCTCGTGAATGCCCTAAGAAGAAGGACGGAGTGACAACCAGAAGCAATGGAGGTAACAATAGAGGTACATGGGCCATTGCAGGACCTGCAGCATCAAATAAACCCACAGCCAGAACCTTCAACATGACTGTGCAAGATGATGTGCAATCAAAAGATGTGGTGTCAGGTATTATCCCAATCAATGATATTAATGCATATGTATTATTTGATTTAAGGTGCTACTTGCTTCGTTTATATCGATGAATTTGCTAAGAGGTTAGAATTGCCTAGAGAAGAGGCTGAATTTTCCTTTGAACATAGAAATTGTGAATAAGGAAGTAATCCTATTAGATTCAGTATACAAGAACTGTATGGTGAACATTAAGGAGAATATCTTGTTGGTAGATTTGATTCCGATTAGACTCGGGAAATTTGATGTAATTTTGGGAATGGATTGGCTGTTCAAATACGGAGTGGTAATTGACTACCAAAAGAAGTGTGTAAACCTTATGACTCCGTCAAAGGTAGTATTTCATGGTAGCAAGTCGCCTAGAAAAATGAAATGTCGAAGCGACTATGCGCAGGCAAGAAATTGTTGAGTCAAGGTTGTGTGGGCTATTTAGCTTACATAGTCGATACTCAGAAGAAGGGTGTGAAACTAGAAGAAATACCAATAGTGAGGGAATTCGAAGAGGCGTGTTTCAGAGGATTTTCCGGGACTTCACTTTGATGAGAGAAATTGAGTTCAGAATCGACATAGCCTTGAACAAAGACCGATATCGAAGGCCCCATCTGAGAATGGCTCCAGTAGAAATGAAGGGCCCGATGGAGCGATTGCAAGAGTTCTTTGGACAAGAAATATATTCAACCAAGTGTATCGTAGTGGGGGCGCCGATTTTATTCATGAAGAAGAAGGGACGGAACAATGCGTCTTTGCATTAATTATAGGGAGTTAAACAAGGTCACTATTAAGAACAGGTATCCGTTGCCTAGAATAGATGACTTGTTTGATCAGTTGAAGGGTGCTAAATATTTCTCGAAAATTGATTTGAGAAGTGGGTATCATCAATTAAAGGTAAGAAAGGAGGATATACCTAGAACGGCATTCAGAACTTGATACGGACATTACGAGTTCCTGGTGATGTTTTTTGGTTTAACTAATGCCCCTACTGCATTCATGGATTTGATGAACAGGGTGTTTAAACCATTTTTAGACAAGTTTATAGTGGTATTTATTGATGACATTCTGGTGTATTCCAAAACTCAAGAATAACACGTGGAAAACTTACGTTTGACATTGGAAACACTAAGAAAGGAAAAGTTGTATGCAAAATTCTCTAAGTGAGAATTTTGGCTCTACCGTGTACAATTTTTGGGTCATGTGATTAACAAAGATGGGATTTCAGTGGATCCATCGAAAGTGGAAGCTGTAATAAATTGGGAACAACCAAGGACACCTTCGGAGGTGAGGAGTTTCTTGGGACTGGCCGGTTATTATAGAAGATTTATTCAAGATTTTTCTAAGATAGCCACTCCGCTAACAAATTTGACAAGGAAAGCTGTAAAATTTGTTTGGACAGAAAAGTGTGAAGAATGTTTTCAAGATTTGAAGAAAATGTTAAGTATGGCACCTGTGTTGACATTACCAGATAATACAGGAAATTTTGTGGTGTATAGTGATGCCTCACACAAAGGGTTGGGTTGTGTTCTTATGCAGAACGACAAAGTTATTACGTATGCATCAAGACAACTGAAGGATTATGAGAAAGGGTATCCGACTCATGATTTGGAATTGGCTGCAGTTGTATTTTCTCTGAAGATATGGAGACACTATCTTTATGGAGAGAAATGTGTGATCTACACAGACCACAAAAGTCTGAAGTATATTTTCACTCAGAAGGATTTGAACATGTGTCAAAGAATGTGGATGGAACTGATAAAAGATTACGATTGTGAGATATTTTATCATCCGGGCAAAGCGAATATGGTTGCAGATGCTTTAAGCAGGAAAGGTCAGGAAAAGTTAATGTTGATAACAACTCAGGAGGAGCTCATTTCAGCAATGACAAAACTAGAGTTGGAAATCAAATTTCCAAAAGAATCTGACGAACAACTATTCCATATAGAAACTGGTCCAACTTTAGTGGATAAAGTGAAGGATGCTCAACTACAAGATAAAGAGTGTGGGAAAATCAAAGAGAATCTGATTGAGGTTAGTGATGTAAAATACAAGATCGATACCAAAGGACTACTACGGTTTGAGGGAAGAATCTGGGTTCCAGCAACACCAGAGCTGAAAGAAGAAATTTTGACCGAAGCTCATAGCTCAAGATATTCAATTCATCCAGGAATCACGAAAATGTATAAAGATTTGCGCTGACATTTTTGATGGCCGAATATGAAAAGGGATGTTGCAGAATGCGTAGCGAAATGCTTAACATGTCAAAGAGTAAAAGCCGAACATCAAAGACCCAACGAATTACTCCAACCGTTGGAAATGCTGAAATAGAAGTGGGAACACATCACAATGGATTTTGTGGTGGGTCTTCCAACTACTCAGAGAGGATGCGATGCGATTTGGGTGATAGTGGATAGACTGACGAAATCAGCGTACTTTTTACCAATAAAGATTAGATTCAATCTTGAGCAGTTAGCAAGATTGTACGTGTTGATTGATTTCGCAATCAATGAATACGTGCAAGTATACACGGTCAACAAGTAATAAAGTGAAAGTAGAGTATCGTTCCCACGAGGAATTATTTAATAAAAATCACCAAGTACTAATTCTTAACCAAACTAACTTTATTTAAACAATCTCAAATCGTGATTTTTCTAATTAAGAAAACTAAATTAACTAATTAAGCTTAATTGCTTTATGATTGAATTCAGATAAATAAAGATTAAGACTTCAATATCCTCAATTATGAACTATAAATCAATTATCCAATTATCCCAATTATTATGCCTACTAATTATTAACAGAAATTCTCAAATGCCAAAAGTCTTTTTCCAAGTGATCAATTGACTTCTATTTAATCCAGATTAATCTTGCTATATTCCTATGCAAAACAATTGAATTAAACTCCTTCAATTCCAATTCATTATGTGTTACATGCGGTGAACATATATTTCCATTCAATTCATAAACCTAAGTATTCACCATGCAAATAACTAAGTCACATGTTATCATGCCCAGTTCTAACCCTAGAATTCCTCTTTCAATTCCTTACAGAGTAACAAGGTAATTCTCGATCGGGATAATTAATCATTAAGCTCAAGACAAGATAAATAATTCACTTTGACATAAATAATTGAAATAAATCAAATAACTAATTTATAGACATAAAAGGTTCAATTGAAATCTTAATAAAAGAGTTAGTTCATAATTAATGAATTGAAACCAAGAATCCACAACTGAGTAGACATTAAAAGATAAAAGTATGATAAGAAAAGAGACTAGAATCTGTTATCACCAAATCTGATACTCCCCTCTTACTCTTGCTCTTGATCTTCAATGTTCTTCAATTTGCTTCAATCTCCGATGGCTAATTAAGAATTAGGGTTTATATTCTAATCTAATGGAGTGTTTTATCTAGTCTAATCTATGTTATCTCTCTTTATTTTATGCCTTACATCATGTATTTATAGGTTACAAGTCCAATTTTTAGCTTAGGAACAAACCCAATCCAATTTGGAGTCAAAAAGGTGTCAAAATTTGCCCCAAAATGCGTCCAAGCTTGCCCAACCACTTCCCTAGTGCCCCTGTAATTGAGGGCAGTCTTTGTGACATCGCCTTCCTTCGGCCCTAAGGCTGGCTTCAATTCTGGAAATTTTCTGCTCCGACGTCCTTTGGTAAAATGGCCATAACTTCTTTTTCCGAACTCTAATTTTGATGATTCAAGATGTTCCGAAAAGAGGAGACGTAGATCTACAACTTTCATTCTTTAAGTGTTTCGAAATAAGGTCCCTATCAATACTCAATTTGGCTTTGAAGTGACTGATGTGTAAATGGCAAGCCGAAAACGCGCATCTAGCCACCTCAAACGTCGATCCAAGTAACTTTTGTCCCAATTCCTACAAAACAACATAAAACTTGCATGAATAGACATAAACACTTAAAAACATCCAAAAGATTAAGTTCAAATGCACTCAATTATGAGTATAAAACTCACTCATCAAATACCCCCAAACTTAAACCTTTGCTTGTCCTCAAGAAAAAACACAAAAGAACTAAAAATAAACAACGTAAATTAACTACATGAATTCATATGCATGATCTACTTCCTAATATACCTACGAACCCAGTAATAAATCAATATGATATATAGCAACAGGCCTCAAAGATACCAATGATACTCAAACAATGTATCCGATCAAATCAAAGTCCATCACTCTATTCAGTTAGTCAATCCAAACATGTCATCACGCATATTGTATGTGTGTGCTTGTTAACCATTCTAACCAACCACAGTTCAAGATAATCACATAACGAACTTCTTAGAAGGAAAATTTCAGTTCCAATTCAATTACTTTTGTGAACATGATAACTCCGGTTAAAACTAAGCAATTACCAAGTCTTAGGGTAAATACAGGATTTATTTCCACTTTTATTCAACCACGAGGGCATTTTTGCTCTTTCTCATGTTTTATTCATTTTTTTATTTTTCTCATGGTTGTGCAATATCTTATTCCCTTAGGCTTTTCAGTGCTACCTTAACGAGCTTTTGACCAACGACTCCCAAGCCATTAAGACCTTAGGGCGCTAGGTGTAAAGAAAATCCCCTCGGGCTTACTTACTCAAGTAACAAAGGCCACAAAACTAGACAAGTATGCCACGGTGTTTATTCTTTTTTTTTTGGATTTTCTATTTTTTTTTCTTTTCATCATTTCTTTTTTTCATTTTCTTTTTTTTTTATTTTGTATATATATACCCCATAGATTCCTCCAAACTCAAGCTTTTACGTCATTCCAACCTTTACCGCTAGTTCACTAATTTCCTTAAATTTTAACCAAGATTTTCCCTCAGAAACAAATTATGAAACCCTTGAACAAAGTAGATTAAAATAGTTAAGCATTAAGTGCTAACCGGTTACATAAGTTTCAGACAGGCTCAGATTTTCTTCATGTTTAAAATTAGAACTCATCATGAATTATCAACACTGTTCAAGTTAACATGCAAAACCAATCCTATCATAGACCGAGCTAAGACCACACCAACCGATCACACAGATTCATGCAAAAAAAATGCAATTATACTACATGAAAACATACTAATGCAACACATATATGAATATGCAAATAACTACCATGTATTATATGCAACCTAAAAAAAACACAACGCTAACACAAAAAAAATGAACTACCATGAAGATAACTAACTATATGCAATACGACACTAAAATGCCCCCAAACTTAAACTAGACATTGTCCTCAATGACTAAAATAGAAAAAATTAAAGCAGAGGACTTCCCTGAAAATATAGCAATCTTCCTCTTTGTCCGCTATATTTGGAGAATAGGCTAGGCAAATGAAACAAATTGGGCACCACACTTGAATTAGACTTGAATAACCTGTAAACCATGATATAAACAATTTTATTAAATTTTAAATAAATGCAAATTCAAAACTACTAATATAAAACCTAATAAAAACTAAAAATTAAAATTAAACTTGGGTTGCCTCCCAATAAGCGCTTGTTTTATAGTCTCTACTGACTTCTTCAATCATTATCCAATTCCCTACGAAAATTTAGAAACCCTCCATCCATCAGTAACAATGTCTCTTTTGGGAGGTTCCCAATTGTAATGGCCATTGAGTTTAAGTCACCTAGCATGATCTTTTTAAATAGGATCCCCATTAAGTAGGGCAAACCACTGGGTGCTTTCCCCATTGTGTTTGTGATCAAATTATGGCATGGAAGCTTGTCAAACACAATGGGCTCTTCCTCTATCTTCTCCTTTTCAACCCACCATGACTCCACAGTTGTACTAGCTCTTATGTCACAAAAAGCTTTGCCTACGACATGACTGCCAATTAGGCATGGTTTTACAAAACTGCCCGGATTCTTAAACTTTGGTGGAGGAGGCACATGGGATACTAATGAAATCAGCTCATCTTCGTTGAATCTTATAGTTAAATCTTCGTCGATCTCCTTTTCCTTGACTGTCTCTTGCAAATCTTTTCCACTATGTAGAGTCACAGCCTTGCAATGCTCATCTTTGCCAGGATTTATCTCTGTATCACTAGGGAGTGTTCCAAGTGGGTGGTTATTCAATGCAAGTTCTATCTGCCCCAATTGATTTTTTAGATTCTTTATCGATGCACCTTGGCTTTTCATATTCAACTCTACTTGATTCAATATTTTGTCTTGTTCATCGTTCCTTTTTTCAGTAGCTCTAATGAATTTTTCAGTAGCTCTAATGAATTTTTCCAAGGCTTCTTCCAAACTTGATTTCCTTTCTGGTTGTTATGGAGTCTGATTTTGAAATCTGAATGTGTTTTGTTGTCTAGGCTCTTGAGCTTGATTGTTACTCCAAGAAAATCCCGGATGATTTCTCCAACCCGGATGTTTTGGTTTGGATACGGTTGGGTAGACTGACTATAGCTCCCTACGAACTGAGCTGATTCAGCGTTTATGCCACATTGATCTGTAGCATAACTCCCAGCACATAACTCACAAACCATAACTACTTGCTACGTGGATGGTGGACTCCATGTTTCCATTTTCTTAGCTATTACGGACACCTGTGCCGCCAATTCTGAAAGTGGCGCGAGTCTATCAATCCCTGTTTCCATTGGTTGAGTCATGTTTCCCATCCTTCGCGCCTCCGTTGGGCTGTGATAACCTCCAACGTCTTCGAATTTGCCTCAATTTGTATTGGCTCTCTGAGAAAATGTATTAAGTCCATCAATCCCTATTTCCTTGGTTGAGTCATGTTCGTGTATGGCCATTGATACATAAAGTCATCCATGGTACACGAAAAGAGAGAAATATAGGAAGAGAATTAAAAATAAAAATAAAAATGTTTAAACTAAGACTAATTTGATTGAAATTAATATTGGTAAATAATTATTAAATTAATTCCCCGGCAACGACGCCAAAAACTTGTTGATTGATTTCGCAATCAATGAATACATGCAAGTATACACGGTCAACAAGTAATAAACTGAAAGTAGAGTATCGTTCCCACGAGGAATTATTTAATAAAAATCACCAAGTACTAATTCTTAACCAAACTAATTTTATTTAAACAATCTCAAATCGTGATTTTTCTAATTAAGAAAACTAAATTAACTAATTAAGCTGAATTGCTTTATGACTGAATTCAGATAAATAAAGATTAAGACTTCAATATTCCCAATTATGAACTATAAATCAATTATCCCAATTATTATGCCTGCTGAATTGTTAACAGAAATTCTCAAATGCCAAAAGTCCTTTTTCAAGTGATCAATTGACTTCTATTTAATCCAGATTAATCTTGCTATATTCCTATTCAAAATAATTGAATTAAACTCCTTCAATTCTAATTCCTTATGTGTTACATGCGATGAACATATATTTCCATTCAATTCACAAACCTAATTATTCACAATTCAAATAACTAAGTCACAAGTTATCATGCCCAGTTCTAACCCTAGAATTCCTCTTTCAATTCCTTCTAGAGTAACAAGGTAATTACTGATCAGATAATTAATCAATAAGCTCAAGATAAGATAAATAATTCACTTTGACATAAATAATTAAAATAAATCAAATAACTAATTTATAGACATAAAAGGTTCAATTGAAATCTTAATAAAAGAGTTAGTTCATAATTAATGAATTGAAACCAAGAATCCATAACTGAATAGACATTAAAAGATAAAAGTATGATAAGAGAAGATAATAGAATTTGTTGTCAGCAAATCTGATGCTTCTCTCTTGCTCTTGCTCTTGATCTTCAGTGTTCTTCAATTTGCTTCAATCTTCAATGGCTAATTAAGAATTAGGGTTTATATTCTAATCTAATGAAGTGTTTTATCTAGTCTAATCTATGTTATCTCTCTTTATTTTATACCTTACATCATGTATTTATAGGTTACAAGTCCAATTTTTAGCTTAGGAACAAACCCAATCCAATTTAGAGTCAAAAAGGTGTCAAAATTCGCCCCAGAACGCGTCCAAGCTTGCCCAACCACTTTCCCAGCGCCCCAGCACTGGGCACGGTGCTGTGACACTGCCTTCCAGCGCCCCGACTCTGGGCATAGGTCTGAAATGGGCGCCCCGGCGCTGGCCTCAATTCTGGAAATTTTCTGCTCCAACGTCCTTTGGAAAAATGGTCATAACTTCTTCGTCCGAACTCCGATTTTGATGATTCAAGATGTTCCGGAAAAAGGAGACGTAGATCTACAACTTTCATTCTTTAAGGTTTTCGAAATAATGTCCCGAGCAATACTCAAATTGGCTCTGAAGTGACTAATGTGTAAATAGCAAGCCGAAAACGCGCATCTAGCCACCCCAAACATCGATCCAAGTAACTTTTGTCCCAATTCCTACAAAACAACATAAAACATGCATGAATAGACATAAAAACTTAATAACATCCAAAAGATTAAGTTCAAACGCACTCAATTATGAGTATAAAACTCACTTATCAGTACGTTAAAGAGATCATTTCGAGGCATGGAGTGCCAGTGTCAATTGTGTCCGATAGAGATCTGTGATTCACATCAAATTTCTGGAAGAGACTACAAGAATGCATGGGGACACAATTGCGAATGAGTACAGCTTATCATCCACAAACAGATGGCCAAAGCGAACGAACAATTCAGACATTAGAAGATATGATGAGAGCATGTGTCATGGACTTTAAAGGAAGCTGGGAAGAACATTTACCGCTGGTGAAATTTGCTTATAACAACAGTTATCGGCGAGCATCGGCATGCCACCTTACGAGGCATTGTACGGACAGAAAGTGCGAGAACTCCTTTGTCTTTGGGATGAAGTCGGTGAACGCATAACCGTTAGGACCAAACCGGATATAACAAAGCTGGCGGCGTTGTCGAACTCATCGAGACAAGATTAGTAGCGACCAAGATAGAGCGAGAAAAAGTATCTCGATCATCATCGAGATAAGATCGTGCATTCGACGTAGGAACTTTTGTATTCTAAAAGTTTCTCCACGGAAGGGAAAATTCATTTTGATAAAAAGGAAAGCTAAGCCGAGGTTTATTGGACCCTTTGAAGTCTTTGCGAAGAGTGGGAGAAGTGGCTTACGAGGTAGCTCTACCTCCAGAGTTGGAAAATATTCATAATGTTTTTCACATTTCGGTATTATGACCATATAAACCCGACTACAAACACGTGATCGAGAACGAACCGTTGCAGTTCGAGAAAGATTTGTCTTATGAAGAGGTTCCTATCCAGATAGTCGACAGGAAAGAACAAGTGCTCAGGAATATAGTGATACCTTCTGTGAAGGTGATATGGAGGAACCACAACGCTGAAGAAGTTACGTAGGAACTCGAAGAGAAAATGTAACGAATGATTTATTTCAGTTGTGATTCTGAGGACAGAATCCTTGTAAGGAGGGAATGATGTAACATTCCAGAATTTTAAAGTGTAATATTAAATATTTATTGATTTATATAAGTATTTAATGGATATGTTTATTGTTGAATAAATAATTGTTCAATTTGAGTTGATGTGGTTTAGTTAATTATTTGTTGAATAAATAATTAAGGAGCTAAAAAAATTAATTGCTATGAGATTATATACTAATTTAATTTAATAAGTAAGCTAGAGAGCTTATAATGATTAAATGAATTATAGTATTTTAATTGGAATTTGTGATTAAAATAAAGTGTTAGTTGGTTGAATAAAATTATAATTTATGTGATATTGAATTATGTGTTAAGGTAATTTAATAGATTAATATTTTAATTGATTAAATTGATTATTTAATTTAATAAGAAGTGTGACAAATAACCTTGCTCTAAGGGAATTATTAAAATAAATTAAAAGAGTTTAATTTAGTTTTGCCAAACATGTCTTATTGCATATTAAGTCTTTAATCTAATGATGTTTTATCAAACAAGGTATAAGGATTAATCCATATGTTTTAATTCAGTTTACCAAACAAGGTGTAAGGGTTAATGGGTTATTTTTACTAGCTTAACCAAACAAGCCTTATGGATTTTGATTTTCAAAACTTACATAACTGATATAATTTATAGCTAGAGTTATATTATATATTTAATATATATTATTACTATATACGTTATATTATTCTACGTATGTTAGAGTTAGGAAGAAAGAAAACTCAGAAGAAGAAAAAGGGAGAGAATAAGAAAACTATAGAGAGAAAAGTGAGTGATTCTAACAGGTTTTTGAGAAAGAAATTGGAGAGAAGAAGCTTTAGAATATCTATCATCTTCTTAATCAAAGGTAGGCACTCAATCTTTTATTGAGAAAGGAATTGGAGAGAAGAAGCTTGAGAATAACTATCATCTTCTTAATTGTTGGTTATATATGACTTTATATGATAAATTAGTGTTGCGAAACTATTTTCATTAGTTTATATATGAGCATAGTCAATAAATTGATGTATGTATACAATTTGTGAAGAAAAATATATTACAGAGTGTTCATATAAAAAATATATGAGTATGGCTTAGTCTAAAATGAAATTAAGGTTTGATTAATTGTTAATATATATAAATTGACTATTGAATTTGATTGAGTATATATAATCATAACCATGATATTTTGAATTTCTTGTTTTGGTTGAAAAACAAAATCATGTGTTGATTTTCATTGAAAACATCAAAAATGGAGTTTTTGCCAAAAACATTGAAATTGGGTGTTGTAAATTTGATGTTTATGTTATTTTATGGGTAGAATCATGTTAGAAGTCTTCACAATATGTTTACATGAAGTCTCTGTATGAATTACATGTTAATTAGTCTATTAGATTGGAGCTTGTAGGCCAATTTGGCTTTTTGTTCATACTGTTGCCGAGCTTGGTCGCCGAGTTCTGGACTCTGGCGCGTGCATATGACTCAATGATATAAATCTTCTTGTGCCCTTAAGGCGCCGCCACCATAGCGCCAATCTTTGGCTTTGTGACTTCGCGTCATGGCCTTGACTTCATTGTCATGGCCCAAACCACAGATGTAAAGCGTGGCGCCGTGAAATGAAAGTTAGCGAGAATGGTTCGACAATTTTAGTTTATTACACAAAGTTTGAAAATAAATGTTATGTGTTAATAATAGGAATGTTAAATGATGATTTCAGTAGTATTAAGCTATGAATGAACATGTTGTCAAGTGTTACCTTGTAGTAACATAGTTTGATTATGTGAATGGGTAATTTAACTTACATGATGTATATATTTGTTTATATAGATATAAAATGATTGGTAATGACTAATTATGTCATGATGACATATGTATAGGGTATTGATTCAAGTTGTAAGGTTTAGCTTATGCTAAAGGCAAGTTTTCTAACTCTAAAACTTTATTGTGCAAAATTTAATTTTGTTGAGTACGTTATTGCTTTTAATTCAACTTCAATTACACAAGTTGTTAACTCTACACTTTCGTAGAGCTAGATTGTTTATTATTGATAAAGCTCTTATATCTATTGGTTCATGAGGATGCAAGTATTCTAAATCTTATATTTTATTATTGAGCAAGTTTCTTTAATATGTAACTTGTTAGTTAGCATGTGAGTCGCTTTATTCTAGTGATGAGCAACTTTATCGTTCAAGTTACTATTCATGATGCATGTTTAGTACCCAAATTCTCAATAACCTTGAATATTATAATTATTCAATGCTTATGCTATTAGATTATTCCTAAAGCATGATGTTAATTTACAAATATCAATTCAGTTATGATTATTCCATAGCATCTGATTATTTCTTTTGTAATCAACTAATCCTTAGTTGATTCTGAATCAAATCTAAATTACCTCGTAATGTATCCAAACCAAACTTACTTTGAGTGCGGACTTGTATTCTAAATATTTGAGATGAATAACTCTTTTAATAGAGGTTTATGCTTAGCGTTAAAATGGTTGTGCACAATACATTTATGCGAAGGTTGATCCCCCCAAATGCGTGGAGTCCTTATAGTCTTTATTTATTAAAGTTAAAGTTGAAAGATTACTTATAGTTGTGGACATGATTCATGGTCATTAGACCCTCAGTGAATGTTATAATTTTCAGAAAGTTAATAGAAAACATTGTTCAGTTCTATTGAGCCTAGTATTGGCAATTGATGTAAAAGTTTAAAGATTTATTTGTTGTTATTCCAAGTTGGCCTTGTTTGCTCACTCTTGCCTGTAAAATTTCTTACAGCTAAAGCTGAAAAAGGTGATGTACCTAGCACCAGTAAGGGAAAAGGAAAGATGATAAAATACTGAAGACTTGTAATAGTTGTGATAGTTTTATTATCAGACTTTGGTTTAAAGATTATAATGAAGTTTATTTAATTTTCCGCATTTGAATGTTTGAAATTAAAGGTTAGATAATCTGGGAGATTTTTATTTAAGTTTAATCCTGTATGGGCAGGTTTTTATTATTCAATTTTAATATAATTGGGTAGTTAGAAATGAATGTTTTGATTAAGTGAACACCAAATCTTGAGGAAATGAAGTACCAGAATTTGGGGGTGTCACATCCAACATGGAGCAGCTTTTACAAGTGATTAATGACAAAATGGGGAGAAAAAGAGTAGGAAAAAGCACTCAAGGAGGAGCAAGGAGAAAAGAAGCAAAGAAGACAAGAAGGCTAAGAAGAAGGCAAAGAAGAATATAGCAGCAGCAAAAGCAGAATCATCATCTGAGGGGGAGCCAAAGGATGATGATCCTATGAATGCAGAGTTTGAGGGGGAGCCAAAAAAAGAAGAAGAGTATGAGTCCCAGGAGGAGCAGGAGCAAAGAGATCAAACAGATGAATAGCTAATCAACAAACATCCTGGAAACACACATGGAGCCAAAAAGGTACATTTCTAACTAGTCAGGTATGTTCTGGATCCAGGATGTAAAGTGTCATAGTGTATGCAATTTTCATATTATTATCAATGGCATTCATGATTATCTGTTTTAGGAATACAGCTGCTCACTGTATATAAGATTCATTCATCTCATGCATATGCACTAATTGTTTTTGTCATAATCAAATAGGGGGAGATTGTCAGGAATAAGCATGTGAATGATATTCCTATTTATATATGATTTGATTATGATATATATGAATGAATATGCAAGATGCTTGCATCAAGAAAAGTTGTAAAGTCCTTTGATAGATAATAGGAAAATATGTACAAAGACTTAGAATGAATTGATCAAATGTGTTAGGTTGATCCTACATAAACAAAACAGCTTTGTAAAGTCCTTAAAAAGAAATGATGTACAAGGACTATAAATATAGAAATATCAAGCTTGTTAGGTTGATCTTATAATGTAATAGATAGGCTTGTCTGATCGTCGAGCACTGCACCAAAAATTGTAGTCTGCCAGGAGAGTCAAGGAAAACTCAAGAGCTATCAAGGTGGAATCGTAGTCTGCAAGATAGTAGATCTCGGAGTACGTCGACTGCCAGGAGAGACGAGGAAGGATCGTAGTGTGTCAAGAAGAACTTCCTCGAATCCGTAGTCTGCTGAGGAAGTCATGTTCAGAATAGTAGAGACAGCCTATCTACGAGCCGATCGAGCATCTGCCGAAGCCAAGACAATAATCGTAGACTACACTCGGAGTCGTAGAGTCTACTGATCAAATAAGAGGCAAAGATCGTAGTCGAGCTAGATCAGATGAAGATAGTAAGCGTAAGGACAGAAATTGTAGAGTGTTAACATCTGATCTCGGAGTCGTAGTGCCTGCACAACCAAAGCTAAATCGTAGAGTGCAGAAATAAGGCTCCAACAGAAGTGCTCACAACGCCAAGGTAGAATCGTAGAGCAAATATGATTCTCAACAAATGATCACTCCCAGAATATCCAAAGTATGAAGCCTTTTGTTTAAGCTGCAAAGATACATCTCACCTGAAGGAAACCAGAGAGCACTCAACGAATGGCATACAAGCTAACAGAAGATCTAGGCACCAACCCAATCAGCATCCAGAATGAGTTATGAAGCCATTTTAGATGAAGTCTTCCACAAGTTGATCAAAAGAAGACTTCAGTCAAAGTAACTGACTAAGGATAGTCAGCAAGTGCAGTAGTTATCAAGTGAACAGAAGACACGATCTTGGGATTAACCAGGATCGTAGTGTTTGCCAAACAAAGTAGGAACTGATGAAGTGTACACAGAGATACTGGTCAACTTATGAAGAACAAGGCTAAAGTGATTAAGCATTGGATCAGTCCATTAATGATAAGTGAACAGGAGATCACAAGGAGAAAGCGAGCTGAGCATGCCACAAATCTGAAGTGTCTTGATATTCATAAGAGGCCAGAACAAGGAGTCAAGCTATCAGTTCCTGAGACCAGTCGAAGCAAACAGAAGTATTGAAGCACTGCACAAGAAAAGAAAGAGGTGTTCTACATTGAAGATTCGATGAACACTCTTCAGGACCGTAGTGTTATCTCAACCTGTCAATAAGCAACATTCAACAGGACACTGTGATCAGGTCCTAGATCAGCTGCATCAGAATCGTAGAGTTTGGTCAACTGAAGATTGAAGCATTGACAACGGTTCAATCTGAAGATTGATATTCGAACAGAGCTTATTGAGAGCATCGATGCAAAAGGACAACCTCTGATCTAGAAATCAGAATGAAGAAATAAAGTTGACTACATGCCCGAGACATCAAAGTGACATCTCTGACAGGGTAGGTGAAACAGTAGACAGCAGTGTCAGAAAGTCATAAAGGGGTTGTCATGTCACATCTGCATTATACATCAATGACTCAAGATCTGTGAATCAATTCAAATTTCTTCCAACGGCTACATTCCGACGGGAAGGTTGTGAAGGAGTATAAATCAACAAGAGCTTCAAAGATCAAGAGTTGCTGAAGTTGCAAAATTGTTGAGTTGTTGGAATTCTATTATTGACTCTACGAGTTCCACCAGAGCTTAACAGAACAAGTCTCAGTAACAATGAGACTACAAAGGTGGAAGTGAAGCGGCTTTGAAGAAGGACTTGAACAAACTAAAGCTTCACTCAACAAAGATGAGAATAACACTAAAGATGACAGCTAAGATGAGAGCCGAAAAGGATAAGAAGATAGCATTCAGAAAAGTGGCAGAGCACAAAGAAGATCCAGAGAGCCACTCTACGAATCACCATGAACCTAAAGTTGAATCAGAACAAGTGCAGAACCATGTCTGCCAACCAGTCAAGAAGGATTTAAGGAATGCTAAATGCCAGACGAAGTCTACCAAAAGTGCAAACACTTAGCAGACCCAAATGGTAATGGTGCATAGCTGACAACAGATGAAGATGAACATAACAGAATGAAGATCACCTACACCAAAGAAGATGTAGTCCACACTCAAAGTAGAATGCCAAGAGGACTACGCCAAGCTGCTAAGTACAAAAGATGTTCAAGCTTAAAGATATCTTAGCAGCAAGGCGCCAACAACAACAACAACAACACCAACAAGAAGCCAAGGTCTAAGGGTCCTTTTCCAGAGGGACTAAATGAAGTTCCAAGCCTGCTGGGCTTGAAGAGTTCCTAGGGAACTAGAGGAGTTCCAAGCCTACTAGGCTTGAAGAGTTCTTAGTGAACTGAAGTTCCAAGGCTGCTGGCCTTGAAGGAATCTTAGTGATTCAGGGTGCTGTCCTTCCTTAGTGGAAATCCTGCTACTTAAAAGCAAAAGAGTGGATTAGGAGCTTGAGTCTCTGAACCACTTAAAATCCCTTGTGTCATTTACTTTATGTCATTTACATTATGTTCTTAACTGCTATAACTGCTATACATGTATTAACTGCTTACAGCTTAACTAACTCTAAGAACAATGTATGTATGATTATGAATATATCAATGAAGGGGATCTTTTACTTATTCCGCTGTGCTTGAAAAGATTCTTATGTTTATCATATGCTAAATCATTAGCAATACAAAATAAATGAGAAAAGTATTTGAAAATAAAAAGGATCTATTCAACCCCCCCCCCCCCTTCTAGATCTATTGTGTGCCTACTGGGAACTAACAAGATTGTTTTGTCGGTGCAGATCATCCGTTGTATTGGCCTGATATCCCTTCTGGCAGAGATTTAGTGACTCATGAGGAGTTACATCAGATGGACAGATTGGATGACGTGGACACCAACACCATTGACTTCTTCTGATGCATTTCTCGCTATATCTTTTGATAGGCCTCTGTTAGATATTGGGCCCAGTTCTCGTTACATCTTTTGATAATCCTATGTTAAATGTTGGGCGGCCGTGTGTTGGTCAATTTCGCTATTGCTAAATCGCGCGCAAGCATATGCGGTCCACAAGTAATATATGATAAGTTGAGTGTCGAACCCACGAGGACAAATTCTTAAGAGATAAACAAATACTAAGGTAAAGTCTTTACTACCTTATCTAAATAAGTGAAATAAGATGGTTGGTTAAGCTATATGATTAAAACTATAAGAATAAGAGAAGTAGTTGTGCTAGGAAGTCAAGATAGGATTACAATTCCCCTAATGCATCGCTTAATCTCTTAACTCTCCAAATTACAAAAGAATCAAGGAATGGTCAACCGAGAACAGTAAATACGCATAAGCTTCTGTCGAAGGTCAAATGCACATCCCTAGCCAGATAAATCACAATATGTCTATTGGTGAAAATAGCTAGGTCAATGTCATTAAGCTAAGTCTCAAGGCCGCACAAGGAAAATAGAGATATATCTATGCACACATTCCATTGGCATGGTCATAACAGGTGTTGTTGTATTTAAAGATAGATAATAACATCCATTTGTCATTTTCTATTATTATCAATACCAATTTATCTATCAAGCAAATTAGTCATTAAGTAAGAAATACAACAACTCATTCCAAAATGATTCATTATATAAAATAGGAGAGAAAGTTAATTAAGCTAAACAAAAGGTTACATTGCAATCCAAAAAATGGAATTAGTTCATATCCATGGTACTAAAATACATTTTCAATACATTCCACATTTTCCGTAATACATAAATAAATGAAAGATTTGGAATGAGAAAACCCCTGTTTTGAAGTGTTCTTCCTCCAAATCTTCTCTTCACTACGTAGCTACTAAGCTTTTGTCGGATGTAATAAATGTTCCTCATTTTAAGCACAGCTTCTTTCTCTTCTAAGAATGTAATAACTATTCTAGTCTATACTATCTGTCTGAGATTTTCTATCGCAGGCGGCTCAGTATTAAGTGTGTCTAATCCCCCCTCTCTTTAGGTCATTTAAAACCCATTACTATCGGGACAACAGAGCTCGCGCTGTGGCGCGAGCATTAAACTAGCAAGTGGCGTTGTGGTGCCATGTAGGGTTAAAAAGAATAGAAAGGTCGATCTTGATGCTTGACTCCGTGAACAACCTAAAGACCGGTGCGCGAGGATGACATCAAGGGCATGGCGATGGGGCGCCGAGTATGGCGTTGGGGCGCCGAGTATGGCGCTGAGGTGCGCCAATTAATAGGGAGTTTGGGGTGGAGCGACGCTGCGGCGCGGGCTCTTCGTGTAATCCTTGGCGCTGCGGCGCCAATATAGTAAAAATGCCCATTCTGCTCCTAGAAGCCGAAAAAGATCTGTAAAGTCTTACATCATAGAATTTAGACATAATAACAACAAAATATAAATAAAAGTAAACTAAATAACTAAAAACAAATAACAACTTAAGTCACAAAGGCTCTGATTCGCAGGTATAAATCTTACTCATCAAATACCCCCAAACTTAAGCTTTTGCTTGTCCTCAAGGAAACTATTAGACATCCATACCCCATTACTGCAAGATATGAATGAAGACTAATCCTATAGACTAATAATATGGCCTCAAAGCACAATCATAAACACCCTCGGAGAATAAGACAAAATGCATACGAACGAGGGCTTAATGTCTATTAATAAATATGAGACTGTAATCGATCCATTCTGTGTGTGTGTGTGTACAGACCAAACATCTTAACTAGCCATAACCCAAATTAAGATCACACCATCGACTGTGATAACCAATAAGCTTACTATGCAACTCACATAAATAACAAGCATTAAGAACAAGATGCAAAAACAAGAAAGGATCAAAAAGTTCTAGTATAATTAAGTAAACTCCGACTCAGATAGTACTTGATTACTTTTAGGCTAAACAGAGTACCCATTAGCAAGCTTTCGATCAATGACTCCCAAGCCAGATGACTTTAGGGCACTAGGTGTAGAACACCCCTAAGATTCTAATAACTCAAGTACAAAGGCCACGTAAACAACATAAGTTCAAAATAGATTTTACCAGCATGCGTTTATGGGCGAGTGCGTTTCCACACTCCATCTCAACCCACCGTAGGACTGTTATTAAAATAGCTTCTTCTTTTTTTTTTAAAGAACTTTAGACCCGAAAGTGTAAAAAGCCTCTAAGTCTTTTATTCTTGAAATCAACAGAGTTTTAACAGCGTACAATATTTTCAACACAGTAAACAGACAAACTAAATCTGGACACATAACTAGAAAAGACAATTGGTCAGTGCTTGCTAAAAGGATGGATCCAAAACAGTCTCCACTTATCTAATTAACATGCCCCTAGTTCACATAAATTTTGACACTACTCTAAGAAAATGCTATAATTACTTGGCGCTCGTCATAGGCCACAATCAAAACTTAAGTGCTATAACACCCTAACCCAGCATATAAACAGTTACAGACCGAGGGTTAGAGTTAATAAAAATGTAATAGGCAAAAACTATAAAATATAAAGTACCCCAAAAAAATAGGGTAAAGCCATAATACATGCATTAAGTATACCAATAATCAGTGTAAACCCCAAAAACAATGGCTATCCACAAAATAATATCTGACTTAGTCAAGATATCCCCAACTATCACGTGGCAACTACATAATCCCAACATGATAATAATTCTAAACATAAGATATAATACCAAAAACATGCATTCAAAATAAACCAATCACAACATAAAACTATTAACCACAATAATAATAATAACATTAGATAAAACATATTTAAACACATAGTCTGGGGTTATTCAGCCCAAGTGATTCACTCAAGTCCTCACACCATAAACGTAAATAAACATAGCAGTTCAAATATTAATAGACTAACATAATTTATATATGATATAAATAAAAGGAATTCTCCCCCCAAACTTGCAATTTGGCCAGTGTCCTCAATAGCCTCTGAACTTCATCATCATGCATCCGGAGCATCGCTACCTTTATCACCGACCACCTCAAGATCATCTTCATCACCGACCACCTCAAGATCATCTTCATCACCATCATCCTCCACGTTCACTGGTTTATCAGCGCGGGCCCCCTCAGTAGGAAGAAATTGTGGCGGACAATGTGCATAAATTGGAGGTGCTGGAAATGGAAAGGACATGAAATCAGCATCGTCTCCTCCCTGAGCAGCATGAATGTTGGAGAGTGTGTTGGCGAATTCTGCATAGAAATAGTGGAATTGATTTTGCCATTGGGCGACAGTGTCTATATTGCAGTGTAGGAAGTTCAGGCTATTCAGAATTTCCGCGAGGGTCTCAGAATGAACGGTCTCAGATGACGGAGGCTAAGGCACGTGAGTGGAGGTACCCGCTTCATTGGATGGTGGTGGATCACTGGATGGCGGTGGCTGAGGCGCTGGCAAAAATCCCTCTCCTCGGGGGTGCAACGGTGCTCCCTCCCAGACTCTATAGCGGCCTATGAGATGATGATCAATAACAGACATGGGTGGCAGGGAGACATCTTCCATATCCCACTGAACACCCTCCATTTTGCAAAGACGGGTAATTAGAGTCGGGTGTTGGAGACCTACCATAACATTGCTCTTTATTACCTTCTTAATGGACTCGTTAATCAACACCCCTACATCAACTTTTAAACCCGTAACAATGGCATATAGCAGAATTGCCCTCTCCCGAGTTACATCACTCAAGTGACGCGTAGGCATGATATTAGAACATATAAATGAGTACCAAGCCTTACCATAACGGCTTAAGACATGTTGGGGGAACGACGTCTTTTCAACATGAAATTCATTAGTTTTCCATACAGTCCCAGGCTTGCAGAGTTTACTAATGATGTCGTCTGTGTTGTAACTCCGTAGCCCAACCTCCTGATAATCATGACCAGTATAGTTGGGAGTCCCATAAACTGCATTAATAGCCTGGCTATCGAATTGGATTAACTTTTCCCACACTGACACCGCTGGAGGGCCATCAGGAATGGCATTAGCTTAGAATTCTTTCACCACCATTACAACTGCTGATTCAGGCGGCTTGGTGAAATGCACCCATTTTATTTTGACAATCATGGCCATCATCTGACCATCCAATTTGTCATCAGGCCTAAGCCCTCGCTCAGGCGCCAAAGTACGAGATAGGAAATTTTGTGTAAACTGCTTATAGGCCTCTTCCGTTGGAAATTTTACTGCATCCCAAGTCGAAGCAGGAGATCGGGAAGAGGATGGAGGAGGGGGGCCAATACTGGTTCTAGGACGCTTAGAAGCTATACTTTGTTTGCAAGAATAATCTAAAGGCGCCAACTTAATGCTTTGTAAGTGATTTTCCACACCCAACAGTATAACACAGAAGCGTACCTCGCTTGGCCATTCATCACCTACAGATTCCCTCTTTAAAAGCCATTAGGCTAACAGTGCTACCCCTTAGCGAGCTTTCAACCAACGACTCCCAGACCATTAAGACCTTAGGGCACTAGGTGTAGAGACAATCCCCTCGGGCGTACTTACTCAAGTAACAAAGGCCCCGAAACAAGACTAGCCACGGTAATTATTCAAATTTTTTTTTATTTATTTTTTTCTTCTCATGCGTTCCCAAAACTTGAGTTAAAGTGTCTTTATAGTCATTACTCACTTCCTACACAATTCTATCATTAAAAACAACATTTTCCTCTCAACAGACAAACATGCTATTCTTAACCAACAAGCAAATAGGAACATTATTGTGCTACCTGGTAACATCTAAACAACAAGCATGAATTATATCCTGTATAAAATTATAACTAAGCTCAAGATATCCACTGAATTCAAAAATCTATCAAATTTCTATGTCATCATTGGCCAAATTAGAATTCAACTAACTAAAAGCCTGGGATTATGCAATGTTATGCAACTAAACACATACTAAGTAAACAAGACAAAAGAAAACTAAAAAAAATAAAATAAAAAATAAAAAATTTCATACTAAAATACCCTTACTGTGCAACTTAAACATACAATCAAACTATATGCAACAACTACTCACTACAACCCAATACCCCCAAACTTAAAATAAACAATGCCCTCATTGTAATTAAAAGTGAAAGAATACTCCCCTAAGTGGCAATGTCATCTCCGTTCGCCTCCTCATGATCCGATGGTATATCAGGCGATGGCTAAGTTTGAGATATTCTATAGTTGGAGACTGAGTGTGGGCTTCTAACTGTCCAAATGCTTGAGTCAGAAATTCTAAAAATTTAGCATTTTTTTTCTGTGACTGAGCTATGGCGTGGCCACGCGGTGTTTGGCTTGTAGTTGGGCGCGGCCGCGCCACCCTGTACTCTGGCAGCTTCAGTTTTGTTTGACTTCCATTTGATCCTAAATGCTTATAGCAATTGGATTGAACCTGAGAGGAGAAACAATAAAACTATTATTAAGACTTACCACTATCTAACATCTACTAAATAATGAAATGTAAATAAGAATTAAACAAGGAAGGAGAAAGATTGGATGGGGTGCCTCCCATCGAGCGCTCGGTTTATAGTCCGTTAGCTGGACTCTTTTCTTGACACCGCTATCCGATTCCTCTACGATAAGATAAGAATCCTCCGTCCATTAGAACTGCTATGTGCTTTGGTAGGTTCCCCATCATGAGAGTCTTCGGATTGAAGTCACCTAGCATATTTCCTGTACATGATGTCTCCATTTCTATTGCATCGCTAGGTGCTTCTCCCGTTGTATCTGTGAATAGATTTTTGCATTGAGGCATGACAGATACAACAAGATTTTCTTCTTCTATTATCTCTTCCTCGGCCCACCATGGTTTGTAAGAGGCCTCATAATTGCAGAAATTGTTGCTTTGGATGTGACTACCAAGGGGACATGGGTGTGCAAATTTCACTAAATTTTTCAACTCTATCTGAGAAGGCACTTGGGGTATTATACAAGTCAGCTCATGATCTTCATTTTCCATACTCCCAATTATATCCTCAATGTCCACTCCTTTTAGATCATTCAGTGGCATGTGCACTTCTGGCTCTCCATCAGTTTCATCGTCCATGTCATAGCACCAATTGTTTGGAGGGCGATTGTTCAAGGCTTCAAACATTTGATCCATCTGAGTCTAAAGATTCCGAATTGACCTCTCTTGCTCAATCATCTTCTCCTCAGTTGATGCTACAAACTTGGACCACAAATCCTCCACTCTTGAATTATCTTGTTCAGTTTCAAAATCCATGTATTGAGGACCATTCATTGAGGAGTTAATGAGTTGTTTCGTCTGTTTGTTAAGATTTTGTCTTGATAACTCCTGACTCATCATCATCTCTTCATGGTCTACTATGCTTTTTGACATGAATTCCTTCAACCTTGAATTTTCCTCTTGTTGCGTTGAAGGTGGATATGAGAAATCTGATGGATGTGTTGGACTTGGGATGCAATATTGGTCGAGATAGTTATAACTCAATTCATAATCTGGGTGATACCCCCAACCATGTTGATAATCAGGATAAACATTGTTGTTGAAGTAATCACCCCCAAACTGCACTTGTCTAACCTTGATGTTGCACTGATAACTCGCATGCTCGCCAGCACAGTATTCACATGTAACTACTATCTCTCGAGTGCGTTGGGCTGCAAGAATATCCAACCTCTCCTAAAGTGTTGAAATTTGTGCTGACAATGTAGAAAATACATTGAGTCCCTCAGTTCTCGTGTCCCTTGGATGAATCATATTTGCATAAGGCCATTGATAAGCAAAGTCATCCATGGTACCTGAAAAGAGAGAAATATAAGAAGATATTTAAAACAACAAAAAAAATATTTAAATTAAGACTAATTTGATTGAAATTAATGTTGGCAAAAATTTATTAAGCTAATTCCCCGGCAACGGCGCCAAAAACTTGTTGGGTAATTTCTAGTTACGCTCAACACGCAAGTATACGTGGTCAACAAGTAATAAAGAGTAAGTAAAGTATCGTTCCCACAGAGAATTAACTAACAAAGTTCACTAAACATTAACCCATAACCATCTCAGTCTTATTTAAACGAATGATATTATATTTTGTATTTAAACTACGAAATTAAATAAACCTAACTATTCCTAGAGTGAGATTAGATAATGAAGACCTGAGATTACAATTTCATCTATTGACTGATTCAAATCCATACACTTCATGTTAAGCCAAACTAATTGCACTGGTTTGTTAGTCGAGAACACAAAAGTAAAGTACAGCCATCTCTCAATGTACCATACCCATATCACATATAATCCACAATTGATAGAATACACATGAACACCCACACTACCTAAACCACTATATGTCTATGTGATTTACAAATAATTAGGGTTTAAGCCTAAATTCTCAATTGACTACGAGCGATGCCTCGGTATATGTCTATCCTAAGCACGAATCATACATTCCATCAACATGTAGAACATACAAACACAAGCTATCAAGATCAAATCTAAACCCATACTTCGTCTTTCAAGTTCATATGAGTTATCACAGTAATTGATGGCCAATCAACTAAGCAAATAAGCATAAATCTTAATAGACAATCCCATAGCAATCAATAAGCTTAACAATGATGTATATCAAAATAAACTAAGCAATAGATTCCATTGTAATCTCAAAATAGAGTTTAGCTCATCATAGAATCAAAATCCATCATCCACAATAGATTACACATTGAGAAATAAAGATAGAAGTAAAGAGAAGTTAGGGAATTAGGAATGCAAATCTGAGATTCTCCTCTTACTCCAATTCTGAATTTCCAATGCTCTTCGATTGCTTCAAGTCTTCAACTCTAATCTAATCTAGGGTTCTAATCTAATCTAACCAAGAAAGAAAAGAAAAGAAAACAATAGTAGCTATAGCCCCCAAGGGGTGGAATCTTCTTTTACAACTGATATACGTCTAATATATATATGCCCTAGTTGAACCCCCTTCTCAGTTACGCTTCAAATAAAATAAAGTCAACAACTTGGTCGGCGCCACGCGTGGTAGCCCGCCTTATAGTAATTCTCGCGGACGCGCGACTTGCGATATACTATGCCGTCTGTCGGTAGGGTGGTCACGCATGGTAGCGCATGTCTTTGGCATGTATAGTGAGCGGCTCATCATAGTCTGTAGATTTCGGTTACGATTACGCAATATTTCTGCATCTTTGTCGCTTTGTCCTGCTGCTCATTCCTTCCATGCTTGGTCTCCTTGCTCCATTATACCTTCATGCCACGCCTTCACACATTCATTAGTCTCGTACCCTCTAATACCACCAAATTAGGCCAATTTTTGCACTTATTCACCAAAAGGAGTTTTAAGTATATGCAATGCAAAATAACATGAAATGCAACTAAAAACACACTAAAATGTACTTGAGATGGGCCTAGTTCGCGTGAATTAATATCCAATAAGTAGGTGTAAAACCCACTTATCAGTCACCCCATATTTAGCTAGAATGGCTTCGAAGTATTTGTTACAAAAATGCGACCCTTCGTCACTGATAATAGCCCAAGGCGTGCCAAAATGAGTGAAAATGTTTTTCTTAAGGAAATTAAACATTACCTTCGCATCATTAGTTGGCAAGGCAACTGCTTCAACCCACTTGGAGACATAATCCACCGCCACAAGGATATAGAGATTGTTGTAGGAGGACGGGAATGGACCCATGAAGTTGATACCCCGTACATCAAATATTTCCACCTCAAGGATATTCTGCAATGGCAATTCATGCCGTCTGGAGATGGTGCCCACCCTTTGGCATCTATCGCAGTGCAACACATATGTTTGTGCATCTTTGAATAGGGTGGGCCAATAAAATCCAAACTGAAGCACTTTAGCTGCAGTTCTTTGACCTCCATATTACGAGGAATGACAGTGATGGATCACACCTTCAATTTCCTCATCCGACAAGCATCTCCGCAGAATTTGATCAGAACACTGCTTGAACAAGAAGGGCTCATCCCACAAATATTGTTTGGCATCTTTTAGGAATCTCTTCCTCTGTTGATAGCTCAGGTTTGGAGGAAGCACATGGCAAGTGACATAATTAGAAAAGTCTGCATATCACGGGGCTTTGCTTTAAACGACAAAAAGTTGTTCATCCAGGAAGAAATCATTGATGGCTTTTTCAGCATCTCCCGAATGCGAGGTGTTTTCCAAACTTAATAAGTGATCCGCTACCTGATTTTCTATCCCCTTTTTGTCTCGGATTTCTAGATTGAACTCCTGGAGAAGCAGAACCCACCTTATCAATCTCGGCTTAGCATCTTTTTTCTCGATCAAATATTTGATTGTCGAGTGATCAGTGTATACGATCACCTTCGTTCCAATGAGGTAGGAACAGAACTTATCAAATGCATAAACCACAGCCAGCAATTCCTTCTCAGTGGTGGTGTAATTCAACTGAGCATCAGTTAAAGTTTTGTTGGCATAGTATATTATGTGGAAGACCTTATCCCTTCTTTGGCCTAGCACCGCCCCAATAGCAAAATCGCTTGCGTTGTACATTAGCTCAAAAAGAAAGGTCCAGTCTGGGGCTACCACAATAGGAGCCGAAACAAGTTTTTTCTTTAAGAGATCAAAAGCTCTCAAGCAGGCTTCATCAAATTGAAAAGACATGTCCTTTTCCAACAGTGTACACAGCGGTTTGGTTATCCGTGAGAAATCCTGGATAAACCTACTGTAGAACCACACATTCCCGAGGAAACTTCTTACCCCTTTTACTGATGTAGGCGGTGGATGGTTATTAATTACATCAATTTTCGTATTATCAACCTTAATGCCGCCAATAGAAACCCGGTGGCCCAGAATAATGCCCTCTTCAACCATGAAGTGGCACTTCTCCCAATTCAAGACAAGGTTAGTCTCAACACATCTGTGGAGAGTGGCAGTCAAATTTCTCAGGCAATTATCAAATGAGCTTCCGAATACCGAAAAGTCATCCATGAAGACTTCTAAGGTATTTTCAACCATATCAGAGAAAATCGACATCATACACCGCTGAAATGTTGCGGAAGCATTACATAGCCCAAAAGACATTTTTGAAAGGCAAAGGTCCCATACGGGCATGTGAACGTCATCTTCTCCTGATCTTTGGGAGCAATTGAAATCTGATTATACCCCAAGTAACCATCCAGCAGACAATAATATTCATGCCCAGCTAACCTATCAAGCATCTGGTCAATAAATGGAAGAGGGAAGTGATCTTTATAGGTGGATTTGTTCAATTTCCTGTAATCCATACACACCCTCCAACCAGAACAAGTCACAGTTCTGGTGGGAATCAGCTCATTGTTTACATTGGGGACTACAGTCATGTCGCCCTTCTTTGGCATGCACTGAATAGGACTGACCCAAGGACTATCAGAGATGGGGTAGATAATGTCTGCATCTAATAATTTAATGATCTCCTTCCAGACCACCTCTTTCATAATGGGATTCAACCGCCTCTGATGATCAATGGATGGCTTAGACCCTTCCTCCAGTAAGATTTTGTGCATGCATAGAGTCGAACTGATCCCTTTAATATCAGCAATTGACTACCCCAAGGCCGTTTTGTATTTCTTGAGCACAAGCAACAACTTTTCTTCCTGGTACTTAGTTAAAGAAGCATAAATTATCGCAGGTAAAGTGGATGAGTTCCCTAAGTAAGCATACCTCAGGTGATTTGGCAAAGGCTTTAATTCTAAGACAGGAGGTTCTATGATCGACGGCTGAGCCTTGGAAGTTGATGCCTCATCATCATTTAGAGACTAAAACTGTCTTTGAAACTGTTTGAATCTTTGGGGTGCATCTAGCCACTGGGCAACTTCCACATGTGTGGGCTCTTCCGTAGTACTGACCCCTGTCAATGTGACTTCCAAAGGGTCTGTCATGCAGGTTTCTGAGAACACTTCCTTAACTGCATTATCAATTGCATTAATCTGGAAGCAGTCCTCAGTAGTATTAGGATATTTCATCGATCTGAAGACATTGAACGTTACTTCTTGATCCTGAACCCTCATTGTCAACTCCCCATTCTGTACATCAATTAGGGTCCTCCCCGTCGCCAAGAATGACCTGCCCAATATTATAGGGACCTCCTGTCTTCTTCAAAATCTAGGACAATAAAGTAAGCTGGGAAAATGAACTTGTCAACCTTGACAAGCACATCCTCTACTATCCCCTTCGGGTACGTAAGAGATCTATCAGCCAATTGTAAAGTGACACTTGTAGGTTTGGCTTCATTTAGGCCCAGCTTCTTATATATAGATGGAGGCATCAAGTTGATGCTAGCCCCTAGATCACACAAAGCCTTGCCAATGAATTGGTCCCCGATAGTGCAAGGAATTGTGAAGCTTACTGGATCTTTTAGCTTCAGCGGAAGCTTGTTTTGTAGAATGGCACTGCACTCCTCTGTCAGAGCCACTATTTCATAATCCCACATTTTCCTCTTCTTAAATAGTATGTCTTTCATAAACTTGACATAACTTGGCAGTCCCTCCAATGCCTCCACAAATGGGATGTTTATGTGAAGCCTCTTGAACACCTCTAAGAATTTGGAAAACTGCTTGTCCAGCTTTTGTTTCTGCAGACGTTGGGGGAAAGGCAACTGAGGGAGAGGAGGATTGACTTTATTCATTGGAGGTGTTGATGTTGTAGGGCTAACTTGAGTACCTTCCTCACCCCCAAATTCATCATTATTCTTCTCCACTCTAGGTTAATTTTCAGTAACTTCTTCCACTGGAGAACTCCCTCCACCTTGTTCACTAGTAGTCCTCCCCTTTCTGAGTGTCACTGCTTTGCATTGTTCTTTGCCTTCCCGTTTCGGGTTGACATTAGTGTCACTAGGCAATGTGCCTTGTAGACGACTGTTTAAAGCAGTGGCCAATTGTCCCATTTGAACTTCGAGATTCTGAATGGAGGCTTCTTGATTGTTACTCCTTGTTTCATTATAAGCAATGTACCTCGACAGGAGATCCTCCTAACTAGGCTTTCCCTCCTATTGAGGTGGTGGATGGTGGAACTGATTTTGAGAGCTCTGTGGTTGTGGATTGTACTGATTCTGAGATTGAAAACCCGGAGGGTTAGAAAAATTTGGCCTGGTGGATGAAGGTTGTGCTTGATTGGTGCTGTTGTTGTTGTTGCCCCAAGAGAAGTTGGGATGATTTCTCAAGCTCGGGTGGTAATGAGTGGGAAGATTAGCATTTTGTTGCCGCCCGTAGTTGGAGACAAATTGAACTGACTCAAGGCTTATTGCACACTGATCAGTAGGGTGGCTCCCTTGACACAATTCATACTGGATTGCGACACTTTGCACTGCTGACACTCCTATGGTGTCTAGCTGTTTCGTTAGCGCTGCAACCTGAGCCGCTAATGATGTGAAAGAGTCAATCTCATATACCCCCGCTACTCTTTTGGGGGCTTGCCTATCATTCGGTCATTGATAATTATTGGCCGCCATTGTTTCCACTAGTTCATACCCTGCTGTGTGATGTTTAGATATGAAGGCCCCTCCAGAAGCGGCATCTATACTCGAACGAGTATATCCGGATAACCCATTATAAAATGTCTGGATGAGAAGCCATTTTGGAAGTCCATGGTAGGGGCATTTTTTCAAAAGATCCTTGAATCGCTCCCATGAGTCATACAAAGATTCTGAATCAAACTGGATAAATGAGGAAATTTCATGCCTGAATCTGGCGGTTTTGGCAGGCGGAAAGAACTTTGCCACGAACTTTTAAGCCAAGTCAGCCCATGTGGTGATGGAACCTGGCGAAAGTGAATGTAGCCAGCTCTTGGCTTTGTACCTCATGGTGAATGGAAACAACCGGAGTCTGATGGCATCGTTAGTCACTCCATTGCACTTAAAAGTATCGCAGATCTCCACGAAGTTTATCAAATGATCATTCAGGTCATCGTTTGGTAATCCCCCGAATTGAATGTTAGTGCATATTTGAATGGTGTCCGGCTTTATCTCAAAGTTATTTTCTTGGATTGCGGGCCTGAGAATGCTTGCCTAGAGATCGTTGATTTGAGGCATGGCATACTCCCTTAGAGATTTCTGAAGTTCCTCAGCCATTCTAACAGGAGTAGGTCTGTCCCAAGAATTTTCTCTTCGCAGTCATCTGTATGTTCTATCAACCTCAGGATCGAGAGGTATTATATTTCGTCCCCTTCGAGGTGGCATAAACAGTGAAGACTACCTGAAAAGAGAGTTAAACAGATAAATCAGTTTAAATTAAGATTGTAATGACTTAGTGTTAATATTGATAAACAAATAATATTAAGTCCCCGACAACGGCGCCAAAAATTTGTTGGTCGATTTCGCTATTGCTAAATCGCGCGCAAGCATACGCGGTCCACAAGTAATATATGATAAGTTGAGTGTCGAACCCACGAGGACAAATTCTTAAGAGATAAACAAATACTAAGGTAAAGTCTTTACTACCTTATCTAAACAAGTGAAATAAGATGGTTGGTTAAGCTATATGATTAAAACTGTAAGAATAAGAGAAGTAGTTGTGCTAGGAAGTCAAGATAGGATTATAATTTATCTAATGCATCGCCTAATCTCCTAACTCTCCAAATTACAAATGAATCAAGGAATGGTCAACCGAGAACAGTAAATACGAATAAGCTTCTGTCGAAGGTCAAATGCACATCCCTAGCCAGATAAATCACAATATGTCTATTGGTGAAAATAGCTAGGCCAAGGTCATTAAGCTAAGTTTTAAGGCCGCACAAGGCAAATAGAGATATGTCTATCCTATTAGCAGTTTATGTACACATTCCATTGGCATGGTCATAACAGGTGTTGTTGTATTTAAAGATAGATAATAACATCCATTTGTCAATTTCTATTATTATCAATACCAATTTCTCTATCAAGCAATTACTCATTAAGTAAGAAATACAACAACCCATTCTAAAATGATTCATTATATAAAATAGGAGAGAAAGTTAATTAAGCTAAACAAAAGGTTACATTGCAATCCTAAAAATGGAATTAGTTCATATCCATGGTACTAAAACACATTTTCAATACATTCCATATTTTCTGTAATACACAAATAAATGGGATATTTGGAATAAGAAAACCCCTGTTTTGAAGTGTTCTTCCTCCAAATCTTCTCTTCACTGCGTAGCTACTGAGCTTTTGTCGGATGCAATAAATGTTCCTCCTTTTAAGCACAGCTTCTTTCTCTTCTAAGAATTTAAGACTGTAATAACTATTCAAGCTAGTCTATACTGTCTGTCTGAGATTTTCTATCGCATGCAACTCAGTATTAAGTGTGTCTAATCCCCCCTCTCTTTAGGTCATTTAAAGCCCTTACTGTCTGGACACCGGAGCTCGCGCTGCGGCGCGAGCATTAAAGTAGCAAGTGGCGTTGTGGCGCCACGTAGGGTTAAAAAGACCGGTGGTCGCGCTACGGCGTGACTCCATAAACAAGCCTCGACGCTACGGCGCGAGGATGACATCAGGGGCATGGCGATAGGGCGCCGAATATGGAGCCGGGGTGCCAAGTATGGCGCTGAGGAGCGCCAATTAATAGGGAGTTTGGGGTAGAGCGGCACTGCGGCGCGGGATGTTCATGTAATCCTTGGAGCTGCGGCGCCAATACAGTAAAAATGCTCATTCTGCTCCTGGAAGCCAGAAAAGATCTATAAAGCCTTGCATCATAGAATTTAGACATAATAACAACAAAATATAAATAAAAGCTAACTAAATAACTGAAAACATGCAACAACTTAAGCCACAAAGGCTCTGATTCGCAGGTATAAATCTTACTCATCACTGTGCCCCATTTCCCTGTATTTTTAGTTGTATACAGAGATAATGATGTACTTAGGAATATATGTATATTGTTTCTATTTCCTACATCATATTGTCATCTGTCATTTATTATGCATGTATTATGTCATGGATATGCATTTCCAAAGATGAGTTTAGCATTGACCCCTGGATGGTCTTATGACACAGCTCTACAGATGTCTTTATCTACTGTTAGCTGAATTGAGCATACCTCACCTGTGTTGGTGGCATCTTCTTTGAGATTGTGGTATGACAGTTTGTCTTCCCTAGATTGAGTGATAGTTGATCAGTTTTTGCAACACTCTATGACCCTCTTGACATTTCAGGTTCCACCAGACTTTATAAAGGGCATGCTTGAGCATTGGGTACCAAATAGACATTTATTAAGGTTTGATACCCAGGAGTTGACTCCTAAATTGGAGGAGTATGAGCTTCTTACAGACTTTCCATTGGATAGGCCTTACACTCGGATGGCTGTCGGTGACATGAGCCGGCAGTTTATGACCTTGACAGGCTTGAGGCGCAGAGTTGTCCTGGACGAGATTTCCTTGGGGCATGTGGTTTCCATGAGTTTCTTGATTAACAGATTTGGGTCGTTGGACAGCTATCTGCAATACTCCGTGGACTTCGTCATTTCTGAGGGTGATTGGCATGTCGCCCGTGTAGACATACTATTGATGTGCATAGTGGCCTATTTGTACATGTCGTTGTACATGGACCATCTGGATATCGGTGTGATAGTGGTAGTTTGTGCTCTCCGGGAGGGACATACCATCGTACCAATGATTTTGGCAGAGACCTTGAGGTCGTCCATGTTTTGCCATTCCCATTCAATGGGGGATTTGTATAAGCAGTGCGGTCTAGTTGTACGTGTGGTTTATGACACACTTGAGACTGATTGGCACTTTCAGACGTCATGGGTATTATTTTTCCCACGAGATAGCCATGTCATATTCCTTTCAGCCGGCTGAGTGTACAGACGCAATATCATGGTTGGCTTTCTTGTTAGGGATCGAAGACCCGTTTGATATTTTGTCATGTTCAGGACTCAGCTCTCCCTATAGCTTTATCACTCATGCAGTTGGCATGGACTATCTTCCCCTGGCCGGTTTGAGAGGGGTGACCACATATCATCATCTGGCTGTTATGGCACAGTTTGACCAATTTCAGGATATTCATCCCTTTGACGGGGTAGTGGGTCAGCGATTTTCATCTCGACTTCTATCAGCAGAGGATTTGTCCAGGATTTATGATTGTTGAACTCGTCAAGAAAGGGCTGACTTTTTGACTAGCCATCCAGGTCGCTCTCCAGAGTATTCTGCATGGTTGGAGGCAGAGATTACATCGGATAGGATTATATCCTCAAAGCCGGGTATTGATTCTGATAGTGGGAAGCCTATGGAGTACCCTGATTCTCCCATCGAGGATGAACTATTTACAGTCAATAGCTCTGGTTGATTCCCACAGTATTCTTACTGTTGTGGCTCCACATTCTGCAGAGTATTTAGAGCATAGTTTACATCTGATGACGTTTGAGAGGGATTAGGTTAGGGCTTTGATGTTGACAGATATTTCTGATAGAGATGTCGCTTTGGTTGAGAGAGATAATGATCTAGCTCACAGGGATACCGCTGTTGTTGAGTGGGATGAGGCTCGATCATCTAGGGATGCAGCTGTTGTTGAGCGTGATGAGGCTCTAACTACCCTAGATGTTGCCACTACAGATAGTACTGCATTGAGATCTCATACTGCTGACATTATTGCAGAGATGAGTGCATTTATTGATGAGTACGGTATCACCATGCAGATGGTCGTAGATCTCCTGGCTCGTATGGACACCCTGGGGCAGGAGCTCATAGATTTACCTCCATCTACTTAGAGGAATGTCATGTTGGACTTGATGACTCGCTTATCCACTGGTTTGTAGATTAGCTTTGATTTTCCTGCACAGACTAGGTTAGCCATTTTTGTCATGTACAGAACACATTGTATATATCAAACAGTATTATATGGCAAGGAAATATGTTTTTATCCACCTTCCTTTTTAGATATGCCTTGTTACATGCTTGATAGTTTTCTGTTCTCTAGGACTTGTGATCTTGATGTATTCTAAACTCCTCCTTGATGGGTGGACATTGAGATGTCTCAGAATCTTTCAGAATGGATTGTCGATCTTTATGTTCCCCATATCTTTGGTGTCTTGGGAATAATTTCTTGAATGTGGTTGTGGAAAGGATTTTGGCTTTCCTCTCTGAGGTTGACCGCACCACAGATGGTCGCCGGTATCCTTTGTATCGGGGAGACCAGGTGGTTCCATCTCTATGGATTGGTGTTTGTCTTTGAGGATTCAACCGCAGCTTAGATGGTCGCCGGTTGTTCCCATTTATGGGGGGACACCAAGTAGTTCCATCCCTATGGTCTAAGTCAATAAAGTGTGGTTTAACTGCCCCACAGATGGTCGTCGATGTATTCCCGTGTATTATTAACAAGATATATTAGTGCACCAATTTCACTAAGGTATGGTACTTCAAGACCAAGTAATTCTTCATTATCCTCACAAGGTCTAAAAGGGTCCTTTTTCACATCAAGTGATCGAACAACCATTGGGGTACTCAATGGATGTGATTTATCCATATAAAATCTTTTAAGGACCTTCTATGTGTAAGTTGATTGATGAATGAGAATTTCATCTGCTAAATGTTCGATGTGACGCCCCCAAAATAGGTCCATTCCATCCAACCCATTCTGAGTTGTCAATACATGGTACAGAAAGAACTACAACTTTATTATTACAACAGTAAAACTATGAGTTTGAATACAAATATTATCTTCTAGACAATATCTAAACTCCAATAAATCCTCATCACATTTATTGATACATTATTTTACAAAAATGGTGAGGACTACTAAACAACTCTCTCTAAAACTTTCATTCCATACCCCGACTCGTACTCGCTATATTCTCGCCTCCTGAGAAGAAAATGGAACAAAAAGGAAAAGGGTGAGCTCAACTAGCCCAGTAAAGAATATTATGACTAAGATAATATACAACAAATTATCGTTAGTCTTCAACAGGAAAAATCTAATAGAATACAATAGACAACAAATTTTAAATCAATATTCGTGGTGAAATAATAATTCATTAGAAGAGTTAAGTAGAGAATGCAAACTACTATCTTCATGTATGAATTTAAAAGTTCATCGTCTATCTTTTATATCCTGTAACATCAATCAATATACATCTGGAATCAAATATTCATCTTTGCACTACTGAGCCAAAGATATTCATCGATTGGTCATGTTCATCTAAACACTGTTCATCTTTGCACTACTACCAAAGATATTCTTGAGAAATCATTCATCTTTGCACTACGGGCCAAAGATATTCAATAATATCATCATTTAAGACCGAGGATGATGAAAAATATTTTTAAAGAAAGCGAATCCGGTGAAACAAAATGACAAGGATTAAGGATTAAGGATTAAGGATTAAGTACTTTGTTTTATCCATGTTCAAAAATACCTCAAAAATAATCGTAGTGGTATAAAATTCAAGAATGATCAAAACATGGATACAATCAAAGCTAGTATCCACAATAGATATTTTAGATGAAAAGGAAAATTTTCATTTTTCGATGAATAGTCAAGTATTCGTGAATAGATCAGTATCGTGAATAAGTGTCGTATATCGTGAATAGTAACTCAGACACCAAAAGTTCCAAATTTGATAAAAACTTGGATCAATATTTCAAAGATAATGATATTGAAGAAATAATATCATTACGAAAATAATAATATCCCTTACCTCGAAAGATCAAGACTTGCCATTTGAAAAACAGGATATAAAGCTATGACTTGGACTTTGCACCAGTATAGCAATACTCAAAGTATACTCAAAATACACACAAGAATACGCTTGATAATATTGAGAGAAAACTTGGGTTTAAAGTGTGATTTTCAATTCTAACCTAAGCACCCTATTTATAGGAAATTGCTTAGAACACCAAAGCAGAAAATTTAATAAATTAATAATATAATTATATAAATTTCCTACGCATGCCTAGAATCTGATTTCAGCCATCAAACACATGCCACATTCTAGAAAAAGTAAGAAAAAAACGTTTTTCAAATTTTAAATATTTTAAACTTCCAAAAATCAATTATTTCGGAGCTTCGGAACTTCAATAATTCATAATAAATAGCCCTTTCATTAGAAAATTCGAATCTCGCAAGTTTTTATAGGAAATTCAATTCTCTACAACTTTGCAGAAGAAAGTTTTTCCAAATTCCAAATAGAAATTGACCGAAATCCACAAAGCAGGCGATTTTACAAAATTTATAATCAAATATCGATCAATAAATGGGGTCTTGAGCATATGTTTAACATGTTTTAAACATTTATTGTAACAAAAATACTCTTCCTCCTCGTATATCTCATATATCCCACATTCGTTGTAAAAATATCACCATTATTATATTATTAAAATATAATAATATATTTAAATAATTATTTTATCGAGAAAAATATAAAATTTCAATTTTCAACAATTGTCACATTAAAATTTTTTCTCCATCTATATCCACATAAAATTAATATTTTCCTCATCATATGAATCAATAATTAATTATTCACAAATAATATTACAGAATAACAATATTGACAACAGACGGTTTCCGGAAAGAGGGGCTTTCCAATAAGAATTTTTCTTCTTGGCGCCGCAATTAGGTGACCAAACCTCTCCTTAGGCGAACTTTCTAGACATTGCCAATAATGTTATCTAATAATATTATTAGGATAATATGAATTATTGCCGATAATGAAAAAATCTTGTGTAATGACAATTATTGAAACAACAATGAATATAAAATATCAACGCACAGCAATTATTAACTCAATAAAAAATCTTTGAGCAGTAATTATCGTAACCATTATTGAGTAGTGCCTTCTTACGTAAGAATCAATAATTGGTGCAATCTGGTATCTTCTTGTGTTTTTAACCACCGAGTATTTTAACAGTATTAACGGTAGCAACTACGCTGTTATTTTTAAACAACTTATATTTGTCGTTTTCTTCATCCAATCGCTTTCCTTTATGGGGCCCACACATGGCTGCGCCGTCGTACGAATATTCCCCGACAGTACGAATATTCCACGACCAAACGAATATTCCCCAACAACAATGAATATTTTATAACCACTTGCTTATTTTGAAGTATTTGCGTATTTTACCCCTAACTATCCACATTAATCAAATCAACCCTTACTATTTTAAAATAATAAATAGAAAAAATTAAATTTCATTAATAATAAGTTGGGGTCTTACAACCTCCCCTCCTTATGAAATTTCGTCCTCGAAATTGACGACGTCACGTACTGTGTGTTTGAAAAGGTGAGGATACCTCACTTTCATTTCCGCTTTCAATTCCCGGTCATTTCCTCTATAGCATGATTCCTCCACAAAACTTTAACTTTGTGGTATGACCTTTCTTGGCGTAGGGACATGCTCCTTCCTATCCAAAATCTTGGCCGGTACCTCCTCATACGTTAAGTCTTGGCTATCTCGTCCGGTTCTAACTCTATAACGTGGTTCGGGTCTTTCACATATTTACTGAAATCTGGATATGTGAAACACATTATGAACACGAGACATACCGGAGGTAATAGCGAGTCTATATGCTACATTTCCTACTCGGTCGAGAATTTGAAATGGACCAATAAATCGTGGATTGAGCTTTCCTCTCTTCCCAAATCTTGTAACTCCCTTCCATGGAGCAACTCATGATAATCATGATCCCCTACACTAAATTCCACGTCCTTTCGATGAAGATCCGCATAACTCTTTTGTCGATCTTGTCTTGGTTTGTATCGTTGTCGAATCATTTGGATCTTTTACGTAGTCATACGTATTTAACTTCGGGTCCCAACAATGTTGCTTCACCCACCTCATCCCAACATATTGAAGAGCGACACTTTCATCCATATAATGCTTCAAATGGAGCCACACCTATACTTGCACGATAAGCTTTGTTGTTGTAGGAGAATTCCACCAATGGTAAATACTTATCCCAAGCGCCCTTGAAGTCTAGGACACGAGTCTTAATAGATCTTCAAGAGTTTGAATAGATCCTTCGATTGTCGGTCCGTTTGAGGATGGTATGCCTGCGGCCGAATCGTAAATCCGTGCCCATAGCTTTTTGCAAGCTAACCCAAAATCTTGAAGTGAATCTTGGGTCACGATCCGAAACTATGGATACAGGGCATGCCATGCAACCTCACAATCTCATTCACGTACATACTAGCAAGGCGTTCAAGTGAATAAGTCTCCGTGTCGGCAAGAAATGAGCGGACTTGGTTAATCTATCAACAATAACCCAAATAGCATTGATGCCACGAGAAACCGTAGGAAGACCCGTACTTGAAATCCATGGTAATGTGTTCCCACTTCCATTTTGGAATCTCAAGTAGTTGCAATCTTAACGGACCCTTAGGTACTAGATGCTCGCCTTTACACGTTGACAAGTTAAACACATTGAGATAAACTTTGCAATCTCTCTCTTCATATTGTTCCACCAAAATGTATGTCGAAGATCACGATACATTTTAGTACTTCGAGATGGATTGCAAAATGGTGTATTGTGTGCCTCCATCATAATCTTGTACTTCAAATCGAGTCGTTAGGAACACAAAATCTAGAGTGGACTCAAGTATTCCTTCTTCATCAATTCTCGCTTAGGAATAGCTCTTTCTTGTACTTTTTCTTCTTCATACGCATCGATTTCAAGGTGCGGTGGCAAGCAACCTTAACTTTTCTATTAAAGTTGGCTCTGTCGTATACTTGACATCATCGCTTTTCGTTTCAAGATATGATCTTCTACTCAACGCGTCACCTACCACATTCGCTTTTTCGGGATGGTATTGAATAGTGTGGTCGTAGTCTTTCAATAGCTCGAGCCAACGTCATTTGCCACATGTTGAGTTCTTTTTTAGTGAAGAAATATTTAAGGCTTTTATGGTGCGAATATATCTCCACTTTCTCCCCATATAGATAGTGCCTCCATATCTTTAGCGGCAAAACGATCTGGGCCGCTGACTCTAGATCATGAGTAGGATAATTCCTCTCATACTCTTTAAGTTATCATGAGGCATAGGCTATGACTTTCCCACGTTGCATGAGAACACATCCTAACCCTTTGCACGAGAAGCATTTGTAGATAACAAATCCATCCAGAACCGGATGGTATTGTTAGAAACAGTCTTAGAAATAAGTCTCCTCTTAAGCTCTTGGAAACTCTTCTCGCATTCTTCGCTCCAAAGCGAATTTTGTATCCTTCCAAGTTAGTGAGTTAATGGAGTAGCGATTCGAGAAAACCCTTCCACGAATCTCGATAATAACCACTAAGCCCAAAAAGCTACGTACTTGATCCACCGACGGTTGCTCCCAACTTTGTTTTGCTTCAATCTTGGTGGGATCAACAGATACTCCATGTTTTCGACACCGCGTGCCCAAGGAATGCTACTTCCTCGAAGCGAACTCGCATTTCTTTAATTTGGCATATAGTTTGTTTTCACGAAGCCTTTGGAGTACCGGTTTCAAATGGTGCTCATGATCTTCACGACTTTTGGAATATATAAGGATATCATCAATAAAGACAACAACAACCGATCCAAATATTCCTTGAATACCGGTTCATCATATCCATGAAAGCCATAGGGAGCATTAGTCGATCCAAAAGACATGACTAAGAATTCATAATGCCGCATCGAGTTCTAAAGGCGGTCTTTGGAATATCCTCGGTTCTAATCTTGGTGATGATATCCCGAGCGAAGATCGATTTTGAAAAGAATTGTGCCCCTTCTCATTTGGTCAAACAAGTCATCAATACGAGGTAGAGGATACCTATTCTTGATGGTGACATGGTTCAATTCAGATAGTCAATACAAAAGTCGCATACTCCGTCTTTCTTCTTTACAAATAAAGCAGAGCACCCCGAGGAGATGTCTAGACGAATGAAACCGATGTCCAACAATTTCGTAGTTGGACCTTTAACTCTGAAGTTCAATAGGAGCCATTCGATATGGGGTTTTAGAAATGGGCTTTGTGTACGGGTTCAAGATCAATAAAGAATTCAACTTCACGTTACGGGGTAGAGCAAGGAAGTTCTTGAAATCGTCGAGAAAGTCAATAACAACGGAATATTATTCAAATTTGGCGTGTCTTTATTCAAATCCATAACATGGGCTAAGAAAGCTTGACATCCGCAGTTTTTAATAAGCGAATAGCTTTATGATTAGATATGAGCGGTGATTGATTTTAATGGTTTAGTTGCTTGAATTGCATACAACGAGTTGGTTAGGAATATGAAAACTAACAACCTTACGAAAACAATCAATTTTGGCATGATGAGTAGTTAACCAATCAATCCCTAAAATCACATCAAAAGCAAGTATCTTTAAAGAGATAAGGTCAGCAGGTAAGGTGATGGTGCCAACTTGAATCAAACAAGATTTATAAGCGAGTGGATGTGATGAAAGTTTCTCTAACGGAGTTTCCACAGATAGGTCAAAGTCTAATTTCTCGAGTCAAGTTTAAGCGTTGAGCACATGCAGGAGAGATAAATGAATGGGTAGCACCGGTATCAAGTAAGGTATAAACTTCGCAAGAATTTATAAATAGCTTACCGTGATCACCTCGTTTGGGTTCTCGCATTATGACCGATCACAACAAACGCTCTTCCGGAATCGTTGACTTTGACTTTTACGGGACGATCTTTTGAGTCACCGTCCCCATTGAACTAGGTTTTCTAAACCGTACAATCTCGGCGATATGTCCTTCCTTTCCGCAATTATAGCATACCTTGAAGCTGTTGTGGGCGTTTGGTGATATGTCCCTCTTTTCGCATTTGTAGCATAATGGGGTGGTCGTTCTCCTCCCTTAGAACCGATTCTTCGCCAAGACCGCTCGTCTTCACATGGTCGTTGTTAAATCTCCTCTTTTTAAAATCTCCTCTCGACTCGCTTCTTCTATTTTCATGGCCATGATTACCACGAGTGGGTTACCATTTTGTCCGTCTGTTTTTTCTCCATTTGGTTATCATTATTCTACATTGTTGCTATCTACGAGTACGATCCTCGGTTATGGTCCCTCGGTTGGTAGTACTCGTTATCTCGCTCTAATAATTGAGCCATGTTTACAACATCCGAATAGAGAAAATTTATGAGAAATGAGATATTGGCGTATGTCGGGTTTCAAACCTCTAGAAACACATCTGTCATACGTTCCTCATTCTCCACCAAATGAGGTGCAAACCTAGATAACTCGCAAACTTTGCCTCGTCTTGAGACACCGTCATGTTGTTCTGCTCAAGTCTAATAAACTCTACTTCCTTCATATAGCGAACACTTTCGGAAAGTATTTGTCATTAAATAGTTCAAACGTCTCCCAAGACATCTTTGAGTGCGCATTTGGATGGGTACGCTTCTGAGACTCCCACCGAGTAGATACGCCTCGCCACGGAACATAAAGGTGGCGAATGGAACCTTCGTTTCTCAGGTGCATCCCAAGACATCGAATATCTTGGTAATTTGCTTGACCCATGTTTCCGCCATGATCGGATCCGGCTTTCCCTTAAATTCGTGGTCCCAACTCTTTGAGCTGCTTGGGTGTGACAACCCGTGAATTGCTATCATTTCCTCCTCGTATTTTGAACACGAAGTCTCCTAAATGCGATTTTGCATGAATCGCAAAAAGCTTCTAAACATCCCTCGTTCATCATCTCGCCTCGATTGGTGTTGTTCACGGGAGGAACATTGCCCTGGTGTTACACGTTCTCCTCGTTGGTGAGTCTGAGGCGTCTCCACGGTCTCATTTCCATTGTTAATATTCTCGATTCGACATTCTCAAATCATCGCCGTAAAACAAGGGTTAATTAAGGAAATCAATATATCACATAATATCCTTATATCTTGACCAACTAAAAAAATAAGCTTAGGTAGGACACACTAGCGAAGGATTTACTCGTCTCTCCTCCTAGTTCTATTCCCGATCTCATGGAGATCATATCCCTAAGCTCGATACCATTTGTGGCGCCCCAAAAAATAGGTCCATTCCATCCAACCCATTCTCGAGTTGTCAATACGTAGTGCGAAACAACTACAACTTTATTATTACAACAAGAAAACTATGAGTTTAAATACAAATATTATCTTCTAGACAATATCTAAACTCCAATAAATCCTCATCACATTTATTGATACATTATTTTACAAAAATGGTGAGGACTACTAAACAACTCTCTCTAAAACTTTCATTCCTTACCCCAGGCTTCGTACTCGTATATTCTCGCCGCCTCGAGAAGAAAATGGAACAAAAAGGAAAAGGGTGAGCTCAACTAGCCCAGTAAAGAATATTATGACTAAGATAATATACAACAAATTATCGTTAGTCTTCAACAAGAAAAAATCTAATAGAATACAATAGACAACAAATTTTAAATCAATATTCGCAATGAAATAATAATTCATTAGAAGAGTTAAGTAGAGAATGCAAACTACTATCTTCTATGTATGAATTTAAAAGTTCATCGTCTATCTTTTATCCCTGTAACATCAATCAATATACATCGGAATCAAATATTCATCTTTGCACTACTGGGCCAAAGATATTCATCGATTGGTCGTGTTCATCTAAACACTGTTCATCTTTGCACTACTACCAAAGATATTCTTGAGAAATCATTCATCTTTGCACTCTGGCCAAAGATATTCAATAATATCATCATTTAAGACCGAGGATGATGAAAAATATTTTTAAAGAAATGAATCCAGTGAAACAAAATGACAAGGATTAAGGATTAAGGATTAAGGATTCGTACTTTGTTTTATCCATGTTCAAAAATACCTCAAAAATAATCGTAGTGGTATAAAATTCAAGAATGATCAAAACATGGATACAATCAAAGCTAGTATCCACAATAGATATTTTAGATGAAAAGGAAAATTTTCATTTTCGATGAATAGTCTTAGTATTAAGTGAATAATCATCAAGATATCGTGAATAAGGTCGTATCGTGAATAGTAACTCGAGCACCAAAAGTTCCAAATTTGATAAAACTTCAGATCAATATTTGAGATAATGATATTGAAGAAATAATATCATTCTGAAAATAATAATATCCCTTACCTCGAAAGATCAAGACTTCTAGTTGAAAACAGGATATAAGGCTATGACTTGGACTTGCACCGTCAGTATAGCAATACTCAAAGTATACTCAAAATACTCACAAGAATACGCTTGATAATATAGAGAGAAAACTTGGTTTACGGTGTGATTTTCAATTCTAACCTAAGCACCCTATTTATAGGAAATTGCTTAGAACACCAAAAACAGAAAATTTAATAAATTAATAATATAATTATATAAATTTCTACGCATGCCTAGAATCTGATTTCAGCCATCAAACACATGCCACATTCTAGAAAAAGTAAGAAAAAAACGTTTTTCAAATTTTAAATATTTTAAACTTCTAAAAATCAATTATTTCTGAGCTTCGGAACTTCAATAATTCATAATAAATAGCCCTTTCATTACAAAATTCGAATCTCGCGAGAGTTTTATAGGAAATTCAATTCTCTACAACTTTGCGGAAGAAAGTTTTTCCAAATTCCAAATAGAAATTGGTAAAGAAATCTACAAAGCAGGCGATTTTACAATTTATAATCAAATTTCGATCGATAAATGGGGTCTTTGAGCATGTTTAACATGTTTTAAACATTTATTGCAACAAAAATACTCTTCCTCCTCGTATACTCATATATCCCACATTCGTTGTAAAATATCACCATTATTATATTATTAAAATATAATAATATATTTAAATGAATTATTTTATCGAAAAAGATAAAATTTCAATTTTCAACAATTGTCACATTAAAATTTTTCTCCATCTATATCCACATAAAATCAATATTTTCCTCATCATATGAATCAATAATTAATTATTCACAAATAATATTATGAGAATCACAATATTGATGACCGTGCGGTTCAGGGAGAGGGGCTTTCGATAAGAATTTCTTCTTCTTGGTAGCGCAATTAGGTGACCAAACCTCTCCTTAGATGAGAACTTTCTAGACATTGCCAATAATGTTATCTAATAATATTATTAGGATAATATGAATTATTGCTTCGATAATGAAAAATGTGTGTAATGACAATTATCAAACACAACAATATATAAAATATCAACGCAAACAATTATTAACTCAATAAAATCTTTGAGCGGTAATTATCTTGTAACCATTATTGAGTAGTGCCTTCACGTAAGAATCAATAATTGGTGCAATACTGGTAATATCTTGTGTTTTAACCACGAGTATTTTAACAAAGATTATCAGTAATAACTACTTCTGTTATTTTTTAAACAACTTATATTTGTCGTTTTCTTCATCCAATCGCTTTCGTTATGGGGCCCCACATGCATTTGGGCCATCGCATACGAATATTCTAGATATAGTACGAATATTCCACGACCAAATGAATATTCCCCGACAACAATGAATATTTTATAACCACTTGCTTATTTTGAAGTATTTGCGTATTTTACCCCTAACTATCCACATTAATCAAATCAACCCTTACTATTTTAAAATAATAAATAGAGAAAATTAAATTTCATTAATAATAAGTTGGGGTCTTACATTCGATCTGCAGGCCGAGACAAAATTTTATTTTTCCCAAATCTTTCATCTCAAATTCTTTCTTTAAATAATTTATTGTCTGTGGTATCTCTCCATGAGTTCCAATAATATTTAAATCGTCAACATACACAGCAATAATAGCAAAACCAAATTCTGACTTCTATATAAAAATGCATGAGCATATAGGGTTATTATTATACCCTTCCTTCAATAAATATTCACTAAGACAATTATACCACATTCGTCCTGATTGCTTTAACTCATATAGGGACCTTTGCAACTTGATTGAGTAAACTTCCCAGTGATTTGAATTATATGCTTCAGGCATTTTAAATCCTTCTGGAATTTTCATATAAACATCATTATCAATTGACCCATATAAATAGGCTGTAACAACATCTATTAGACACATATCGAGTTTTTCATGAGTTGTCAGATTAATAAGATACCGCAATGTAATTGCATCTACCACAAGAGAATATGTTTCATTGTAATCAATGCCAGGTTTTTGTGAAAACCCTTGTGCCACAAGTCGTGCCTTATATCTTACAATTTCATTTTTCTCATTTCTTTTTCGCACAAATAGCCATTTGTATCCAACTGGCTTTATTTCTTTAGGTGTTTGCACTACATGTCCAAAAACTTCACGTTTTGCAAGTGAATTTAATTATGTCTGGATTGCTTCTTTCCATTTTGGCCAATCACTTCTGTGTCTACATTCTTCGACAGAATTAGACTCAAAATCCTCGTTTTCATTAATGATATCAAGCGATATATTATATGAAAAAATGTTGTCAATAACTATTTCACTTTGGTTCCATCTTTTCTTTGTAGATACATAACTTATCGAGATCTCCTCATTTTTTTTGTTTTCGGGTACCTGGACCTCTTCTGGGGTTTTATGATTAGTTGTGTCTATATCCTCATGAATATTTTCCTCCTCAATAATGCCAACTTGTTTATTTACTTCTTTTTTGAGAATTTTTGTCTTTTGAACTGATTGGTCTACCACGCTTCTGGCGTGCCTTAGCCTCATTTGCTACAATTTTTGCAGATTGTCCTATTGGGACTTCAATCCGAGCTGGGGCATTTACAGCTGGTATATGAGATTTGGTTACTCCTTACGAGTCGATTGAATGCATTGATGTAGTCGATTTGCTATATCTTACAAACGAAGTATCGTTTGAACTTCTTGTTCACATTGTTTTGTACGATGATCAAAATTCAATAATGACAATGCATTCCATGTAATATCTTTATCCAGCTGTTTAATTTCTCCCCCTAATTTTGGGAACATAGTCTCATCAAAATGACAGTCGACAAATCGTGTTGTAAATGAATCACCTGTTAAGGGTTCAAGATATTTAATTATCGATGGGGACTCAAACCCAATATATATTCTCAGTCTCCTTTGAGAACACATCTTTATACGTTGTGGTGGATAAATTGGAACATATACCGCACAACCAAATATTCTTAGATGGGAAATATTGGGCCCATGACCAAAAACTAATTATAATGGGGAGAATTTGTGATATGATGTTGGCCTAATGCGAATAAGTGTTGTTGCATGTAAAATAGCGTGCCCCCAAACAGAGACATGAAGTTTTATTCTCATGAGCAATGGTCTTGAAATTAACTGGAGGCGTTTAACAAATAATTCGGCAAGACCATTCTAAGTATGAACATGGGCAACAAGATGTTCATTTTTATCCCAAGTGACATGCAATAATCATTAAATGTTTGGGATGTGAACTCACCAGCATTGTCAAGACGAATAGTCTTGATTGTATGATCTGAAAATTGTGCTCATAATCTATTAATTTGAACAAGTATTCTCGCAAACGCCAGGTTGCGAGTTGATAATAAATAAACATGTGACCATCTTGTAGATACATCTATTAAAACCATAAAATATCTAAATGGTCCACTTGGTGGGTGAATAGACCCACAAATATCTCCTTGAATACGTTCTAGAAACCTTGGGGATTCAATCCCAACTTTAGCTGGTGATGGTCGAATGACCAATTTGCCTTGAGAACAAGCAGCACGTGAGAAATCCTTAAATTGAAGAATCTTATGGTTCTTTAATGGATAATTCTTCGCATCATAATTGATCCAGGATGGCCCAATCGGTCATACCAAATAATAAAATTATTTGGTTCATTGAACTTCTGATTCATTATTGTATCGACTTCAATTGTACTAATACTTGTGTAGTACAAACCTGAAGATAAAACGGGTAATTTTTCCAATATTTGTTTTCCAATAGAGATTTTTGATACGATGTAAAGATATTTTATACCATTGTCATTGGTTGTCTCAATATGGTACCCGTTAAGTCGTATATCTTTAAAACTTAGCAGATTCCTCCTTGATTTAGTGGAAAATAAAGCATTATCAATAATAAATTTTGTTCCACTAGGAAGCATTATATTGGCTCTTCCAGAGGCTTCAATCATGTCTGTTGAACCTGATATTGTATTCACTTTAGCTTTTATCATTCTTAGATTTGAAAAATATTGCTTATGTCTGAGAATGGTATGTGTCGTTGCACTATCTGCTAAGCATATATCTCTACCGCTGATATTAAGCTCATTTATAGCATGACACAAATCTATATTTTTTTCATGAAAAAGAATAAATATACAATAAGTTCATAATAAGACATAATATTATATATATTTAATAACACAATCCTTTACATAAGATAAGCCAACATGAAAAGGAGAAAACAAAATACATTAGCATAAAATAAACACACTTAAAGGATTAACATAATTCTAAACTAATTATTTTCATTACAAGAAATATCAACTTGTTCATTATTTTGCTCAAAAAAATCTGCAACATCAAGGTGCGTCATATCCAAAGGATCAAAATAAATATCATCATTATCTTAATGTAGGTGAGAAAATTTTATTTCTATGTTCTTCTCATTTCCTTTCAATAAGGTCTGATATAAATCAACAAAATGTTTGGCCGTACGACAGGTACGAGACCAATGTCCTTTCATTCCACACCGATAACAGATATTTTCTTCCTTCTTGGTATCTCTATTATTTATATCCTTCCTTTTTTCTTCTTTCTCCTCATTCTTTGAAGGTTTGTTAGAATTTGACAAATTACGACCATCATCGTTGCAGTAATTAAATCATCCTCGTCCATGACCACGACCTCTAGTACGACCACGACCATAATTATTTTTATATCTTGTAACATTCACTTCAGGGAATAGAGCTGAAGCAATCGGCCGTGATTTATGATTTTTCATTAAAAGTTCATTATTTGTTTAGCCACAAGGAGACATGAAATCAGTTCAGAGTATTTCTGAAAACCTCTCTATATTGTTGTTGCAGGAGGACATTCGAGACATGAAAAGTAGAGAATATTTTATCTAACATATATCCATCAGTGATATTATCTCCACATAATTTTAATTTAGAACTGATTTTAAACATTGCAGAATTATATTCACCTACTGATTTAAAATCCTGCAATCGTATATATATCCAATCATAACAAGCTTTTGGGAGAATAACTGTCTTTTGATGGTCATATCTTTCTTTCAAATTTTTTCAAAGAATAAGAGGATCTTTTATTATAAGATGCTCTAACTTCAACTCCTCTTGGAGATGATGGCGTAAGAATATCATTGCCTTTGCCTTGTTTTTGCTAGATGTTTTATTACCATCTTTAATGGTGTCTCCAATACCCATGGCATCAAAATGAATTTTGGCATCAAGGATCCATGGCAAATAATTCTTACCTGTAATATCAAGTGTCACGAACTCAAGTTTGGCAAGAATAGTCATTGTAACTTTTGCTTCTTAACAACAAACTAAATATGATTATCTCCTTCAAGACAAAAGGGATGATCAATTTGTACTGATAACGTACTATAAAATATTATTAATATTGAACAAATATAATTAGAGAAAAGAGATAGCATTCACATTGTATTTTTGTATATCCTCCATTCTCTTTACAATGCTACTATTTATATATATATGAACATCAATACTTGGAAGTTTTAAAACTCAAAGGTCATGAGTTTCAAAACTTAAAGGACATGAAAGTTTCAAAAGATAAAAGATCATTACAATAAAGATGGGAAGAACGAATCTAGACATTCATATATATTATAATTTTATAACAGAGAAGTACTTGTTACACCTTCCGTCCAAGGATAAAATTTGTTATTATTATGTTAAGTAGTCCCAAGTTAAATGTCAACTAACATTAAATAATCTATTTTTTATAATAATTTATCTATAATACCCTTAGTATTAATTTTCATGTCTATATTCTCTATGAAATATTTATGATCCATCAATAGTCATGTCTTAAAAACTATACAATTAAATAAGAATTTAAATATGAATAATTTTATCATTTTATCCTCTTTTCTTAGGAAGTATAATAACAATTTAAAATAAATTTGTCAATAATAGGACTAGTCAGTAGGGGTGCTTATCAGTAAAAAAATTGAACCGGTATTAAAAATATTGAACCGATATCGATATGAAGTTACAGGAAAAACAAGAACCGGAATCGATACAAAATTGATACCGATTTTTTTGGTTCAATTTTTGATTATACCGCATGGTAATATATATAATTATTAATAATAATTAAATAATTTGTTTTTATATATTAACAGTTTTTTTAAAACTAAGAAATCATTAACCATTAATAATAAATAATATATAAAATAAAACTACAAAACATTATTAATATATATAAAAAAAATTAATAAAACTACTATTATATAAAAATTATTAATATATAAAAAAATTATTTAATACTCCCTCCGTCTCAGGATAAAAGTCCTGGTGGATTTTTCACGCATATTAAAAAGATGAATGAAATGAAAAAATTGCCCATAATAATGTCATTAAATATGGAGAGAAAATTAGAATAAAAAAATATGAGATATTTAATGTTACGGGTATAATAGGAAAATATGTGTAAAAATTTGGTTATTAAAGAAAAATTGACATTTAACATGGGACTACCCAAAATAGTAATAAAGACTTTTATCATGGGACGGAGGGAGTATATAAAACTACAAAACATTAACTATTAATTATTATATTATTAAATTTTGATTTTTTCAATATTTCAATTTTCACCGAATTCAAAAAGTTCCTTATCGCTACTGGTACCAAAAAGTGTAAAAACCAAAAAAAAAACAGTACCGCCAATTTCGGTATCAACCAGTTCGATAAAAAACCAAAAAAAAAAACGAATTTTTTGAATAGACCTAACAAGTAACAAGAATTGAAGGATTAAAGGTAGGTAGGGTTAAATGTTTTTTCAGTCACCGTACTATATGTCAACTTACAGATGGATAACTAAACCTTTTTTTTTCTTACAGTCAACTCACTGTACTCAATTTTACTAACACAAAGTTAAAAAAACCGTTAAGTCAAGGTTGACTTAACGGAACAGTACACGTGGCAGCTGAGTTGTCAAAAAAAAATCCTATTTGGCAGTTAGTATGCGACGTGGCAGTGATGATGTGGATTTGGAGGAAATTTTTTATGAAAAAAATATTTTAAAGTATAATATAAATTTTAAAAATTAGCCAAATAAAATAAGAAAATAAATAAAAAATAAATTTAATTTTTTTAATAATAAAAAAAATTAAATTTATTTTATTAAAAAAATCTTCGTTTTTTTTAATTTTTATTTTAAAAACTACTTTTTTTATTTTTGTTAAAAAAAACTGAGTTTTAATTTCTTTTTATTAAAAAAATTGCACTTTTTTAATTAAATAAAAACTAATTATTTGTATTGCACTAAAAGTACATGCCATGGGAATGATTATCACGCTTCCTATAACTAATATTTGTTGGTTCGATTGAGTTTTTAAAAATAAAAAACTGAGTTTTTAAAATTAAAAAAAAAAACTGCGTTTTAAAAAAAAGATTTATTAAAACAAACTGCACTTTTTTATTAAAAAAATTGTTTTTTTTATTAAAAATTTATTAATTAGTGAGATAATTTTATTTTCTCAATTATTTCTTAAATTTGATTAAATTAAATTATAAAAAAAAATGAGAAAATAAAGTATAATTTTATTTTCTCAATTATTTTAAATTTATACTTTATTTAAATAAAGTATAACTTTATTTTCTCAATTTTCTATAATTTAATTTAATCAAATTTAAGAAATAATTGAGAAAATAAAATTATACTTTATTTAAATTTTATAATCTAATTTAATCAAATTTAAGAAATAATTATTTTTATTAAAAAAATAATAAATTGCGTTGTTGTGACGGAGAATGAGAGAGAGAGCGTTGTTTGTTTTTTTTTAATAAAAATAATAATTATTATTTTTTATTAAAATAATAATTAAAACACATTTTTTAATAAAAATAAAAAAGCACAATTTTTTTTTTATAAAAATAAAATAAAAAACGCAAAAAATTGTTAAAAGAAACTGCATTTTTTTTATTAAAAAATTTGCGTTTTTTATTTTATTTTTCTAAAAAAAAACTGTGCTTTTTTTTCATAAACTGAAAATGCATTTTTTTTTATTAAAAAAACGCAAAAAATTGTTAAAAGAAATTGCATTTTTTTATTAAAAAAATTTGCAGAAATAATTGATAAAAAAAACGCAAAAAACTGCATTTTTATTAAATATATTTTTTATTTAATTTCTTGTTTTTTTGGCTAATTTTTTTAATTTATATTATATTTTAAAATATTTTTTTTCATTTTTCATAAAAAATTTCCTCAAAATCCACATCATCATTGCCATGTCGCATACTAACTGCCAAATAAAATTTTTTTTGGACAACTCAGCTGCCATGTGTACTGTTCCGTTAAGTCAACCTTGACTTAACGGTTTTTTTAACTTTTTGTTAGTAAAATCGAGTCAGTGAGTTGACTGTAAAAAAAAAAAAAATTAGTTATCCATCTATAATTTGACATATAATACGGTGACTGAAAAAGCATTTAACCCAAGGTAGGTATAGTAATGGTTGGATCTGGCAAGTTGATCCCATCCACGTGTCCACGTAAACACGAAGAGCTCAACCAAAGACACAACTTTTTCTAGTTTTTTTTGTTTTTGTTTTTGTTTATGAAACATTGAAGAACACAGTAACCTTGTGTGTTAGCGGGTTTTGGGGAACTTTTAAACCTCAAACACATTATGCACAAATATCGGTGTGATGAATTTGGGGGGTTAAGAACCACATTTGAGTTTAAAAGGTTGAATTTAGACGAAAAATATTTCATGTACGTTTACACTCTAAAATCCCCAAAAGCTCCAAACCAAACATAACTATCAAACCCGTTATGGGCCTGACGCGCTACTACAGCATGGATCACTGAGATGCAGAGGAAGAAAGTAGACAGAGTTTTCGTAATAGAACATATCAAATTACCAGACAAAAACCTTTAGCTGTTTCTAAAACTCCCACAGGCAAACAACAAAAATGATACTTGGGAATTCATAATCTCATATCTAAACTTTCTTCACCAGCTCAAGAAAACAGACAATAATGAACACTTTTTTGAAGCACATTGCCTGCTATTTTGTATGAGACTCAGAAAGAGACAGTGAGACATACATATATAGAGAGAGAAAGAGAGAGGATGTTGCTGCAATCCCCATATATACTCACAACCATTAACATCAGAAAAGTATGGCCGCATATAAATTCAGTTGAGGAGAATTTTTCTGCCAAAAGATATGTCCGGAGTCATATTGTGCTAAAAGGAACTTCACAAAATGGATGCCTAATAAAAAAAATAAAACTAGTCACTAATACAAACCATTAGCAAATTCAGTTTAAGATGTTGAGGCAGCCAAAGAAAATATAGAACGGCAGTAGAATTGCTCCATAGCATCACCTGAAAAATAGCCTGCACAAAACAAGTATAAACGTCAATTATCTATCTAACAAATATTTGTAAGCAAGTATATCAACTGTCTGACAAATTTTCTTAAAGTATAAGAGGTCAACCGGTCAACAATCTAACAGGTGTTTATGCACTATTAGAGGTCAACTATCTAACCAGAAATAGTCAAGGAAATCTACCAAGAGTCATTTAATCGAATCGACTAAATCCAACGATAAAGCAAATTTTGCATGTATCATGATATAAATTGGTCACTAAATATACTTCATTCCGCATAAAGAGTCTCATTTACAAGATTTGCAAATATTAAGGATTAATTTCTTGCATGTGTCCCTATATTAATAAATTACCCACCTCCGTTCCACACAAAAAAAAGTACCATTTGCCAATTGTTTGTTCCTCCACTTTTTAGTGATAGTAGTACAAAACAACAATATGTTCTCGTGTTTGACAACATACCTTCACTAATTCATACCACACTATTAAATTAACAACTCGATACTTTTAGGGGTAAACATGGAACAAAAATATATCCTTAATATCCGCAAACTTTACAAATGAGACTCTTTTTTTGGAATGGGGGAAGTATAATTGTAGAAATAGTATTATGATGAAATTATGATGACAATCTTGAAGATATTGTCTCATTTATAATTCTATCAATAAGAATAAAACTTTTTTTCTGTTTTACTTGGAAAGTAGACTCTTTTAGTGGAATTGAGATAGTATTTGGTATAGTTCATGCCACATAAAAGCTTATGTCGACTGTCAGCTCATGAGTTTGTTCACTAACTTTTTTGTAACTTAGAATATTTAAGGATTTAGTATATTACTTTCAACCAAACCACATCAAAAAATATAAGAGATTTCAGCATAGTTTAAACACCGTCAATACAGACCTGAACTCGCTACCACCTCAAAGAGTTGCATACATTCCCTCTTACAACAAGCATGTGCATTTTAATCCTTTCTTTTGACACCAAATGTGACAAAAGGTTTTCTATACAGAATCTTAAGCCTCACATGGTTATAGCTCCCCACTCCGAGTCTTGCTTTGAAAGCAATATTTCTATATTCTATAATAAAAGAGAAGGGTCAACTTTATATTAAAACTATTTTTTTCATTAAATGCAATTTTATACTTATTCTACAACCTTGTCTTCCCACCTCATTGACACAACTCTAGACTCTACAACAACCAGAACCACAAAGCAGTCCTTCACTCTCTACGTTCCTTGGGCACCTGGCTACGTTATAGAATCTTGCTTCATTCAACACCTCTTGAACTCTTTTAACTGCCCTATGGTTCATCAAATTTCTTTACAAGCCTCCAACTCCGCCAAAAAGCCATCTTCCTTCCAAACAAAATCCCCAACACAAAATAAAGAGAAACTGCAGATTTCTGTTCAGTAGTTTGGTATATTGGCTTCCTCGTTTAATTGCTTTATTGTTCTGGGTTTTTTTCTCCTTAGAGTTACCTCTTTTACGGAAGCAACTTGTTGCTTTTCATTCTGAGTTTATTCTATTAGACTTTGACTGTTACAAGTGCTACTTTAATATTTTCCTCCCCTGTTCAAACCACAATCAATAAACTCTGCTCCTTTTACTGCCAGCTTCTTTCACTGCAAGCTTAAAAACTACTTTATTTCAATGTTTCAGTGGCGAGAGATTAAAAGGGCTGTTTATTCTGCACAACTTAAACACCTAAATAATTAGGGCATACGTTATATTATTGTACTTTTCATGGTTTCTATAGCAATATTGTAAAGAGCTTAAATAAAGAGAGAAGTATCATTATCAGTATTTAACTTCATCAATTTCAGCACTCTTATAGCCATAGTAAGCCTAAAAAGTGAACTTCTCTTCTCAATCTTATACCGGAAAAATCTCTTTGCAGAAGTTCCATTTTGTTTAAGGAAAAAGATTTCGGGTTAGCAATTTCCAAAAGTTATTTTTGATGGAAATGGGCTAAAAATACTTCCCCATGTTTGGTTACGGAAAACAAATTAATATAATATCAAAAGCAAAACCTGATTTACATTAATTGGTCTGGTCAAAACAGTCGAATACTATTACCAGTCAAATACACAAAATGTTAAAGCAACCACATTCATCTCAGATCATCGTATTAATAAACCAGTGTTTAATTAAAAAGAATAAATATGAACAGAAAAGGCATACTTTAAACGTTTAAAAAATTATAAATTTCAGAAATCCACTGGACAAATATCTAATTGCTGGAAGAATAAAGCAACAAAAAATAAATTAATACTAATAATAATAACAGAAAAAAAAGTTTTCAGATTTTTCAATATAGCATTAACAACACTCATTCCGGGGCTTGAATAATGTTCATTCTGAAACATATAGTAAAGGACTAGTATTATATAACCTTATAAGTCACACTCAAAACAGCATACCAAATCACTGCATATTCCACTAGTGTTCAAACAATTTCAGCATATACTAGAATATATTAATAACAAGGATCAGGGAACTAATTTTAATACAACAATGTTCAACTTGTAGGGCTTGCATGATTCTCATTTCAAAAGCATTGTTGAAGATAAAACTTAAAAATTAAAACACTGTATGATTTTTCCCAAATAATTCATCAACTACCAAAATACTCCCCCCCCCCACCCACCCACCCACCCACCCACACAATTTGGTGAATCCTAAAATTCAAAACTGATGTGTATATTGATTTGAATAATACAATAATTAATAGGAAACTGATATATCCACAACAGAAAATGATATTTCTGTATGAAAGTAGTAGCTGGCGACACTTTTCGTGTGGACAATTTCCTAATTAATATTGTAAACTACTTTAAAATAGTTGTTATTTCAAAAATTGAAACAAATTTACTTGAATTTGAATTTTAGGATCAAAGCTAGATGGGGCTCTTTTTGTAGAAAGCAGGGACTGACTCCTATTAATAATTGACAAAACAACATCACTATTTTAAATTACAAAAAACATACCAAATCACTGCTGCTGCTGATTCTGCTGCTGAGGATTAGGGGGTGGAGGCTGCATACGAGGTGGTCCATAAACTGGAACTCCACCTGGTGGTGGGGGCACCATCCCAGGCCGAGGTGGGGGTCCTCTCATCATCTGCGGCGGGGGAACCATTGGCCTCTGTCCAAACTGAGGCGGTGGCATAGGGAATGGACCAGGTGGCCCACCGGGCCTCTGAGCAAACTGCGGCGGCATCTGAGGAGGCGGACCCCGCATTTGAGGAGGAGCAAACATACCAGGCGGGCGAATAACCGGAGGCGGAGCCTGCTGTGAATATTGCATGGGCGGAGCAGAGAGATTTGGCACAGGCGGACGTGAGATCTGCGGCTGCATCATCCCAGGTGCAGGACCCCCAATACCGCGAACCGGACCGGCTAGACCGGGCTGAGCTTGAATCAACGGAGCAGTAGGAACACCGCGGCCAGCAGCCCTGCCGAGACCCGGACCAGCCAAAGAAGCCGCCGCCGCGGCCTTGGCACGGGACTCATCCGGAGGCGGTGGGCCCTCAACAGTCATGGAAATCACCTCTTCGCCCCGGAGGAGAACAAGGCCGAGCGTCCGGCGGTCTTCGCGTGGCTCATCGGACTTGGCGGCGCCTTTGGCGGGGGGAAGCTTGCGGAATTCCTCGCAGTCGCCGATGACCAGGTTCATGTGGCGGTCGAAGGCCATGAACTTTCCGACGAGTTGCCGGCCGTCTTGGATCGTGACCCGCATCCGGTAATTGATGTATTGGAGCATCTTGGAACTCTTCGACATCGACATTGTTGCGGCTTTTTGAGTTCAGATCTAGAAAGAAGATGAACAAACCAATGGAAAAACCAATGGAAGAATGAGCTCTCTCTAGGGTTTGAATGGAGAAGAGAGAGGGGAAAGACAAGGCAGGTGGGTTTAAGTTTAAGGGGAGAGCTCTTTAGCTAGGGTTTGAGTGTAACTAGGGTTTAATCATGTGCGGCAAAAGCATATACAATTTTTAAGGGCTCTTTTCACCATCGTGCACGGACTAGATAGGACATATATAATTTTCTTTTAAAAAGATTGAAAATTAAATGAGGGAAATTGTTAAATTTATAACATAAAATATTATTTTTATAACAAAAGTGTCGATATATATATTTACAATGACATTTTTATCATGAAAATAATAAAAAGTATTATGAATTTAACAATTCCTTTAATAATAAATATATCTTTAAATTATTAATTAACTAAATTTGTTTCAAAATTTTATTACAAATATTTTTTAAAAAAATTATTTATATAATACTATAATGAATTTCACTGATTGTTTGCCGTTTCTTTTAATTTTTACATTTTTGGGTCGTTATATTTTATTTACAATATATTTCTCTCTGTTATTTCTTCGCAATCAATTTTTGCTTTATTTTTTATATATTTCTTTTATTCTTCCATCAATTTTTCTACATTTTCAAAATCAAATTAAAGTCATCATCTGAATTATAATGACATAATTCATATTATTAAATTTTAATAGTTTAATTTATGTTACACTTTTGTTGCAGTGAATAAGAGTTCTTAATATTAAGTTAAAGTATATTCATTTATCTTTGCAATTTTTTATGTCAATGAGCATCTCTAACGGTAGTAGGAAAAAAAAATTAAAATTGAAGTTTGTTGATCTAAGTGACAATTTAAAGAGCATTATTTAATATTTTAATATTTTATGTCTCATCAATTTCTTCATTTCAATTAATACAGTAGTTGAAAAAATGATATTAAATTTTAAAATGAACGGTACATCTGTCGACGTCGGAATTTTTATTTGCCCCCTTCTGTTCTTGTCTTTTGGTGTTTTCATGTTGGGTGAGATTTGTTTGAAAAAATAAGTTTGAAAAGGTTAAATACGTGTATATGTTGATTGATTTATTTGTAAGAGTTAAATCAGTTGATATTTTTAAATGGTTGCACAAATTCAACCGGGAAATAGTTTGCACATAGACCTAGTGATGTAACACTCTTTAATTGGTCTGCAAAATCAAAATTCGTTAGGGTCCGGGTGTAAGACCCTAATGTAAGACCCCAGCTTTTATAAATAAAGATGAATTTTCTATAAATATTATTTTTGAATATTATGGAATAAATTTGATATAATGTTATGGTTGTGGGTAATATTTATAAATTTTGCAAAGTAAGCAAGTTGTTATAAAATATTCGTTTGGTCGGGGAATATTCTTTTTTGTCGGGGAATATTAAATACGACGACTACTCAATCGATCGATGGTGGACCCCTATAAACGGAAGTATTGTCGTAGTTAGAAAAGCGACAAAATCATATTTTCTATAAAAATAACGGCAGAGGTGTTATTCTGTTAAAAGCATTGAACTACCGGTAGTAGTAAAAAAATGATGAATCGCGTGGTTGTATAGTAGTACACGGTATTGATTATTGATGCTTACGTGAGAAGTCACTTCAGCTATACTCAATTATTCTACTGATAATTCACGCATCATATCTCTTATATTATTGATTCAATTATTGTCACAAAGATCATCATATAATATAATATGTTATATTATTAATTGAGGCGACAAGTTATAAATGATTAATAATTGTTGAAAGATTAAATATGTGTTGATTAAAAATAAAATGATTTGTGGTAATATTTATTCAATCCTTGATGTATATAAAGAGTCTCATTATGAGACGTTTGTGGTAAGTTTGATTATTTTATGGGGGACCCATATGTCATCATCTAAGAGTCTCTTTCATCGATAGTATTTACCTTTGAATGAATAGTAATTACCTTTGTGAATAGTAATTACCTTCAAATAGTATTTACCTTTGTGAATAGTAATTACCTTTGTGAATAGTATTTACCTTCGTCGATAGTATTTACCTTTGTGAATAGTAATTACCTTTGTGAATAGTAATTACCTTCGTGAATAGTATTTACCTTCGTGAATAGTAATTACCTTCTTGATAGTAATTACCTTAAATCAATAGTAATTACCTTCACATCGATAGTAATTACCCCTTCGCAAATAGTAGTTGTCCCTTCAATATTACCAAGAGTTAAGCGCTCTCTTGATTGTTCAAGGGTTAATTACCCCTTGCAAATAGTAGTTGTCTCTTGATATTACCAAGAGTCATTTTGACCCCTTCGTTAAGACCAAGAGCCACCCTCGCTTTTTTCTATAAATAGAAAGTTTCATTCCTTCATTATTTCTTACGAATTCATTGAAACTCTGTAGAGAGAAAACTATAGAGAGAAAGAAGAAAAGTATTCTGCTACTTCACTTTTCCAATATTGAGTTCTTCTAAGGTAAGAGATATTATTTGTTGTACTCGTAAGGGTGTTATTCTTTCTTATTCATGAAGAGAACTTACATTATTCCATTCATTATTATTACATTGGAATTAAAAAGTGGCATACCCTATACATAACTTGTATCTGTGACATACCCTATACTTGGTGAAATTCTTATATTATTCCATTCTTATTTATTACATTGGAATAACTCAGATATCTGTGAATCCCCTATACTTGGTGATCTTCTTACATTATTCCATTCTTTATTATTACGTTGGAATATATCGTATACGTGTGTTTTACACCGGGACTGGTCCCATTGTTTATTATTCGCATTTATTATTACATTGGAATATCCTATCATGTGTTTTACAGGACCGGTTCCATCTTTATTATTATATTATTCTGTTGGAACATCCGTGATGTGTGAATTTCACGACTGGTTTTGTTATTTATTATTACTGTTGGAATAACTTTGCTTTTGTCTTGATTCTATCGCATGTATGGTGATTTCTTTTGTTATTCCATTCTTTATTATACCCGGTTGGTTAAAACTTTGACTTCTATACTCCATGAAATTAGTAGAATATCTTTGATATTTGCGTTTCATCCGATATCTTTTCATGGAAATATTCTTACGATCATTCTTGAATTTTACTCTACAAAGCGATATCATGTTGACAATTTGGACGTTATTAGTTCTCGAATAAATTAATTCGTGAACTTGTTTTATTGAATTATTATGTCATTGTTGTCATCATCCTCATGTTATATTATGTTATCTTTGGCTTACGTGCATAGATGAACTTAGTATGATTATGACTGAGGATCATTCGGTATAATCATGGCTTGTTATAAATGATGTGATAAAAGTCCTCAAATTGGGCCTATAATGCGATGATGGATAGTTTTGGTATGATTATGACCAGGAGGTGATTCGGTATAGTCATGACCATTGATAATTTGATGAAAATCCTTGGATCGTAGTACGAGGGATGATTAGATATTGTGGTTTATTCATTAAAGCGAGTCTTAGTGATAAAAATTGATGAAAACCTTTTAAAACCTAAAAGATAGTAGACTTTATTTTCTACTTGACTCTTTTAATGGATTAAGATATTTCATCCGCAGATTAAAGCTGGTTGTCTATTGTATTTTATCGGTTTAACATTGTTGAAGACTATTGATAATTTATTTCGCATTATCTTAGTTATAATATTTCTTCTTGGGCTAGTTGAGCTCACCCTTTCTTTTCTTTGTTCTCTTCAGTGAAATGAGAATATATTTGGGACGAGTCGGGGGAAAAGAGTGATGGTCCCGAAGATAGCATTAGTAGTCCTCCTCATTATTCTGTTAAATAGTGTGACAATAAATGTAATGATGACTCCTTGAGTATGGATATTATCTAAATGACAATATTCCTATTAGAACTCTCGGTTTATGTATTGTCGTATGTTTACTGACGGATGTATAATTAAGTTTGTATTTGAATTTATGTACCATGTAAGTGGCGACCCAAGATGGGGTGACGTATACCTAATTTTGGGGGCTTCACGGTTGGTATCGAGCTTAGGGATATGATCCCCGGCCGAGATGTGAGATAAGAACTAGGAGGGGAGGCGGGAATTCCTTCGCTAGTATGACCTACCTAAATTTATTTGGTATTTAATTGGTCGACGGAGTATAGGGATAATATGTGATATGTTAATTAACCCTTGTTTTGTGACAGTGTTTGAGAATGGCATCTGAAAATGCTAAGATAAGCAATGAAGCACATGAGAGTGTTAATTCAGCTCAAACAAAAGGTAATGACCAACAACACGATAATAATCATACTGGTGGCAACGGCTATCAGAATAATGATAACCATCGTGGGGGAAATTATCATGCCAAGAATGGTAACCACTTTGGTGGTAATCATGACAAAGATAATAGAATTGGAAATTGCAAGAAGAGAAGGTCATTAAGCCCAATTTTGTTGTGCACCAAAGTCAAGTCTAGCTGGGACGGTGGCACCAAAGGTGGATATGGACAAAACAAAGTCGTTGGTTTTAGGAAGTGTATTTTTCATGACTTCTCAAAAAGCGAGTAAATCGAACGAAGTTAGTACGACGAGTTAGTTAATTATAAATTCATGTAAGTCTATACCTTATAAGATCTGGGTTCTACCCATTATTTTATCTCTCTTGCTTGCGTTCAACGTTTAAATTTTACTCCGGAGAAGTTAGACTTTGACTTATTGGTTGAAACTTCGTTAGTAGGAGCCTTCGTTACCGCTACTATTTTTAAATCTTGTTTGATTCAAATAAACACTTTCACGTTACCTGTTGATCTTATCTTTTTGAAAATACTTGCCTTTGATGTGATTTTAGGAATCAATTGGTTAACTACTCATCATGATTTTTGTAAGGTTGTTAGCTTTCATACTCTTAACCAACCTGTTATGCGAATTCAAAGTAACCAAACCACTAAAGTCAATCATTGTCATATCAAGCCATAAGTAAAGAGCCCCGATCCTTTCGTTGTTGACTTCCTTGTGTGGAATGCACCAGAAGCCGACTTTTCGTCAGAGGCGACGTCGTGGATGAAGATGGCAAGTTGATAGGTATCATTGTGAGGTGTTATCCAGGTTAAGGGATAGAAGTCACAGTTGGTATTAATGTGACATACTATCCAAGTCTTGGACGAGATTAGCAGTTTTGAATGATATTTCTATCATTAATAAATTTCTTGACGTATTCTTGAAGATTTCCTAGCCTACCTAGAGCGTGAAATCGAATTTTGTATTGACCGAAGAAAAACCCATTTCTTAAACCCTCAAATATTTCTTCAACTAAAATGAACAGTTTACGTGGTTTATGATGAAAGTCATAATAAAAGCATTGGACTAATGAAAACCATGGGTATACGTGGTATTAGTAAGTGTTATGATGAGTTATGTTGGTTAGTATGTGAAAACATGAAAGTTTCTTAAAAATCACAAGGAGTTAAAAACCAGATTTTGGTGAAAACGTAACATGAAATTCAATTGACCAAATCTCTTATTATATTTTGAATTTTTGAGTGTGGTCAAGTCCTAGAGTTAGATCTATGAGTTACCTAACTAATCCAAGTGGAATCAATGAAAAAGGTGTTGTAGATTTTCGTGTGGGGTGATTTTAGCAAAGGAGTCAAAACTTCAAAATGTCCAAAAAGTTGCTTGCCACGTTTTTGTAAGGGCTGTTTCGGCCACTTAATTAGTAAGAAAAATTCAGGCCTTTTTGGACATAAAAGTATATGGTATAAAGAACATCGTGTCCAAAAATGAGCTCATTCAGACTTAAAATGAGCAAGTTATGACCATTTCAATATTTAGGTTTTTGACGAAAAATGCTATAATCGGAGTTCTATAACTCAGATGACCATGAAATTTAAATCGGAGGCTCACATTAACATGTGTAAGGTCCTGCCAAGATTTGGGAATTTTTGGAGTTAAACTTGAGGTAGCTAATTTCTTAATGAATTAATTAGAAATTGATTTTTGAAAAATAGTAAATGAATTTTAAAAATTCGAGAAAAATATATTTTCATTATGGGACTATATTATGCTAAATCCCAGAAAAAAAATATTTTTGGGACTGATTTGGTATTTTTCATGAAAATAGTTTAATTACTGAACATATGAGTTAAATATGTTATGTGAAGTAACAAAGTTGAAAATAGGATTTTATGGCTAGAGAATCCTATATAGAGTATATGCATATTTTTTGATGAGGATTTGATAATTGGTGATGATATCTTATGAGTATGGCATTTTGAATGATTAAATGCATTATATGGTAAAGCGTAAACAATTGAGATAAATTGTTTATAAATTTAAAAAGTGATTAAAATATTGTTATAATATTAATGATATTAGATTATAAGATTATTAAGTGATTGATAACATGGGGATATTCTTGAATCTGGATAAATTATATTATAAATGTTTAATATTTATCCTTTATCTCATTTGATTGATTGATTGATTCTTTATATCATTATCCTCATGCTTATATTATGATGAAAGTTGGTATGATTATCGGATAGTTGGAGTAATCATGGATAATTGAAAATTGCCACGATTATCTTTGGTACGTGAGTGCATGGATAATTTAATCGTGATACTAATGAATACACGATTATCTTTGGTAGTAGTGCATGGATAATTTGTGGTCGTGATACTAATGAATACACGATTATCTTTGGTACGTAGTGCATGGATAATTTGTGTGGATGATACTAATGAATACACGATTATGGATAATTTGTGGTCGTGATACTAATGAATACACGATTATCTTTCTTTAGTAGTAGTGCATGGATAATTCGTGGTCGTGATACTAATGAATATCCTTGGCCTATAGTGCAGGGATGATTCGATGATATGGATTAATTATTGAGCTGAGTCTCAGCAATGAAATATTAATTCATGGATGTGGTAAAAGTCATCTTTGGCCGTAGTGCATTGATAGACTTGGTGTGATTATGACCAAAGATTATTCGGTATAATCATGACCGTAATTGAAAACACGAATATCCTTGGCCAGTAGTGCATGGATAATTCGTGGTTGTGATATTATTAAGTTGCGTCTCAGCATTATTGGTTTTCTGATTGTATATCTTTGCTTTCAGTAGTGCAAAAGATGAATTGTTAATGAATATCTTTGGCGGATTGCGAAGATGAATTTAATATTTTAAACGATAAAGGTATTCAAGGTATCCTCACCTCTTTATCATATCAGTATCGTATTCTAATTTCGAGGGCGAAATTTCATAAGAAGGGAGATTGTAAGACCCCACTTTTATAAATAAAGATGAATTTTCTATAAATATTATTTTGAATATTATGAAATAAATTTGATATAATGTTATAGTTGTGGGTAATATTTATAAATTTTGCAAAGTAAGCAAGTTGTTATAAAATATTCGTTTGGTGGGGAATATTCTTTTTGTCGGGGAATATTAAAGACGACGGCCTAAATCGATGGTGGACCCCTGGCAGAAGTATTATCGTAGTTAGAAAAGCGACAAAATTATCTTTCTATAAAAATAACTTGGCGGAGGTGTTACTGAATTAAAACTGTTGAACTACCCGGTAGTAAAAGTACAAGATGTCTGGCGTGGTTGCATAAGAGTATACGGTATTGATTATTGATCTTTACGTGAGAAGTCACTTAGCTATACTCAATTATTGCTACGATGAATTCTTTGCATCATATCTCTTATATTATTGATTCAATTATTGTCACAAAGATCATCATCACATAATATAATATGTTATATTATTAATTGAGACGAAAAGTTAAAAATGATTAATAATTGTTGAAAGATTAAATATGTGTTGATTAAAAATAAAATGATTTGTGGTAATATTTATACAATCCTTGATGTATATAAAGAGTCCATTATGAGGCGTTTGTGGTAAGTTTGATTATTTTATGGGGGGCCATATATGTCATCATTTAAGAGTCTCTTCGTCGATAGTATTTACCTTTTGAATGAATAAATAGTAAGTAATTACCTTTGTAAATAGTAATTACCTTCGTCAATAGTATTTACCTTAAATTCGATAGTATTTACCTTTGTGAATAGTAATTACCTTTGTGAATAATAATTACCTTCGTCAATAGTATTTACCTTCGTCAATAGTAATTACCTTCTTCGATAGTAATTACCTTCATCAATAGTAATTACCCCTTCGCAAATAAATAGTAGTTGTCCCTTGATATTACCAAGAGTTAATCGCCTCTTGATTGTTCCAAGGGTTAATTACCCTTCGCATGAAATAGTAGTTGTCTCTTGATATTACAAGAGTCATTTTGAGCCTTCGTTAAGACCAAGAGCCACCCTCGGCTTTTTCTATAAATAGAAAGCTCATTCCTTCATTATTTCTTACTTAATTCATTGAAACTCTACAGAGAAAACTATAGAGAGAAAGAAGAAAAGTATTATACTACTTCACTTTTCAATATTCAGTTCTTTCTAAGGTAAGGGATATTATTTGTTGTACTCGTAAAGGGTGTTATTCTTTCTTATTCATGAAGAGAACTTGTTATTCCATTCATTATTATTCTATTGGAATAAACGTAAAAGTGGCATACCCTATACATAACTCAGATACGCTTAGATACCCTATACTTGGTGAAATCCTTATATTATTCCATTCTTATTTATTACGTTGGAATAACTGTGTACTGTAATCCCCTATACTTGGTGATCTTCTTCGTTATTTCATTCTTTATTATTACATTGGAATATCACATTCATGTGTTTTACAGGACTGGTCCCATTGTTTATTATTCCGCATTTATTATTCTCGTTGGAATATCCTATCGTGTTTTTTTACCGGATCTGGTTCCATCTTTATTATTCTGTTGGAACATCCCTTTCGGTGTGAATTTCACTTTGATTCGGTTTTGTTATTTATTATTACATTGGAATAACTCGCCTGTGTGCGATCTATCGCATGCATGGTGATTTCTTTTGTTATTCCATTCTTTATTATACCCGGTTGGTTAAAACTTTGACTTCTATACTCCATGAAATTAGTAGAATATCTTTGATATTTGCGTTTCATCCGAAGATCTTTTCATGGAAATATTCTTCCGATCATTCTTGAATTTTACTCTACAAAGCGAGATCATGTTGACAATTTGGACGTTATTAGTTCTGAATAAATTAATTAATTGAACTTGTTTTATTGAATTATTATGTCATTGTCATCATCCTCATGTTATATTATGTTATCTTTGGCTTACGTGCATAGATGAACTTAGTATGATTATGACCGAGGATCATTCGGTATAATCATGGCTTGTTATAAATGATGTGATAAAAGTCCTCAAAGTGGTCTGTAATGTGCGGTTGATGGATAGTTTTGGTATGATTATGACCGGAGGTGATTCGGTATAGTCATGACCATTGATAATTTGATGAAAATCCTTGGCCAGAGTAGTGCAGGGATGATTAGATATTGTGGTTTATTCATTAAAGCTGAGTCTTAGTGATAAAATTGATGAAAACCTTTTAAAACCTAAAAGATAGTAGACTTTATTTTTACTTGACTCTTTTAATGGATCAGATATTCCATTGCAGATTAAACCTGTTTGTCTATTGTATTTTATCGGTTTAACATTGTTGAAGACTATTGATAATTTATTCGCATTATCTTAGTTATAATATTTCTTTACTGGGCTAGTTGAGCTCACCTTTCTTTTCACTTTTTCTTGTGAAATGAGAATATAGCGGGACGAGTCGGGGAAAAGAGTGATGGTCCCGAAGATAGCATTAGTAGTCCTCACTATTCATTAAATAAATAGTGTGACAATAAATGTAATGAGGACTCCTTGAGTATGGATATTGTCTAAATGACAATATTCCTATTAGAACTCTCAGTTTATGTATTGTCGTATGTTACACGACAGATGTATAATTAAGTTTGTATTTGAATTTATGTACCATGTAAGTGGCGACCCAAGATGGGTGACGTATACCTAATTTTGGGGGCGTCACACCTAACTTTTTATAAATAAAATTGAATTTTTTCTAATTATTATTTTGAATAATAAGGTGTTAATTTGATATAATGCTTTGGTTATGGGTGAAATGTACAAATTTTGCAAAATAAGCAAGTGGTTATAAAATATTCATTGTTGTCGGGAAATATTCATTTCGTCGTGGAATATTCTTGTTATCGATAAATATTCGTACGATGGTGCAGCCATTTGTGGGCCCTATAACGGAAAACGGTCGGATGAAGAAAATGACAAGTTTGAGTTTTTATAAATAACGGCATAATTGTTACCGTTAACACTGTTGGAATACCCGGTGGTTAAAATACAGTAATACGCGTGGTTGTACAGTAGCACAGGATATTGCACAGTATTTTTGAATTATTGATTCTTACGTAAGAAGGCACTACTCAATAATTGTTACAGTAATTACTGTTCAATATTTTATTTTATTGATTCAATAATTGCTACGTTGATATTTTATATTATTTGTTGACGTCAGGATTTTTATTTGTCCCTTTTCGTTACTTGTTCTTTGGTGTTCTCATATTACGTGAGATTTGTTTGAAAAAACAAGTGAAAAAGGTCCGACATGTATCATGTCGACGATGGACTGTTAAGAGTCGCCAGTTGGTTTTTTATATGGTTGTACCAACACAACCGAGAAAAGGTTTGCACATTGACCCAGTGATGTGACACTGCTAAACGGGTCGGTGAAACCGAGATTCATTAGGGTCCGGGGGCTTAATTATGCAGAGGGAATGTGTTAGGCACCCCCCGACATCCGTGTTACCACGGTGACCGCCACTTTTCAAGAAACTGTTATATGAATGTGTGTGTGTGTGGGTCAATGTGCTATTTATATGGAAGTAGTGCGAGGCCTCGTTCACACCTATATACAAAGGGTTTGAATTTGTGTAAAAATTCGGTTTTAAGCAAGATATGGTAGTGATGTTTTGTAAGAAAAAGGTTTTTCAAACCCTTGTGCTCAATAGTAATTGAGACATTTTACACTTCCATTTTTTATTAAGTGTTCGGCTTAATTGTTTTTTATTTTTGAGATGCGAAGCATCTTTGAGAAAATAATGTACAAAGCAGTGTCGAACTCCTCGTGGGCATGAAAACCATCTGAGGAAATTCAAAAACCGTGAATAAATTTATAAGCTGCTTACAGATGAAAATGTCCATCACAAAAACCGAATCTAGATCCAGTAGACTGAATCTGTGATCACATGATTCCTAGGCTCACATGATGCCGCAATTGATATGAAAGCGATAGCGTTATATATATAAAAGTCAGAATAATATATATATATATATATATATATATATATATATATATATGACATGATCACCACCACGAAGCACCTCCACGGGGATCAAATGTAAATAAAGTTGTAAAAACAATCAACCGTGAAGTAAGCTCCAAAGTGATTTAAAACGTAACTATATATATATATATATATATATATATATATATATATATATATATAAGCTAGAACGCAGGATGTAAAATCTGTGCTCATCGAACAAAGTCCGGCAATAGTTGATATATATATGTGTATATATATATATATATATATATATATATATATATATATATATATATAAAAAAAACGCGCCAGCATATAAGTCTAGACTCATCGAACAGAGTTCTACACACAGTTCATATATATATATATATATATATATATACAAAAGTAAATAAATGCTCAAGATGTAAGTTTATGTTCAATCAAGGCATAACTCAATAATGTTAGTCCATATATAAAAATATATATAAGTATATATATATATATATATATATACAAACTGAAATGAAACCACGGATCGAAGTCCGGGCATACACACGCAACACGACTCTCAACGTGAAGAATAGTGTGTGCCAAGATGAAGAGAAAGGCTTTAAAGTGTGTAAGAAGGCTTACAGTGGACTGCCAAAGAAGACTTTAATAACTTTAAATGGATGAACACTCGGCTCCCGCCGGTAAAAATACGACATAATATAAGCTCAAAAGTGTTTGAAATAAGAAAACACTTAGTTTATAGTGTGCACAAAGCAAATCGACGGGGTTTCCTCATTTATTTCTCTTGCAAATAAGGCCACCCCAAGCCCTCTATATATAGAGGGGTGCCTTGAGTTCTACTCATGGCTGCCCAGATGCCTGAGGCATCGTGGGTCCCCCGCCGTGTCGGTACATACACACTCGGACAACGCGTTGTTCGCTCGAACCTTCATAACTTTCAATCCAGGAGTCCGATGGAAGCGTGCCATACCATTCCGGAAAGCTCTTTCCGAGAGCTACACAATGAAATAATATTTGCACTTTTTGATTCTAGAAAGATGGGTCCATGACCGAAATAGCATTTTTGGGTTTTCGTTAGGCAATCCGGTGAGCTGTTTTGCGTAGTTTGCGCTCTGAAGTTAAGATATGGTTCTTGTGGGACTTCTTTTAAAGAAATTTGAGTTGAAATGAGTGTATTTGATTTGAAGTGAAGTTGAGTTGGCAAAATGACCATTTTACCCCTCCCAGGGTTATCTCCGGTGTTCGCGCAGTTGTAGCAGTCTTTTCTCAGGGTTATCTCTGAGGTTGTCATGATGTTGACTCTGAATGCCCTCAAGGTTATCTCTAAGGTTGGCTTGACCTCCCGGGGTTGACTCTGGGCATTTAGACTTGATCTCCCGGGGTTATCTCCGGGGTTGGGACCGACTCTCCCGGGGTTGGAATTAATGTTGTGGTCCTCCAAGGTTACCTCTGGAGTGTGAAAAAAATGTTTTTGTTTTTCTGTATAGTTAGTAACAGGAAAAGAAAATTTTGAGTGTCTACAGATGCCCCTCTTTATCATGTTCATGCAATGCAATGGAATGGACATGATAAAGATTTAGTAGACACTTGAAATATGACAAGGTGTTTTCAATGATGCAAATCGCAATGTAATGAATGTTATGATGAATGTTAAAATATTTTTGCAAATCACAGTTCGCAAATCGTATTTCACAAATCGCATTTCGCACTTCGTCCTTCGCCTTTTGCATTTGGCCAATCACACTTCGCAACTCGCACATCGCATATCGTAAATCGCAAATCGTAAATCGTAATGTAATGAATGTTATGATGAATATTTAAAATGTTTTCATAGATCGCTTTACCTTTATCGATCATTGTCGATGCCTATGCTGGTGTTGACTCCAACGATTTAGCTTTTTGTCGGTGTCGCGGATGCTTGTTTGATGAAGAGAAATTGAGATGCATTTACATCTTTACTGGGGATGACATTATAAAATCACCGGACCTTCCCGATGTATACGCTGGTAATTTACAATGGCGCCTACCCTGATGGTATTTTGACAACGGATCCTACCCTGCTGGTAGTTGAATACGTTGACATCGCCAAACTTTTTCGGTTCCCACTCAAACGGTGGTATACAAAGCTTTAATCGCTGAATTGTCTTGATGTTGCGCTGAATTGATGCTGATGGTTTTGAATACCAGATCTCCCGATACCTTCGCTTACCCTTTTTGAGGTGATTTGGAGTCTCCTTTTGATGTTGGATACTTGTGCCCCATTTCCTTGAGTGTTTGATTTGCAACCCAACTGAACTGATGACCTGAATGCCGCTAGCATCCCTGGAGGGTGCAGCTTGTTCTTTCGTTGCCCAGATTTGAACTTCGGTGTAGAGGTCTCGACTTGTGAGAATTTGACGCTGGTTGGCACATTTGATGATGGGGATTTCATTCGCTAGACCTTTTGTCATTGGGCTTCTGCTTTTGAGTTAATGACTTTCTTGAGACTTTTCCCCTTCTTTTGTAGGGGCAAACTAAAGTCGCCATGATTTCTTTCAGGATTTCTCCCCTTTCTTTTGCTGAGAGCCTTGATCCCGCTTTAAGCTCCTTCCATTTCTTGGAAGTGGACAATGCCCCAGTCCTTTCGCATGTTGATGTCGAGGGTTCATATGATAAACTCTCTTTATTGATGAAGTCGCAATTTGAGTAATATCCGAATCGCCAATTAGATGATGTGAGGGAAGCTCTGATGGTGATGTACCATACTGATGATGCTGATTGGCGTATTTTCCTCTTTAGGATGGTTGATAAATGCCCTAGTGTTGAGCTATCGTTGTTCCTAAGATTGCCTCAGTCATGTTGTACGAGTTCCAATATCGGGTTGTCGCCAATTTTGAAATTTTCCCAGCCTTGTTTGTTGTCTGGGATAGTTGCTTTGACAGATGAGCTGATAAGACGCCGAGATCACAAGAGGCTTTTATTTCTGTACCAGATGGTGAACATGTAGTGGATTTGGGCTTTGATGCCCTCAATCATTATAATTGACTTGTTCTCGTAATCGGCGTTGATGGGTTTCTTCTGATTTAATGAAGACTTATGATTGAGGGTGTCGACTCTTTGAAGGTCCTTGTTGCTGGTTGTCTTAGTTTATCGTTGTTTCATCCTTTCTGGGATTTGTACCAGATTCGATGGAATGACATTGGAGTGTTGTTGGGTCTTCTCGACATGGGTCGCTGACTTGGAGGGTTGTTCTTGGGCGTAGACTTGGGATTGATGTTTGGGTTTGGATGTTTCTTTTGAGGGTCAGACTGCACCACTGATGGCTGCCTACGTACTCTTGTGTATGTGGGAGATCAGGTCGACGTAGTTCCTGCTTGATAAGATAAACAGTTTGAGAAATGATTGTTTGAGGAGTTTTTTTTTGGTTTGACCGCACCATAAATGGTTGCCTACGTACTCCCATTGATGAGGGGAGATCAGGTCTTTTGTAGTTCAGGCTTGATAAGTTGAAACCCGATTGATTTGATTTGTGATTTATGATTTTTCTTTTTTTCTTTTTTTTCTTCTTTTTTTCTTCTCTTTTTTTCTTTTTTTTCTTTATTTATATGCATGGAAAATAAAAGGCATAATACGAATAAAGTGATACCATCCTAACATCTTCTAGAACTCGCAACTTTATCCCTTGGATCTATATCTTCTTGGCTAGTTGAGGCCCGATATTCCAGTTGTCAGTGGTTATGTTGCCTTCGAGGCTCGCGATAGAGGTTACCTCTTGATTATGAATATCTTCACTTATGGCCATAACTTGATCGCTTCCTGATTCAGCACACCCCTCGGGGATGCTTATACTGGACCTATCGCACGAAGGGATAAACTCTTGATTCTTCAATGGGTTGGCTTCCCCAACAACCTCACCATCTTTTCCTTCATCTGTTCCTTCACCTTTTTCTTGGGCTTGAGAGGATTCAACCATGAAATCTCCCTCGAACTGTTGTCCTATTTCTTGCAAGGAACTTTCTTTTTTAGCTTTTTCTTCCTTGGAAAGGATTAGGATTTCCTCCGCATCATCCAAGGTGATAAAATCAGGAACGTGGTTGTTATCTTTGGACCACAGGATGTTTGATGTTGGCGGAGGAAATTCCTTTGGGGATTCCCTTGTCTCCTCTATCATTCCTTGTATTGGGATTAGTCCACCTTGTGTTCTGTCAGAATTAGTGTTCATAGCCTTCACCTCCTCTGAACTGCCTATCTCGAGTGGATATCTTAAGCTTTTTATTTCTTTTTCGCCTTTTTTGGTCATGGGAAATTCTATCTCCAGCTCCCCATTTTCAATGAGATCCTGGATTTTATGTTACAAAGACCAACATTCCTTAGTTGTATGCCCAAGTGAGTTAGAATGGTAGAGACATATGTTGGTGGAATCATAACTCTTCATCTTGGGATTTATAAGAGGCCACAACTCAGTAATCCTTCCTTCGCTTATTAGAAAGTATAACATTTCTTCATTGGATTTGCTTAGAGGGGTGAATTTTTGGACTCTTGTGGAGGTTGTTTGATCTTTCTTCTTTGAGAATTCGCATTCCCCCGAGCAATTTTTTCGTTGGCGAGATCTTTTAGAAATTTTATCATCCCCCTTTTCTTGGCCTTCTGATAGTTGAGTGAAAAACTACCTCGTATCCTGATGTTGGCGCACTATCAGCTTAGCTAGCAGATTTACTTGATTCTGGATCATCTCTAATTTTTGCATTACTATCATATCCTCCTCCGAGTTTTCCCACTTTAGGAAATTTGTTCGGTGCCTTTGGGGGTATTCCTCAATGTGACGCCCCCAAAATAGGTATACATCACCTATTTTGAGTTGTCAATACATGGTACAGAAACAACTACAACTTTATTATTACAACAGTGAAACTGTGAGTTTAAATACAAATATTATCTTCTAGACAATATCTATACTCAAATAAATCCTCATCACATTTATTGATACATTATTTTACAAAATGGTGAGGACTACTAAACAATCCTTTCTAAAACCTTCATTCCATACCCAGACTGTACTTCTTATATTCTCGCCTCCCGAGAAGAATGGAACAAAAGGAAAAGGTGAGCTCAACTAGCTCAAGAAGAATATTATGACTAAGATAATATACAACAAATTATCGTTAGTCTTCAACAGGGAAAATTTAATAGAATACAATAGACAACAAATTTTAAATCAATATTCGTAGAATGAAATAATAATTCATAAGAGTTACGTAGAGAATGAAATCTACTATAATCTATGAATTTAACAATCCATCATCAATATTTTATCCTCAGTAACATCAATCAATATTCATCTCAAATCAAATATTCATCTTTGCACTATGTGCCAAAGATATTCATCAATCGGATCATGTTCATCTCAACACTGCTCATCTTTGCACTAAAGGCCAAAGATATTCATCGATCGGTCATGTTCATTTAAACACTGCTCATCTTTGTACTACAAAGCCAAAGATATTCTTCAGAAATCATTCATCTTTGCACTACTATGTGCCAAAGATATTCAATAATATCATCATTTAAGATCGAGGATGATGAAAAATATTTTTAAAGAAACGAATCCAAAGGAAACAAAATGACAAGGATTAAGGATTAAGGATTCGTACTTTGTTTTATCCATTCAAAAAAATACCTCAAAATAATCATAGTGGTGTAAAATTCAAGAATGATCAAAACATGGATACAATCAAAGCTAGTATCCGAATAGATATTTTGACGAAAAGAAGAAATTTTATTTTTCTATTGAATAGTGTCAGTATCGTGAATAGTGCCGAGTATCGTGAATAGGCCAGATACGTGAATAAGACCGTATACATGAATAGTAAATCCGACACCAAAAGATAGAAATTCCACAAAAACATCTTCACGCTTCATGAATAGTACTCGTGAATAAGAACTCGTGAATAGTAACTCATGAATAGTAACTCGTGAATAGTAACTCATGAATAGTAACCCCGAGCATGAAAAAGTTCCAAATTTGATAAAAACATCGATCAACATTTCAAAGATAATGATATTGAAGAAATAATATCATTACGAAAAAAATAATATCCCTTACCTCAAAGAATCAAGATTTCTTGGAAGGAAAGGTCGGAAGTGATGTTGAATGAAACTTCAGATTGAACAAAGAACTCTCAAAGTATCTAAATACTCACAAAATACACTCAATAATATAGAGAGAAAGAGAGAAAACTTTGTTTACGGTGTGATTTTCAATTCTAACTTAGCCCCTCTATTTATAGGAAAATGCTAGCCCAACAAGGCAGACTTGACTCGCCACTGATGGCTTTTTACTCGCTACTATTGCCACCCACCACATTTGAAATAAAATTCAGCACATTTCTTCACCAACCACAAGTGGGGCCCACTCAATTCTAGAATTTTCCACCAAAATCAATTATAAACCTAATTTCCGAATCAATCACCTCTTAAAATTCATAACAAATCATTCGTTCATTTTAACGGTTCAAAATTTGTGGACATATACTCAACTTATGTATGTATAACATATCCAAAAATTACAACGATCCAACGGTCGGATTAAAAATTATAACTCACGCAATATATTGTAAAAATATCGATTTGATTTTTAATACCTCCATTCCGGACAAAATTATTGATAAAACACCTCAACATTAAATCATTCAATTATAACCACATAAAACAAATAAATCCATCATTTATAAATATTTTCTTATCATATAAATCAATAATTAATTATTCACAAATAATATTACGTAATCACAATTATGACAACCAAAGCCGTTCCTCAGAAAGAGGGGGCTTTCGATAAGGATTTCTCTCATCGGGCGCCGCAATTAGGTGACCAAACCTCTCCTCGACAGAACTTTCTAGACATTGCCAATAATGCTATCTAATAATATTAGAATTATTGATCTGATAATGGAGATAATGTGCAGTAACAATTATTGAACAACAATAATATAAAATATCAACGCAACAATTATTGAACAACAATAAAATAAAATATTGAACAAGAACTCATCGTGAAAATTATTGAGTAGTGCCTTCACGTAAGGATCAATAATTCAACAATACTGCAACAATCTGGTGTGCTACTACGCAACCAACGCCAGACATCGTATTTTAACCAACGGGTATTCCAACGGCCTTAATTCAGAATAACTACGCCGTTATTTTTAACCAACTTATATTTGTCATTTTCTTCATCCAATCGCGTTATGGGGCCCACACATGGTCGCTACCGTCGCATTTAATATTCCCCGACAAAGACGAATATTCCACGACCAAACGAATATTCCCCGACAACAATGAATATTTTATAACCACTTGCTTATTTTGAAATATTTGCGTATTTAACCCCTAACTATCCACATTAATCAAATCAACCCTTACTATTTCAAAATAATAAATAGAGAAAATTAAATTTCATTAATAATAAGTTGGGGTCTTACACTCAATCCTTCATATGTACTTACGATTTGGATACATTTCAGTGCTTCCTGACCCGATCATGTTTACTTCTTCCGTATCATGCTGCAACGGAAGGTTGGTGTTGACATTTTGTTGGTCAGGTTGTTGAACTATAATACTGCCACTTTCGATCAGATTTTGAATTTTATGCTTTAAAGACCAACAATCTTGGGTAACGTGTCCTGGAGACCCTGAGTGGTAAGCACATCTTTGGCTTGGATTATATCTTTTTCTCCCTGGTTCCAGAGGTGGAGCCAGTTCGATAATTTTCTTGTGATCCATTAATATCGCCAATACATTTTTAAGGGAATCGCCTAGTGGAGTGAACACCAAATTTTCAGTTCTCTCAAATTTTCTTTTCCTGTCTGGGAATTGGTTGAATGCAGCCTGTTGTGGAGATGGAAGATTGCCTTGCATTTTTCAAATGGGGGGACTATAGGTTGGTCTCCTTGCTTGCCCCTATACAACAAGGGATACATCTTCAATGCCTTTATCGGGTACACCCTTGGGATCACTCACATACTTGCCAGTTTGTATATGCTTGGTGACTGCTTCCAAAGTAGTGAAGTCTTTAATCTTGCCTACCTTCAGGCCCATCTCTGCCATTTCGCCGTGTTTGATCATTTCTGAGAATGGCTTTCCTATGCCTGCTAGGATCCTCTCGTAGTATGGAGCCTCTTGGATATCAATAAACATCATTACCATCTCAGTTTTTGTCATTGATGGAATGACTTGCGCTGCTAGATGTGTCCACCTTTAGGCATATTCTCGGAAAGATTCAGTACTTTGCTTTTTGACTTTAATCACTTAGTATCGATTCGGTACCATTTATGACTGAAAACTGTACTGATTTAGAAAGGTGTGGGCCAATTCTTCCCAGTTGTGGATTTTGGCATTGTCAAGTCGAGCATACCAGGCTTTAGTCTCTCTAGTGAGACTCTTTTGAAAAAATTTCATTCTGAGGCTTTCATCTTTAGCATAAGACCCCAGTTCGCCAATGTACACTTTGAGGTGCATATAGGGATCGCCTGCCCCATTGTACTTTTCAAACTCTGGGACTTTGAATTTGGTAGGATATCGAGCCCTTGGGAATATGCAGAGATCTGAATAGGTGACATTCCCATAATTTCCAGTCCTTTTGATTGACCGGATGGTCTCCTCCATTTGTTGGACTTTCTTTCTTATATCCCCAGTTTCTCGATCATCCCTGAGATTTGTGATTTCTTTATTGGAATGAGGTTTAGGTATCTGGTTTTCCATCTTTTTGCCAATACCCTGACTGCCCCCTTGGTGTGGATGACTCTAGTTGAGTAGGCATTTTTTGGCCCCGAATTTCTTCATGTGTAGAGGATTCTGTGTGGAGGGGTATTTGTGGACCTTGAGTAGATTGGTGTAGTTCCTTGAGCATAACAGCCAACTCTGTAATTTGATAGCTTAATCTTTTGAACTCCTCGTGAGAGACAGGAGTAAGATCAGGCTGGGCACTTTTATCCATGTCTGACTGTGGGCGTAATGTCCTTTTGGACTTTGAACGGGAAATAGGATCAATTGCTTCCCTACAAAAAGACTTACGTAGTTTAGTCTTAGGGAATGTGTAAAATATTTACATGCTATGGGATGTATCCGTTTTAGGAATATTATCCTGCAAAACGGATGTTAGCTGTTTGTAATACAGGATAACATGTTAATCTAAATATGCATGTGCACATATTTCTTCATATTTCTCATTACAATGAGATTGACATGAAAGGATATTACAAGTAAATGTTTTTACAAGTAATTAAAAATGGAAAGTATGAAAAGACTTTCATTCGCATTAGGTTTATCAGAGACTGACCTATCTTAGGTTTACACTCGTGGCTTTTTGGCATGAATGTTCCCAGATCATCGCAATCTTCTTGACGAAAAGTTAATCCGGTCTTTCAACTGGAGCGAATCTGGGTGGTGCCTTTCCTGAGCCTCGTGGAATTAGTCTCCCTATGAGTCCAGTAATCAAACACTGACAGGATAGCCTCCTTGTAACGATCGAGAAAATTGTAATTTAATTTAAATATTTATTGATTAAATAAATATTTTAAATAATTTATTTATTGGGAAAAATAAATATTTGATGAATTGTGATGTAATAATTTAGTTGAGTATGTATGTTAACTAAATTAATGAACAGTAATTTTATTATTTGAGGATTTAATTTAATGAAAATAATTAAAGTAAATGAATTGTTTAATATTTAAGAAAATAAGTAAATTAAATAAAGTTATGTTTAAGTCTAATTTATTAATTTAAATTAGATATATAATTATTTATTATTCATAAATATAATTATAATAAAAATTATTATAATTACCATTATAAGTTATTTAAATTAATTAAGCTAAAGTCATTTAAATGAACTAAAATCAAGTGTGACAAAAGTAACTATATAATATAATATTATAAAAATAAACTAGTATGGGATTTGTGTGTAGCCAAACGTAGCCTTGTGGCTTTTGGCCTAACATAACTGATAGACGTATTATTTGTTTTAACTGATGATCGTGGGGAGCTTCAGTTATTCTAAGTATTATATTTCCCTAAGGCTAGATAATAGAACTACAAGAGAGAAACATAGAGATTTGAGAGAAAGCTTGGTAAGATGAATTGCAGAGGTTTTGGAGAAGAAAGTAAACACAGTGATTTTGAGAGAAGAGTTTGCTAAATCAAGGTATAACATACTCTAATCTTAACTTGTATTGTTGAAATTTCTATTGGTAGTTATGTTGGATTGTTATATATACATGTATGAAGGGTTTATAATCTGTTAATCAACTTATTTGAGTGCTATTTGATGATTAGAATACATGAAATTTGAGTTTGTAGGGAGAAAAGTAAATAGCAGTGTATGTTTATGAAAAATGGCTTAATAAAGTACAAAATTTCATGTTTAATATGTATGAGAATCTAAAAATTGATGTTGGATTATGTTAGTATGTTAAGAAACGAAAGCGGCGTAGTTTGAATCATGTAAATTGGTTGAGAAACGAATCTGTGGCGATCGAATTCGCTAAAAGTGTCAAAATTGGGGAAATTTGGAAATTTGGGGTTTTGATTCTTCAAATTCGTGTTTATGTGATGTTTATGTGGTTAAAATGGTGTATAACATGCTTAACTATGTTATTACAGAGTATTAGATGTTTTGGTTTGTGAATTTCTGTGGTTTTGGGTTGAATTGGGTGTCCACTGTGTAGCGGAACCATCGTCATGAGTATCATTTGCGTGGGCATGTTGCAGACCGCTACTAATATGTGTAAGTAAACAGTAAACCGCATCAGTAAGTCGTCAAGAATCTGCAAATGCACACGGTGACAAATAAGAATTACGCCATGCCCCGAGCCAGCAAAGCGTTGACTCCGCGCTATTTGTAGGGCATGATTAATGAACTTAATCTAGTTTAGCAAGCATATTAATGATGTTAAAACATAATGTGGACTATAATAACAGATTGTAATGTGTTGTAATACCAAAGTGTGAAGATTTGTAAGTGTTTGTTAATTAAGTTATGTAATGAAGCAAAAAGTGATATTATGAAAGTTAAAGGTAAATGATGAGGTCTATGTCAGTTTACAATGTAATTTTAGATTCGTTAAAGGTGTTAATCAACATGGTTAGATGTTAAGTTAAGGTTATGACCTAAATGAGGGATTAAACCTAAAGCTAATATTCATATAACTAATTGTTATTTCAATTCCAATGATGTGTAGGGTAATTGAAGAACATTATTGTACTTGTGTAGCTTCCATACAAGGCAAGTTTCTTATCCTAATCTTTTATTGAGCAAGTATCCCTAACCTAGGCTACTTAATTATTCAGCAAGGTTTACTTATCATTATCTCGAGCGAGTTTTACTTTTCTAAATCGTGATATTATTATTCAAAGCATATATTATTCTAGTACATCGATTCAAATGAGATTGTTCTAACTCTTTTGAATATAGCACTTTGCATGTATTCCATGGTTATTCAATTGTACATTGTTGTTATTCGGTCTTTGACTTTGATAACCTTGTTCAATTCTATATTCTTGTATTAAACCTTCAAGTAGTAAGTAAACTTTTATTGATTTCATTAATTTATAATTGAATAGTGTTCTAAAATTCTAGAAACACTGATAAGCTAGTTCCGAACTAAACTTTCTTTAGTGCCGAAATTCTAAATTCAAATCGAGATTTAACAACCCTAACATAGGGGATTTTCAGACGTAACGTTTAGATGTTTGTGCACAATACATGGTACAAAGGGTTGATCCCCTAAATACGTTAAGAAGGGTCTCAGATAGTCTAATTCGATCGTTAAGGTTGGGGTAGTAATACCTAAATACCGAAGACATAGTTCGTGGTCTTAAGACCCTCAGATGTTAAAGTTCGAACTTGTTTTCTATTTTTGATTCGTAGAACAAGTTCATTATTGTTCAGTATTCGTTGTTCATTCTTATGTTGTTATTATTACTACTCTTTATATCAGTGAGCAATTGTTTGCTCACTCTTGCAATTAACACTGCAGCTAAAGCTGAAAGAGTCGATGAGCCATCTACTAGCAAAGGAAAGGGCAAGATGTCCAAGTGTTGAAGAGTTATTTAGAATTTATTTAAATGCATGATGTTATAAGACTTGTTTTCTTTTATGATGTTTTTCGCAAACTTATGTAATAAATTAAGGTTAGATTACTTGGGATTGTTTATGAGATGATGTAACCCTTTAATGGGAGAGATTATTGTTTAAATTAATTAATGTTTTATCATTTATTATGGGTAGTTAGATGTAATTATTTTGATAGTGAGCACCAAATTCTAGGGGAATGAAGTACCTGGATTTGGGGGTGTCACACTCCTGGTGGAGGAACCACACAACATACATTCACATACAACGTGTCTCACCGTTTATGAAAATGATGACATGTGTGAAACACTAATATCACAAGCAGATATAGTGCAAAGCATTAAGCGCAGTAAATATATGCATTTGTACACATTCATCATAAATGTAAATGCAACATCCACATACAAGCATATAACAGTTTTGAAAAGTTTGTTAGGTTTGTAATATTCATGAACGCAATCAAAGTGCACAAATTAAGCGGAAACAAGGAAAATCAGAGTTTAATTTTTTATTTTTTTTACAAACCATATACCCGGATCATCCTTTATGCACAATTATTAATTAAACGAAAAGATAAAAAATAAGAATCATACCCTTGAAGATTCGAGCTTCCTCAGGTACAAGTTCACCTCCATATCCTTTTCGCGTTCAACTTGAATCAACCGGGTTTGGTTCCTTTCTTTGATCAACATTAGCCACCCAAGTGTTTGGCCTCTAGAGGTGATCCACCAAGGAAGAAGAAAAATTCAAGAAGATGAGTGTTTGGCAAACCCCTAGTTTTTCTATCACTCATAGAAAAGGACCGTACTCTCCAACAATTGGAATCACGTCTGTTGTGAAAAAGTCAATAATCCACAACACCCATAATAAGACTCCTCTTATTTATAGATGTGGGCAACCCTCCTTAACAATTAAGGAAATGCGTTTTATTTTAATTAATTAAATTCCTTTAATTAATTAGGCTCCCAATCTTATTAGGAATAATTAATTAAACTCTTTTAATTAATTAGCCTCATAATCTTATTAGGATATATGAGAGTACTTTTATTAATTAATTCCCAAACTCCTTTAGAATTAAATAATAATAATAGTAATAATAATAATAAGACTCCTCTTATTAATTTATATTTAATATTTCCAAAATATTAAATAATAAATATTAAGCTATTTAATTTATTCTATCACCATTGATTAAATTAAATATACTTAAATTATTATTACGATTATGCCATTAACTTCTTAAATAATTATTCTTCCTTTTATGGTGTGACCCTTTAGGTTCTCCATATTAAACAGGTTGTGAATAAATCAATTAGAACAATTCTAATCTTATTTAAATAAATAAATTAAACTATTAATTTATTTAAATAAATAATATTTATTCTACAATATGGATAAGCCTCCCTAGCGATCAACGACTTTCCAAATAATATAGATTTCGACATTAATCATAAAAGAACTTTTGAGTAAATAGTTACCGTACAATTCAATCCTTCTACCATACAATAGCCCAATTAAATATAAAGTATGAAATTACTATCAAGTCTTAATTTATTTAATTATATGTATTCCGACTCTTAAATGCAAAACACCATATAATGCAAATTAAATTAGAAACTCCTTTCTAATTTCATTCTGCCTTGGCCAAGGACTACTGGGTTGTCATTTGTCGAATCACATATGACATTTCTCTTCTTTTACTAGAAGCAGTAGATTCTTTATTGATCATACATTATCTCCATGTATAACTTATTATACCCAAGCATACCCTTTGATATACCCTAAGGGTCTTAAGGAATAAGTCAAAGTATAACTCATCATACACAAGATACTATGATGATCTCAAGTCCAAGGATCACTTGTACTACTATCACTACAAGAATTCCTATTGACAGGAAAGTAAAACTCTATTAGGTATTCTTAGCGAGTCACGTTCAATGAACTTATTCTCTAATAAGCACCTACATACTTGCTCTAGTGTCTCCACACAAATGATCATGAGATCAATCATCCTTATCCAATGAGCAAGCAACGTATGTACCAATCTATCCGGATTCACTAATTAATCCAACAATTGGGAACTATTTTAGTTTTAAGCTTTCTAAGAATTTAGATCTCATTAGAATGATCATCATCATTATTCTAAAAGCATTGCTTAAAACTATGGGTTTATCACATATTATAAAGCAGCATCATGTAAATAATTAAAAGCCTTTAATAAATTAATACTTTTTATTAATAAATGAATAAGATTGTTACAAAGTATATGCTTTATCATCAAACATGATTGGCTTGTGTGCATACTACTTTCAATCTCCCACTTGCACTAAAGCCAATCGCCATGGTATCTCATACCCTTCTTCTCTAAGTGACGATTATCCTACTGTTGGATAAGCTTTAGTTAATGGATACATAATGTTGTTCTTGAGAGTCCACTATCTCTATAGTGATTTTCCATCTTTCAATGATTCCTATAATCAAATGAAAGTGCCACAACACATGTTTAGATCCAAGATGAGACTTAAGAACTATTCCTAGTTATGTAATGAACTTTTCATCTAAATAATCAACTTGCAGCTTCATTTATAGCTATATACTTTGTCTTTATTACTAAACCAGCAACTCTTTGCTGTTTGAAACATTTCTAATTCACTGTACCACCGTTCAAGGTAACGTTTTACCTTAAAGTGAATTTTCTGTCGTCTTGGTCTGTCTGAAAAACTTGAGTCTGTTAAGCCCTCTAGTTTTAATTTAGACCCACCATAAATTTTAACCACATACTTAGTTCCGGTTAAGTACTTTAAGATGTTTTTCACTATATTACAGTTATCTTCTCCAGAATATGACTGATCAATATCAGGTCTCGTATATTTCATTGTATACATGATTGTCACTCATGCGATCTCTCTTTTCAGAAGTCTATGGGGACTATTAAGAGAGATACGCTCCAAGGCTCATCAACATGAGACATCTCTTGGAGTTTGCCATGCTAAACGACTTTAGCATCAAATGAATATACGTTCCTTGGGTTAAGTCGAGCATCCTCTTGAATCTATCTATATAGATTTTATCCCCAATTAAGATACTTTTCCCAAATCATTCATGAAGGAATATTTAGACAACTTTATCTTTACTGATTATAGCATTGGTATGTTATTCCTTATCCGTAGTATATCAACATATAATACTAGGAATATCATGACGGTCCCATTGACCCTTTTTTACACACTAAGTTCATTCTTATTTTCGATAAAATCAAACTCTTTTGATTGTCTCATCAAAACGAATGTTCCATATTTGAGAAACTTGATTCAATCCATATCTCTGAGTGTCTACAACTCTTATCTCATCGTATGTAACTAGATCATCATCTTCTATGATATGTACCTCATCATCATCATCATCCATGATGAATCCATACCTCCCAGGTATTTTTCGTATTATTCCAGATTTACGATTCAGTTGTGGTACAATAGTTCTATCTACAAGTTCCTCTTATTTGACTTATAGTATTTTGTGGTTCTTGAACTCTTCAAGATTCTATTATCCTCCCACTAGCCCCTTCAATGATAAACATCTTTATCTTATAAGGTAGCATGTTTCGCAACAAACACCTTTTGCTAAGTAGGATTATAGAACATATACCTTAAACTTACTTTAGGATGTTCCACAAATCTATACTTATCAAATCTTGCCCTAAGATTATCCTTTGAAACCTTTTTCACATAAGCTGGACAACCCCTTATCTTAACATACTTAAGATTAGGAATCCTCCATGTCCATAACTCTTATAGAGTCTTGGGGTCATTTTGAGGTTATCTTTTCCGTAGATATGCAGCCATTTCTAGGGCATGACCCCAGAAGGATACTGGAATGCCGGTAAAATCATTATGGACTATACCATGTCCAATAAGGTACGATTTTTCCTTTCAGATACATCAATTATTGCATATCAGGAGGCGTGCATTATGAGAAAACCATTTGAGATGATCTAGAAGCTTATTGCACAAGTATTTATTCTTTGATCTAATTAAAGAATCTTAATACTTTGCCAATTTGTTTTACTTCTGAATTCTTTGAGCCTTTTAAATAATTCACACTTGTATTTCACCAAATACACACATTCAACTCTTTGAATGATCATATCCTTTTCTTATACTAGTTTTTTCAATTTGCAAAATTATTTTCACGTAAGTCAAGTATACAAAAATCATTAAGTAATATTCCAGTTATATACAAAACATTATTATTATAAATAGGACAACAATTGTTCTTAAATATAATACCAAAGATTTCATTGTCCAACAACAAAATGGAAATAATATTTTTAACGAGAACTGGAATACAATAACAACTTATTGACTTAATAGATTTGCCCGTAGGCAATGCAAAACTATAAGTTTTTATGGCTAATGCAGCAACATTTGCTTCATTTCCCACACATAGGATTACTTATCTTTGTTTAGCTTTCTACTTCTGTTTGGTCCCTTCATAAATCTATATTTATGATAATCAAAGTCGGTATCCAATACCCAAGTAGAACCTTGACTTTAAGAAAAAATTTATTTTAAATCATGAACAAAATTGTATTTCTAACCGAAACTTCATTAAGCTTCTTTTGGTTAGCCTCTACAAGATACTTCTCGTAGTTTCTTTTTTAGTGTCCAGGCTTATTGTAGTGGAAGCAAACTCCTTTGCTAGCCGTATCAGTTTTGTTCTTATTATCCTTTGTTTTTGCCTTTCTATTTACCTTCTTTGAATCGTACTTCCTTTTAGAAGATCTTTTGGCCCCTACCAGTAAGACATGGTCTTTCTTGGTTGGAAAGTGACTCTCAACATTTTTCAACATGTTAAGCAAATCAGTGAGGCTGATATCTAGCTTGTTCATATGAAAAATTCACAACAATTGTGAAAGGAGTCCGGGAGTGAGTGAAAGATCAAATCTTGGCTCAAATCTCCATCCATAACAAAACCAGTTGTCTTATATAATCAATCAAATTGATAATGTTAAGGACTTGTGTCTGTACTGTAGTGTCGTTGGTCATTCTAAATCAGAAGAGCTCCTTAGATATCTGATATCTATTAGTCCTATTTTCCTCACCATCAACTACTTGATGTGCAGGAATATAGTAGGAGCATCCATAGTTTCATGCTGACGCTGAAGCTCGTTACTCATGGATGTGAGCATGATGCATTGAGCCAAGTGTGCATCATCTTGTCACTTTCTAAAAGTAGCAATCTTTTCCTCAGAGGCATTGTCTGCAACCATTGCAGGGATAGGCGTATTAAGGACATAAGATAGCTTTTCAGCCATGAGAACTATTCTCAAATTCCTTAACCAATCCGAGTAATTCGGTCCGGTTAATTAAGATCTAATATGTTTCGCAATGATAGTAATTGTAATATTTTGTAAATGAATTTGTTCTTAACAACATTTTAGCATACATTCTTTTATTAATTACCAAAATAAATTAGGTCTTGTTTTAAATTGGTATCTCCCACTATTTTCATCAAACTATATTACCCTCACTTATATAGTTCGGCAAAATCTAATTAAAGATTTGCTAGTGAGAATAAGGATCCCATTTCAAATGTATATAGCCTTGTATGTGCACAACAAACTATATATAAATAAATAGGTAGACAACTCTTGTCAATTACATCAACTATGTAACTCCTTGTATTTTGCCTCTTAAATCATAATGGTCAAGTGTGTGCACATCAGAACTAAAATGATTTAAGTTAAGTCAGACCCAACATTTCCATATAAGTGAAGAGAAAACTACCGCCCTTGTGTGTGCACAACAAAGCAGTAATGTTCAATTCCTTATAAACATCATATGTAATAAAAATAACATCTTAAATATTGAATACTTGCCTTGTGTGTGCACAACAAACTCATATTAAATATTCAATACTCTATTGTTTCTATCATGCTAGAAGGCGACGTTCGATATTCTAAATATCTTTGAACGTTACAACTTAATATAATGAAAAAATTGAAGGGCTTGTTATTAATTTTTCTCATCTTGTTTAGCGCGCATGCACACACACACACACACACACACCTATATATATATAGTATAAGCATGCACATATAGAATACTATATTCTACCCGGATTGATTATGAGCTTTTATTCTAGTTTGGTTCACTAGAGCCACCAAGTGAACCAAAAGGTCAAACCTTAGGGGTGCAAGAATTAATATTTAAATATAACTATTACATTTAAACCTGGGCTCCATTACAAACGTCTCTTCAAGCGCTCATTGTTCCTTGATCTCCAATTCTTCAAAATTAATTCTAACTATTCGTATTACAAAACTATTTAAAATAAATAGAAACCTTGATCAGCAGTCAAGGGAAAGTACATAGGAGGGAGATAGAATTTGCATTAAGAAAAAATTAGAGAAGACGAGGTGCGCATACCCCATTTAATAAATCTCATACATTCATGCATCCAACTAAAATAAAATCCAATCACATTGGTCAATAGTCCATAATCAATCCCATTTATTATCATACACATCTATATATGCATCAATAAATAACATTCATCTCGTGAATAATAAACATTCAATATATATATTGATATCATTTAATGGGCAAATTTAGTTAGCATAAAATCTAATTTTGAATCAAAATAAACTCCTTTATTTTAATCCAAAATTAAATCAAAATAAACTCTTTTATTTTAATTTATCCAATTTTGAATAAAATAAACTATTTTATTTTAATCAAATTCTTTAATCAAAATAAACTCCTTTATTTTAATTAATTATGGAATCCAATTCCAAGTAAAAAAAACTCCTTTATTAAAGGAAACACGGATTCTCTTTCCTATTCACAAATAAACTCTTTTATTTTGAATAATATGAAATCTTATTCCATATCTAAATAAACTCCTTTATTTAAGGAAAAATGGATTCACTTTCCTATTCACAAATAAACTCCTTTATTTTAGAAAATATGGAATCCAATTTCAACTCCAATTACTTATCATGGAATCCAATTCCAACTCTAATTAGTTAGCATGAAATCTAATTTTAAAATTAAGATAAACTTTTTTATTTTAAGATTAAAATAAACTTTTTATTTTAATTATAAAATAATAAAAATATATATATATATATATATATATATATATATATAATCCGCGTCTTTATATATAAATATGTGATTCACTTGTTGATAATCCCGATCTTGGGACATGTATTATCAAGGACACGAATCATTTAAATATATATATATATATATATATATATATATATATATATATATATATAATAAGAAATCAAGAATCTCAGTAACTTTATGAATGGCAAAAAGCACTTTTTTACCATTTGTGATTATAGTGTTTTAAGCAATTAGTCAACGTGCTTTTAAAATATTCAATTAGCCCAATTGTATCTTTAAAAATATTCAATCAAATTTCATTCAGTCCAAAAAATTAGGCGGACATTAAAAAATTGCACACGTGGCATTGAAAAAATAATCAAAAATCATTATTTCTCACGTGGCAACCTAGTACCAAATTCTTATCTTATTGAGCCACTTTGACTTTATAAAAAATGCAATCGCCCACCGTGGTTTTAAAATATTTTTATGTTTTATTTTCTATCTTTTCTTTGCCTAAATATTTATAATATGTATAATATTAATAAAAATTAATATTATAACATTTATAATATGTATGTTTTATTTTAAAATAAAAAAAAAAATACTTTTATGTTTTAAAATACTTATAAATTTTTTAAAATAATTTTTTTATATTTTATTTTCTATCTTTTCTTTACCTAAATATTTATAATATGTATAATATTAATAAAATTAATATTAAAATATTTATAATATGTATGTTTTATTATAAAAATAAAAATAAAAATACTTTTATGTTTTAAAATACTTATAAATTTTTTTTATATTTTATTTTTTCTTTCTTTTCTTTACCTAAATATTTATAATATGTATAATATTAATAAAATTAATATTATAATATTTATAATATGTATGCTTTATTTTAAAAATAAAAATAAAAATAAAATACTTTTATATTTTAAAATACTTATAAATTTTTTAAAATAATTTTTTTTATATTTTATTTTTTTTTTTTTTTCTTTACTTAAATATTTATAATATGTATAATATTAATAAAAATTAATATTATAATATTTATAATATGTATGTTTTATTTTAAAAATTAAAATACTTTTATGTTTTAAAATACTTATAAAATTTTTAAAACAAATTTTTTATATTTTATTTTTCTTTCTTTTCTTATCTAAATATATATAATATGTATAATATTAATAAAAATTAATATTATAATATTTATAATATGTATGTTTTATTTTAAAAATAAAAATAAAAATATTTTTATGTTTTGAAATACTTATAAAATTATTAAAAATAAAAATATTGTTTCATTTCCTTTTTTAAAAATAAAAATACTTTTATGTTTCATTTCTTATTTTCTTTCTCCTTCAAAATGAATAAATAACCCTATTGTTCATCTTGCATTTACTGTTCATCTTCTTCCTCACTGCATCCGACGATGATAAGAAGAACAGGAGGAGAAATCTCCCCAATCGGCCAGAGATTTGCCCAATTGACACTCACCCGACAAACGCTCATATAAACCCTCTCGCAGAACAACATCAGTGACACCATCAAGCACAATACAACCAAAACTCGAAGAATCGGAACTATCAATGGCGTTTTGACCATTTCCCAGATGAACAAAAGTTGCCCGCTTAAATCATCTAGAGGACCCATTAATGGTGGCGAGCTATACTGTCAAGCAAACACGCTCAAGCCGCCTGTTATTTTGCAGACAACCCAAAACTTAATTCAGAACAAACCCAGTTCAGATGTCATTCAAAAAGGAAATAAATAAATAAACAAAATTGAATCGGCGCCGGTCGGTGTGAGCGGGGTTGGTGAAGCCATTTGAGCTCAATTTTTTCAGAGAGAGAAATCAAAGATAGAAATTGGGGATGCAATTGAGATCTGTGAGGGAACACCAACATTTGACCCTTTTAGAATGTGTACGGGTTGGGTTGACCCAACTGAGGAAGAAGATGAGACACATCAGCATTTACATGTCATTTATTTTATTTTTATTTTACTTTTGAACTGCCACGTAGGATATTTTTTAACGTCTGTCTGCAAAATTGGATGGAATGGGTTAATTGCACATTTTTAAATAGTATAGTGGGCTAATTGAATAAATTAAAAGCACAGTGACTAATTAGTTAAAACACTATAACCACAGTGGTGAAAAAGTGCTTTTTGCCCTTTATGAATCATATATATGTTATCGTGAATCAAATGACAAGCAACGAATTCAGCAAAAAATAATAATAAATTAACGGCATTCGTAATTTTATTTATTTTTATTATTATTTTTAAATAAATTTTATACAACAAATTATGTCCAATTAAATTGTTCTAAATACATATCAATATACATATCAAATTTGAACAATTAATAATTCGCATAAAGGTTTGGCTCTGATACCACTGTTAGGTTTGTAATATTCATGAACGCAATCAAATTGCACAAATTAAGCGGAAGCATGGAAAATCAGAGTTTAAATTATTATTTTTATAAACCATATACCCGGATCGTCCTTTATACACAATTATTAATTAAACGAAAAGATAAAGAATAAGAATCATACCCTTGAAGATTCGAGCTTCCTCAGGTACAAGTTCACCTTCATATCCTTTTCGCGTTCAACTTGAATCAACCGGGTTTGGTTCCTTCCTTTGATCAACCCAAGTGTTTGGCCTCTAGAGGTGATCTGTAATACCCACGAATTTTAATAAATTATAATATGAAGAATAAAGATGTGTTTGTATATTTATTTGAATATAAATATATATATAGTATTGACATGTGTTGTGATGAGCTTTTTAATTGATTAAGCCGGTGATAATTAAACAATGAAGCAAAAGTAATGAGAAGCTTAGTTTAAACTTGTGGAGTTATGCCTAGTGTGGCAAGATGATGAATTGAGAAAATACTAATTTAATTAATGATGGAATTAATTAGTATTACTAATAAGTAAATAATTTCATAATGAGGTTGATTCATTTGTTATTCGTTAATTATCATGGATAATAGTGTATGAAGAAAAATCATATATAATAAGGTTTTTCATTTAATATAAAGTGAGGTGTGACATTGAAATGAAAATAATTATTATATAAAGCTATGTGATAAAAGTAAGCTTGACTTAGGTAATTGACCAAGTTATATAAAAAGTCTTATGTGACATATTGATGTGTGTGGGAATAATTGAATGAGTATTTTAAACCTATGAGAGAAAGTAACTTTGATTAAATAAATTAATAATAAGTAGCATTGGTACACAATTAAATTATATCCTCGTCTAGGATAAATATTATTTGAAATAAATCAATGTACATGGATTATATGATTTTATGTGTAGTATATGAGTGGGTGTATTTGTATGCTCAAGTGTGAACAAAGGGCAAAATGGACCTAAGTGTGCTACTAAAGTGCTGAGAATTTGCTGGTGTCCCAAAATGAGAGTCACTCCATCTTTTCTTCATGTTATAGGCCATTGGCCTAGTCCCTCAATACCAACCCCATAGCTAGCAAATCATGGAGAAGGGAGTGGGCTAATTAGTACTCTTCTACCAAATCCTTCATAACCATTAGCTTCTTCTCTATTCCAATGGTTTGATTCATTGCACAAAACGAAATTGGTCACAAGCTTGCCTATAAATAAAGCCCTTCTCATTCATAAGCATGTTGCTAATTTCTCTGAGATTTCTAGTAGGAGTGTGAACATTGTGAGCTTACATTATTTTCAAATTGAAGCTAGAAGAAGCAATACAACTTCAGAAAAGGTAAACTCCTCTAAATGTTCATACACTCAAGCCTTGCAAAGTTCTTAGAAAAACACTTGTTTGAGTTAAAATGTTTATAGTTGAAACTTGCTAGAATGTATCAATTGATGCTAGATATTGTTAATATGGTTAGAAACGAATTCAATGAAAGTTAAACGAAGTAAAATGATCAAGTAACGAATTCGTAAGAAAGAAAATTGCTATATGTGTTAAACTTTGAAAAAATGGCAAAAACCTTGAATTGATCCTTGAAATTAATTGTTTGTATGTGTAGGAATGTTAGAAGAATGCTAGGAGTGTTAAAGTAGCAAGTTTATAGCAATTATACATCATTACCTTGTTGCTTGGATGAGAATTGGGTTGAAAATTCCACAAAAATCCGAAGCAGTGAAGCAGGGGATACCTGCCGCTGCGTTTTAGCGAGGGGACTGCCTGCCTACCTGGAGGAGGGTTACAGAAGTAATAAATGCCATACGACGACGGGGTGTCAGAATATAAAGAAAAGAATTTTTATTTGCTTATTTGATGCAAGAAGTCTTACACTCCACTTAATTTCAAGAACATACATACTCCCTAAACATATATCAATGTATTTTACAAGGTGTTTAGTAGGTTTGGGATTGAATCCTAACCTTTTTAAATGAAAAGTTAAAAGACGAAAAACATGTTTATAAAACCTTACGCCTTTTTGAATCTAACCCATTGAGCATATATTTATAGCTTAGTTAGTCTCGTAAATACATATGAAATGTGAAATCAACATACCTTGCATGTATAGATTGATAGTCATGACATCTTAGGGATTGAAAACCAATTGAGATGACAAACTCTATGAATTATATTGTGAACTTGGGAACAATTAGAATAGGATGCGTATGCCTCTAGAGATATTCGACATGTTCACGCATCTAGTTAAACATTGTTATAAATTATGCAAGCATGTGTAGAAAGAAGTTGTTTGGCAATATTATGTGGTATAATGAATACTATGGCTAGTTGATTGATGTAATGAACTCTTTTAACTTTGAAAGAGGGAAATGTATGAGTAACTTTAATAAAGGGTCAAAACTAGCTTAAAGGTTCTTTAATATGTGAAACAACTTAAAAATTTGTAAGGTAAGAGGTATTTTGAAAATACAAAGGATGATCATATGGTACAAAAGACTTTAAAGGTAAAATTAATGTGAGTTACGCATCTATGAGTTTGAATGTGTGTAGCCTATATGGATTTAGATATGTGTGATGGAAGTATGTGAAAATGCATATCAAGTATATATGACTAATGAATACATATACATACATATATAGGATAACGTAGTTCATTGAAGTGATATTACGCTTTAAGTGGTAATCAACGCTAAAGGTAAGTCTCCTAACTCTCACAACTTTGGATTTTGTACAAGTTCTCTAACTTCCATTGATTCACATATCGAATACAAGTTATCTAAATTCTCTACATTGTATATTGTATGAATTCGAATTATTAACATACTTATATTGAGTAAATGACTATTACTATTCGAAAATCAATTACTTTGACATTATTACGAGTATTAGACTTATTGTTCTTAAAGTGCATTATAAAAGTTGTCTAAACCTTCGATTCGGTTAGACTGTTATCATATGTTAGAAAGCTATCCAAACCAATTGACTTGGTGCAAACTTTTGAAATCTACTGAGATGAACAACCCTCTTAAAAAGGGGAAATTCTATATTGTCGGGGGACCGACGTGCGCACACAAGTATGATTAAATGTTATGCATAACGTAGGGTACCTTAGGCTGATCACCTATTGTACTCCTTTACCTTGGATTGCAGTATAATACTGTTAATTCTAGTAAGAGTTCATAGACTTTAATGACTGCTCAGTGTTCATTCCTATTGAACCTCGAAATAATTAAACCTTGAAATATTATTGATATCCTTCAATCTTTAGTGACATTTATCAAACACTTTTGATATTTCTTGATATCCTTGAACTACCATTTACTGTTATACCCTTGAAGATTCAAATGCTATAACTGTTCATTCTCTTTGCTATACTACTTGCTGGGCAAACTTGTTGCTCATTCTTGCTTCCCTAAAAACATTACAGTTAAGGCAGAACAAGGCGGTACCTTGGGAAAGGACAAGGGGAAGGGCAAGGCTACATAGTAGCTTAGTTCTTTGAGAATAGTAGTATTATTATTTCTATACGTATTATGATGTATTAAGGATGATTAATTATGTTTAAGTTTAATCACTGGATTGTTGTAGTAATGGTTACGAAACCTTGGGACGCGAATATTTATATTATATCAATGTAAATTATTCTATTATTTCTGTTGTTGATGATTTTAGTGTGATGTTAGAATTAGCATGTGGCAAACCAAATTCGAGATACTAGTGTCTGAATTTGGGGGCGTCATATGATCCACCAAGGAAGAAGAAAAATTCAAGAAGATGGGTGTTTGGCAAAACCCTAGTTTTTCTATCTCTCATAGAAAATGAGCGTACTCTCCAACAATTGGAATCGCGTCTGTTGTGAAAAAGTCAACAACCCACAACACTTATAATAAGACTCCTCTTATTTATAAATGTGGGCAACCCTCCTTAATAATTAAGGAAATGTGTTTTATTTTAATTAATTAAATTTCTCTAATTAATTAGGCTCCCAATCTTATTAGGAATAATTAATTAAACTCTTTTAATTAATTAGCCTCATAATCTTATATAATAATAATTAAGAATAAGACTCTTCTTATTAATTTATATTTAATATTTCCAAACTATTAAATAATAAATATTAAGCTATTTAATTTATTCTATCACCATAGATTAAATTAAATATACTTAACTTATTATTACGATTATGTCATTAACTTCTTAAATAATTATTCTTCCTTTTATGGTGTGACCCTTTATGTTCTCCATATTAATCCGGTTGTGAATAAATCAATTAGAACAATTCTAATCTTATTTAAATAAATAAATTAAACTATTAATTTATTTAAATAAATAATATTTATTCTACAATAGGGATAAGCCTCCCCAGCGATCAAAGACTTTCCAGATAATATAGATTTCGACATTAATCATAAAAGAACCTTTGAGTAAATAGTTACCGTACAATTCAATCCTTCTACCATACAATGTCCCAATTAAATATAAGACATTGAATTACTGTCAAGTATTAATTTATTTAATTATATGTATTTCGACTCTTAAATACACAACACCATATAATGCAAATTAGAAACTCCTTTCTAATTTCATTTTGCGTTGGCCAATGACTACTGGGTTGTCATTTATCGAATCACATAGGATATTTCTCTTCTTTTACTAGAACGGTAGATTCTTTATTGATCATACATTATCTCCATGTACAACTTATTATACCCAAGCATACCCTTTGATATACCCTAAGGGTCTTAAGGAATAAGTCAAAGTATAACTCATCATACACAAGATACTATGATGATCTCAAGTCCAAGGATCACTTGTACTACTATCACTACAGAATTCTTATTGACAGGAAAGTAAAACTCCATTAGGTATTCTTAGCGAGTCACGTTCAATGAACGCATTCTCTAATAAGCACCTACATACTTGCTCTAATGTCTCCACACAAATGATCATGAGATCAATCATCCTCATCCAATGACCAAGCAACGTATGTACCAATCTATCAGGATTCACTAATCCCCAATTTAGTAATCCAACGATTGAGAACTATTTTAGTTTTAAGCTTTCTAAGAATTTAGATCCCATTAGAATGATCATCATCATTATTCTAAAAGCATTGCTTAAAATTATGGGTTTATCACATATTATAAAGCATCATCATGTAGATAATTAAAAGCCTTTAATAAATTAATATTTTTATTAATAAATGAATAAGATTGTTACAAAGTATATGTTTTATCATCAAACATGATTGACTTGTGTGCATACTACTTTCAAAGTTTGTAGTAGCGGCTTAAGCCCTCTTACTGGAAGGTCCCCAGCAGAGTCGCCACCTGTCGACGTCGGGATTTTTATTTGTCCCTTTTCGTTACTTGTTCTTTGGTGTTCTCATGTTACGTGAGATTTGTTTGAAAAAACAAGTGAAAAAGGTCCGACATGTATCATGTCGACGATGGACTGTTAAGAGTCGCCAGTTGATTTTTTATATGGTTGTACCAACAGAACCGAGAAAAGGTTTGCACATTGACCCAGTGATGTGACACTGCTAAACGGGTCAGTAAAACCGAGATTCATTAGGGTCCGGGTGCTTGATTATGCGGAGGGAAGGTGTTAGGCACCCCCCGACATCCATGTTACCACGGTGACCGCCACTTTTCAAGAAACTGTTATATGAATGTGTGTGTAGTACAATGTGCTATTTATATGGAAGTAGTGCGAGGTCTCGTTCGCACCTATATACACAGGGTTTGAATTTGTGTAAAAATTCGGTTTTAAACAAGATATGACAGTGATGTTTTGTAAGAAAAAGGTTTTTCAAACCCTTGTGCTCAATAGTAATTGAGACCTTTTACACTTCCATTTTTTATTAAGTGTTCGGCTTAATTGTTTTTTATTTTTGAGATGCTAAGCATCTTCGAGAAAATAATGTATAAAGCAGTGCCAAACTCCTCGTGGGCATAAAAATCATATGAGGAAATCAAAACACCGTGAATAAATTTACAAGCTGCTTACAGCTGAAAATGTCCATCACGAGAACCGAATCTATATCCAGTAGACTGAATCTGTGTTCACATGATTCCTAGGCTCACATGATGCCGCAATTGATATGAAAGCAGTAAGTAGTTATAAATATAAAGGCTGTAAATATATATATATATATATATATATATATATATATATATATATATATATAAGACATGATCAGCCACCACGAAGCACCTCTATGGGGGATCAAAAATGTAAATAAAGCTGTAAAAATAATCAACCGCCACGAAGTAAGTTCCAGGCGGGACGAAAACATAAATATATATATAAAAGCGGGTAACGCACCAGATGTAAAATCCAGGCTCATCGAACAAAGTCCAACAACAGTTGATATATATATATATATATATATATATATATATATATATATATATTAAAGTAGTAAACACACCGGATGTAAAATCCAGGCTCATCGAACAGAGTTCGACACACAGTTTATATATATAAAAGCAAATAAACGCTCCAGACATAAGTCTAGGCTCAATCAAGGCATAACTCGATATTGTTAGTCCATATATAAAAATATATATAAGCATATATATATATATAAACTAAAATAAAACCACAAATCGAAGTCCGGGCATACACACGCAACACGACTCTCAACGTGAAGAATAGTGTGTGCAAAGATGAAGAGAAAGGCTTTAAAGTGTGTAAGAAGGCATACAGTGGACCGCCAAAAAAGACTTTAATAACTTTAAATGGATGAACACTCTGCTCCCTCCGATAAAAATACGACAAAATATAAGCTCAAAAGTGTTTGAAATAAGAAAGCACTTAGTTTATCGTGTGCTCAAAGCAAATTGGACAGGGTTTTCTCGCTATTTCTCTTGTAAATAAGGCCACCCCAAGCCCTCTATATATAGAGGGTGGTGCCTCAGGTCTACCTGCGGCTGCCCGGGATGCCCAGGGCACTGTGGATCCCGCCGTGTTAAAGTACGTACACTCGGATAACGCGTTATTCGCTCGGACCTTCATAACTTTTAATCCGGGAGTCCGATGGAAGCGTGCCATACCATTCTGAAAGCTCTTTTTGAGAGCTACACAATGACATAAGATTTGCCCTTTTTTGATTCTGGGAAGATGGGTCCATGACCGAAATAGCATTTTTGGGTTTCCGTTAAGAAATTTGGTGAGCTGTTTTGCGTAGTTTGCGCTCTGAAGTTAAAATATGGTTCTTGTGGGACTTATTTTGAAGCAATTTGAGTTGAAATGAGTGTATTTTATTTGAAGTGAAGTTGAGTTGGCAAAATGACTATTTTGCCCCTCCTGGGGTTATCTCCGGTGTTCGCGCAGTTGTAGCAGTCTTTTCTCAGGGTTATCTCTGAGGTTGTCATGTTGTTGACTCTGAATGTCATCAAGGTTATCTCTGAGGTTGGCTTGACCTCCCGGGGTTGACTCCAGACATTTAGACTTGATCTCCCTGGGTTATTTTCGGGGTTGGGACCGACTCTCCCGGGGTTATCTCCGGGGTTGGAATTGATGTTGTGGTCCTCCAGGGTTACCTCTGGAGTGTGAAAAAGACGCTTTTGCTTTCCTGCATAGTTAGTAATAGGAAAAGAAAATTTTGAGTGTCTACATTATTGTTGTTTCAATAATTGTCACTGCACAGTATTTCCCATTATCAGATCAATAATTCATATTATTTGAATAATATTATTAGATAGTATTGTGGGCAATGTCTAAGGAAGTTCTGTCTAGGAAAGAGGTTTATTCTCCTAATTGCGCGCCAGTAAAGAGAAATCCTTATCGGAAAGGCCCTCTTTCCTGGGAACGACCTGGTTGTTAGTATTGTGATTGTGTAATATTATTTGTGAATAATTAATTATTGATTTATATGATAAGGAAATATTTATTTATGTCGATATGAATGAAGGATTTAATGTTGAGGTGTTTTATCAGTATTTTGTCGGAATGAATATATTAAAAATTATCCATGTGTGGATTTCGATCATTTTCTATTTGGAATTTGGAAAAATTTTCTTCTACAAAGTTGTAGAGAATTAAATTTCCTATGGAATGAACATAAAATTCGTATTTTTGTGATAAAAGGCTATTTATTATGAATTATTGAATTTTCAAAAATAAATTTTTTTATTAAAAACATGGGTGGACCCCACTTTTGGTTGTTATGGAAAATTCTGATTTTGGTGGGCCCCACTAGTGGTGTGCTGATATTTTGGTCAAGGAGGTGTGCATAGAAATTTTTGAAAATAATATTTTATTAAATTTAATCTGCTTTGGCGTTCTAAGCATTTTTCTATAAATAAGGTGCTTAGTTAGAATTGAAAATTACACCAGAATTAGATGTTTTCTCTCTCTATAATATTGAGCGTATTTTGTGAGTATTTAGATATTTTGAGAGTTGCTATTCAGTGCAAGTTTTCTTCAACATTATATTCGATATTCCAGTCAGAAGTACTATTCTTTTGAGGTAATGGATGTTATTTTCTTCGTAAATGATATTTTTCTTTCAATCTTATTATGTCAAAATATTGGTATGAATTTTATTATGAAATTTTTACCTTTTTATGTCGAGGTTACTATTCACGTATACGACACTATTCATATATATGACACTATTCACGAATACGGCACTATTCACGAGTACTGTTCACGAAGTATGATTTTTCTTGTGGAATTTCTACCTTTTAGTGTTGGGGTTACTATTCACGTATACAACACTATTCACAGAAAAATGAAATTTTCTCTTCTTTGTCCAAGTTGTCTATTGTGGTTACTATCTTTGATTGTATCCATGTTTTGATCTTCATTTTTGAATTTTGCTCCACAATTGATTATTATGGAGTATTTTTGAACTTGGATGAACTAAAGTACAAATCCTTAATTTTTGTCCTTTATTCTCACTGGATTCGTTTCTTTAAGATATTTTTCATCATCATCAGTTTTAAATGGTGATACTTGATGAATATCTTTGGCCTGTAGTGCAAAGATGAATGATTACCTGATAAATATCTTTGGCCCGTAGTGCAAAGATGGATATGTGTTGAGATGAACATGACCAACTGGTGATATAAATAAATATATTTGGCCCGTAGTGCAAAGATGAATATTTGGTTCAAGATGTATATTGATTTATGTTACAGGGATAAAATATTGATGATGAACTTTTAAATCATAGAAGATAGTAGATTTCATTCTCTACTTAACTCTTCTAATGAATTGTTATTTCCGCTGCGAATATTGATCTAAAACTTGTTGTCCATTATATTTTATCTGATTTGTTGAAGGCTAACGATAATTTGTTGTTCATTATCTTAGTCATAGCATTCTTTAGTGGGCTAGTTGAGCTCATTATTTTTCTTTTTGTTCCATTTTTCTTCTTAGGAGGCGAGAATATAGCGGGAACTAGTCGGGGTGTGGAGTGATGGGTCCAGACAGTTGTTTTAGCAGTCCTCACTATTTTGTAAATAGTGTGATAATAATTGTAATGAGGACTCCTTTTAAGTTTGAATACTATCTATTAGACAATATTTATATTTAAACTCACAGTTTATGTGTTGTCGTATTTTGTACGACAATTGCAATAATGAAGTTGTAGTTATTTTCTGTACCATGTATTTCGTGACTCAGAATGGGTGATGTATACCTATTTTGAGGGCGTCACAGTTGGTATCAGAGCTTAGGGATATGGTCTCTGGCGGAGATCGGAGAATAGAACTAGGAGGGGAGAGACAAGTAAATCCTTCGCTAGTGTGTCTTATCTAAGCTTATTTGGTATTTAATTGGTCGGTCAGAATATAGGGATAATATGTGGCATGTTAATTTCTTTAATTAGTAGTATTTGAGAATGGCAGCTGAGAATGTTAACAATGGAGTGAATGAGACCGTGGAGACACCTTTAATCACCAACCAGGAGAACATGCAACAGGACGACAATGTTCCACCTGTAAACAACACCACCGATCAAATGATAAATGATGTGATGTTTAGATTCATACAAAGCTTTGTACAAAATATGGGTCATACAAAATCGATTCAAGAGGAGACTCTAAGAATTTTGTACAAAATATGGGTGGAAATAATACCAAATATTTGATGACTTGTCACAAATTAAGCGATTCAAAGAGTTGGGACTACTGAGTGAGAATTTTTGAGAAAGCCGAATAATATCTGGGAAAAGTTTGAAACTATTCAATGGTTAAACAAATTACCAAGATATTTGATGTCTTGGGATGTACCGGAGGCTAAGTTCAGCGAAGGTTCCATTCGCCACCTTTATGTTCCATGGTGAGGCGATGACGCGGATGTTTAGTGAGAATCTGTGAATTGAGCGATACTTATTTCTCACAACTTAATATGTCTTGGGAAAAGTTTCAGAAACTATTCAATGACAAGTACTTTCCTTAAAGTATTCGTCATATGAAGGAGGTAGACTTTATTAGATTGGAACAGTAAGACCGAAATTTTTAAATAAAAGGAATTTCCTTTATTTATTATTTTGAAATAGTAAGGGTTGATTTGATTAATGTGGATAGTTAAGGGTTAAATATGCAAATATTTCAAAATAAGCAAGTGGTTATAAAAAATATTCATTTATTGTCGGGAATATTCGTTTGGTGGTGGAATATTAAATATTTGTCGATGGGAATATTAAATGCTGGGACGGTAGCACCCATGTACCATGTGTGAGGCCCATGTGAGCGATTGGATGAAGAAAGCGACAAATATAAGTTGTTTTTAAATACTTGGCGTAGTTATTACTGATTATCTTGTTGGAATACCCGTTGGTTAAAACACACTAATCTGGCGTTGTTGAGCAGTAGCACTGCGGTATTGCACCAATTATTGATTCTTACGTGAAGGCACTACTCGATAATGGTTACGATAATTTCTTATTCGATATTTTATTGAGTTAATAATTCTTTGCGTTGATATTTTATATTCTTTGTTGTTTGATAATTGTCATTATTACGGTATCTTTCATTATCGAAGCAATAATTCATATTATCTGAATAATATTATTAGATAACATTATTGGCAATGTCTAGAAAGTTACATCTAAGGAGAGGTTTGGTCACCTAATTTGCGCGATGATGAAGAAATTCTTATTGGAAAGCCCCCTCTTCTCTGAGAGCGCACGGTTGTCGATATTGTGATTACGTAATATTATTTGTGAATAATTAATTATTGATTTATATGATGAGGAAAATATTGATTTTATGTGGATATAGATGGAAAATTTTTAAAATGACAATTGTTGAAAATTAATATTTTATCTTTTACGATAAAATAATTCGTTTAAATATATTATTTTAATAATATATTAGCGGTGATATTTTTACAATGAATGTGGGATATATGAGTATCTGAGGAGGAAGAGTATTTTTGTTGCAATAAATGTTTAAAACATGTTAAACATGTCGGTGGACCCCATTTATTGGTGAAATTTGATTATAGCTTTTTGTAAAATCGCCCGTTTGTGGATTTGGTCAATTTTGATTTGGAATTTGGAAAAACTTTCTTCTGCAAAGTTGTAGAGAATTGAATTTCCTATAAAAACTCATGAGATTCGAATTTTCTGATGAAAGGGCTATTTATTATGAATTATTGAAGTTCGAAGCTCAAAATAATTGATTTTGGAAGTTTAAAATATTTAATTTTATTGAAAAACGTTTTTTTATTTTTTCTAGAAGGTGGCATGTGTTTGATGGCTGAAATCAGATTCTAGACATGTGGTATGAAAATAATATAATATATTATTAATTTATTAAATTTTACGCTTTGGTGTTTCAAGCGATTTTCTATAAATAGGGTCTTGGGTTAGAATTGAAAAAAATCACACGAGCTGAAGTTTTCTCTCTCTATATTATCGGCGTATTCTTGTGAGTATTTTGAGTATACTTTGAGTATTGCTATATCGGTGCAAGTCAAGTCATAGCTTTATATCAGGTGTTTTAATTTAGAAATCTTGATCTTTCGAGGTAAGGGATATTATTTTTTTTAATGATATTATTTCTTCAATATCATTATCTTTGAAATGTTGATCTGAAGTTTTTATCAAATTTGGAACTTTTTTCATACTATTGGGGTTCTTATTCATGAGTTCTTATTCATGAGTTCTTATTCACGATTCTTATTCACGGAGATTCTTATTCACGATTCTTATTCACGAGTACTATTAATGAAGCGTGAAGATGTTTTTTGTGGAATTTCTATCTTTTGGTGTCGGAGTTACTATTCACATATCTGGCCTTTATTCACGTATCTGACTTTATTCACGTATCACGGTACTTATTCATAGAAAAATAAAATTTCTTCTTTTCGTCCAAAACATCTAATACGGATACTAACTTCGATTGTATCCATGTTTTGATCATTCTTGAATTTTACACCACTATGATTATTTTTGAGGTATTTTTGGGCGTGGATAAAACCAAGTACGAATCCTTAATCCTTAATCCTTGTCATTTTGTTTCCTTTGGATTCGTTTCTTTAAAAATATTTTTCATCATCCTCGGTCTTAAATGATGATATTATTGAATATCTTTGGCTTTGTAGTAGTGCGAAGATGAATGATTCTGAAGAATATCTTTGGCTGTAGTGCTGAAGATGAGCAGTGTTGAGATGAACATGGCCAGATTGATTAATATCTTTGGCTGTAGTGCAAAGATGAGCAGTGTTTAAATGAACATGACGGTGATGAATATCTTTGGCTGTAGTGCAAAGATGAATATTTGATTCGGATGTATATTGATTGATGTTACGAGGATAAAATATTGATGATGGTATTAAATTCATAGATTATAGTAGATTTCATTTCTCTACGTAACTTTTATGAATTATTATTTCATTGCGAATATTGATGCGAAACTTGTTGTACTATTGTATTCTATCAGATTTTTCCTGTTGAAGACTAACGATAATTTGTTGTATATTATCTTAGTCGTAATATTCTTTCTTGGGCTAGTTGAGCTCACCCTTTTCCTTGTTGTTCCATTTTTCTTCTCGGGAGGCGAGAATGTAGCGAGTCTTAGTCGGGGTATGGAATGAAGGTTCTAGAGAGAGTTGTTTAGTAGTCCTCACCATTTTTGTAAAATAATGAATCAATAATTATGATGGGGATTTATTTGCGTGTGGATATTGTCTAGAAGACAATATTATATTTAAACTCACATGATATATATTGTCGTATTTCACACGACATTTGTATTATTGAAGTTGTAGTTTTGCTTTTTGTACCATGTATTTGGCGACTCGAGAATGGGTGTTGTGTATACCTATTTTGGGGGGCGTCGCGGTTAATATCGAGCTTAGGGATATGATCTCTGGCGGAGATCGGGGAATAAAACTAGGAGGGAGAGGCGAGTAAATCCTTGCTAGTGTGTCCTACTAAGCTTATTTGTTAGTTAGTCGGTATATAGGGATATTATGTGATATATTGATTTCTTAATTAACCCTTATTTTATGGCGGTATTTGAGAATGTCATTGAGAATATTATGATGGAGTAAATGAGGCCAGAGTGGAGATGCTGTCTTTACCAGCGAGGAGAGCGTCTGAGCGGTGGTAATGTTCCTCTGTGAACAACACCTTGGCGAGATGATGAGCGAGGGGATGTTTAGAAGCTTTTTGCGGTTCATGCAAAATCGAGACGAGGAGACTTCGTGTTCAAAATCTGAGGAGAAATGATAGCAATTCACGGGTGGTCACGACAAGCGATTGAAAAGTTGGGACCACGAGTGCAGGGAAGCGGATCCGATTAAAGGCGGAGGCGTGGGTCAAACAAATTACCAAGATATTCGATGTCTTGGGGGATGCGGAGGAACAGAAAGTTCCATTCGCCGCCTTTATGTTAAAGTGGCGGCGATTCTTGGTGGGAATACGTGAAGCGTACCCATCATTTACTTTCGGCGTATGTCGTGGGAGCGTTTGAAGCAGTTCAATGACAAGTACTTCCACGAAAGTATTCGTCGTATGAAGGAAGTGGAGTTTATTAGACTAAGCGAGAATAACATGGCGGTGTCCCGATGCGGCGAAGTTAGCGGAGTTATCGAGTTGCACCTCATTTGGTGGAGAATGAGAGCGTGTGGCGCGGATGTTTACGAGAGGTTTGAAACACGGCATCGTCGGTATCTCATTTCTCATAAATTTTCTCTCTATTCGGATGTTGTCAGCGGGGCTCGGTTGTTAGGCGAGATACTTGATACGTTCAATGAGGGACCATAACGAGGATCATCACCAGAAGATAGCGATCATCGAGAATAGCGATAACCCGGCGGAGAAAGAAGAATCTGAGACAAAGCGGTAACCACTCTGGTGGTAATCGTGGCCATGAAAATAGAAGAAGCGAGTGGGAGGAGATTTAAAAAGAGGAGATTCAACAGCGACCATGTGAAGGCGTCGGCGATGATGCAACTAGTTTTAAGGAGGAGAAGCGACCCACCGGTCGTATGTTACAAATCTGGGAAAGAGGACATATCACCCAAAGCGCCCTACAGCGTTTAAGGTATGCTATAATTGTGGAAAAGAAGGACATATCGCTCGAGTTATGCGATATCGAAACCGAGTCCGGTGAGGAATGGTGACTCAAAAGGATGTCGAGAAAAAGTCAAAGTCAGCGATTCTTGGAAGGCGTTTGTGTGGCCGGTCAAAATCACGAGGAAACGACGAAGTTAGCAGGTTAGTTAATTATAAATTCTTGCGAAGTATATACCTTACTAGATATCGGTTCTACCCATTCTTTTATCTCTCTTACTTGCGCTCAGCGTTTGAACTTGACTACGGAGAAATTAAACTTTGACCTATCTGTGGAGACTCCATTAGGAGAAACTTTCATTACATCCGTTGTTTAAAAATCTTGCTTGATTCGAGTTGGCACTATCACATTACACATTAACCTTATTTCTATAGAGATATTTGCTTTTGATGTGATTTTAAGGTTAACTACTCATCATGCCAAATTGATTATTTTTTGTAAGGTTGTTAGTTTTCATATTTCTAAGCAACTTTGTTATTGAATTCAAGCAATCAAACCATTGTAGTCAAACATTTTCATATCAAGCCATGAAGTCATTCGTTTATTACGGATGTCAAATTTTCTTAGTCCATGTTATGGATTTGAATAAAGACACGTCGATTTGAATAATATTCTGTTGTTATTGATTTTTCTGGCGTATTTCTGAAGAATTTCTTGGCTTACTCCCAAAGCGATATTAAATTTTGTATCGACTTTGAACCCGGTACAAAACTCATTTCTAAAATCTCATATCGAATGGCTCTATTGAACTTGAGGAGTTAAAAATTCAACTATAAATTTGGTACTGAGCCTTTATCTTGTGACTTCCTTTGTGGAATTCACCTAAGCGAGACTCTCTGTAGGGGGGGCGTCGTATTAGATGCGATAGTAAAGCGATAGGTGTCATTGTGACGTCTTATCAAGATTGGGATATGAGTCGCGGTTGAGAAGCAACCTAAGTCGATTATCGAAATCGTAGCTTTCTAGGCTTAGTTGGTTATTATCGGAGATTCGTTGAAGGATATTCTCGAATCGCTATTATTCCATTACTTGGTGACTCGTAGAGATACAAAATTCGAATGGAGCGAGGAATGTGGGAAGAGCTTGAAGAACTCGAGAGGAGACTCATTTGACACGTATTACGATCATGCCATCTGGAAAAGCGAGCGTGGTAGGCGGCGCGATGAGTAGAAGATTATATCACGAGAGCGAGTGCGATGATGTCAAGTATCGCATAGAACCGACTTTAATAGAAAAAGTTAAGGTTGCTCGAGCCCGCAGGCCGGAGTTGATCGTATGAAGAAGAAAGTCAAGAAGGAGCTATTAGGGCGAGAATTGATGAAGAAGGAATACTTGAGTCCACTCTAGACTTTGTGTTCTAACGACTACGATTTGAAGTACAAGATTATGATGGAGGCACCACAATCGCCATTTGCAATCCATCTGGAAGTACTAAAATGTATCGTGATCTTGACATACATTTTGGTGGAACAATATGAAGAGAGAGATTGCAAAGTTTATCTCGATGTGTTTAACTTGCCAGCGTGTAAAGGCGGAGCATCTTGTACCTAAGGGTCCGTTGCAACCACTTGAGATTAGGAATGGAAGTGGGAACACATTACTATGGATTTCGTTACGGGTCTTCTGCGGTTTCTCAAGGCATCAATGCTATTTGGGTTATTGTTGATAGATTAACCAAGTGCGCTCATTTCTTCCGAAATCGAGAGACTTATTCCTTGAGCGTCTTTCTCGTATATATGCGTAAATGAGATTGTGAGATTGCATGGCATGCGGTATCCATAGTTTTAGATCGTGACCCAAGATTCACTTCATGATTTTGGTTGGCTTTAGAAAAGCTATGAGCGCAATTCTGATTGAGGTTTGGCATACCATCCTCAAGCGGATGGGCAATCGAAAGGACTACTCAAACTCTTGAAGATATATTAAAACTACGTGTCCTAGATTTCAAAGGAAGTTGGGATAAGTACTTGCCATTGGTGGAATTCTCATACAACAATAGTTATTAAACAAATATAGGCATGGTTCCATTGAAGCATTATATGGACGAAAATGTCGTTCTCGATATGTTGGGATGAGGTGGGTGAAGCAACATTGTTGGGACCCGAGTTAAATGCGATATGACTACTGAAAAGATCCTAATGATTCGACAGCGTATACAAAGCGGCACAAGATCGACAAAAGAGTTATGCGGATCTTCATCGAAAGGGCGTGGAATTTAATGTGAGGGGATCATGTATTGTTGCGAGTTGCTCCATGGAAGGGAGTTACAAGATTTGGGAAGAGAGGAAAGCTCGATCCACGATTTATTGGTCCATTTCAAATTCTTGGCCCGAGTAGGAAATGTAGCCTATAGACTTGCGTTACCTCAAAGTATGTCTCGTGTTCATAATGTGTTTCACATATCATGCCGTAAATATGTGAAAGACCGAACCACGTTATAGAGTTAGAAGCCGGACGAGATAGCAGAAGACTTAGCGTATGAGGAGGTACTGTCAAGATTTTGGATAGGAAGGAGCATGTCCTACAGTATGAAAGGTTATACCACAAGTTAAAGTTTTGTGGAGAATCATCTTATAGAGAAATGACACGGGAATTGGAAAGCGGAAATGAAAGCGAGGTATCCTCACCTTTTGAAAAACACCAGTGCGTCGTCGATTTCGAGAGGACGAAATTTCATAAGGAGGGAGGTTGTAAGACCAGAAATTTTTAAATAAAAGGAATTTCCTTTATTTATTATTTTGAAATAGTAAGGGTTGATTTGATTAATGTGGATAGTTAAGGGTTAAATATGCAAATATTTCAAAATAATGAGTGGTTATAAAATATTCATTATCGTCGGGGAATATTCGTTTGGTGGTGGAATATTAAATGCTTTGTCGGGGAATATTAAATGCTGACGGTATGACCCGTGTGTGGGCCCATAAGCGGAAAGCGATTGGATGAAGAAAGCGACAAATATAAGTTGTTTTTAAATAGCAGCGTAGTTATTCACAGATTATCTTGTTGGAATACCGGTGGTTAAAACACACTAATCTGGCGTTGTTGAAAGAGTAGCTGCGGTATTGCACCAATTATTGATTCTTACGTGAAGAAGGCACTACTCGATAATGGTTACGATAATTCTTTATTCGATATTTTATTGAGTTAATAATTCTTTGCGTTGATATTTTATATTCTTTGTTGTTTGATAATTGTCATTATTACGGTATCTTTCATTATCGAAGCAATAATTCATATTATCGAATAATATTATTAGATAACATTATTGGCAATGTCTAGAAAGTTACATCTAAGGAGAGGTTTGGTCACCTAATTGCGGCGCTTGATGAAGAAATTCTTATTGGAAAGCCCCTCTTTCTGAGGCTGGTTGTCGATATTGTGATTACGTAATATTATTTGTGAATAATTAATTATTGATTTATATGATGAGGAAAATATTGATTTTATGTGGATATAGATGGAGAAAATTTTTAAAATGACAATTGTTGAAAATTAATATTTTATCTTTTACGATAAAATAATTCATTTAAATATATTATTTTAATAATATATTAGCGGTGATATTTTACAACGAATGTGGGATATATGAGTATCTGAGGAGGAAGAGTATTTTTGTTGCAATAAATGTTTAAAACATGTTAAACATGTAAATTGGACCCCATTTATTGGTGAAATTTGATTATAGCTTTGTAAAATTGCCCGTTTGTGGATTTGGTCAATTTTGATTGGAATTTGGAAAAACTTTCTTCTGCAAAGTTGTAGAGAATTGAATTTCCTATAAAAACTCGCGAGATTCGAATTTTCTGATGAAAGGGCTATTTATTATGAATTATTGAAGTTCGAAGCTCAAAATAATTGATTTTGGAAGTTTTAAATATTTAAATTATGAAAAACGTTTTTTCTTATTTTTTTCTAGAAGGTGGCATGTGTTTGATGCTGAAATCAGATTCTAACATGTGTATGAAAATAATATATATATATATTATTAATTTATTAAATTTTTTAACTTTTGGTGTTAGCATTTTCTATAAATAGGGTCTTGGGTTAGAATTGAAAATCACACTTAAGAAGCTGAAGTTTTCTCTCTATATTATCGGCGTATTCTTGTGAGTATTTTGAGTATACTTTGAGTATTGCTATCTGATGCAAAGTCAAGTCATAGCTTTATGTCAGGTGTTTAAATTTAGAAATCTTGATCTTTCGAGGTAAGGGATATTATTTTTTTCGTAATGATATTATTTCTTCAATATCATTATCTTTGAAATGTTGATCTGAAGTTTTTATCAAATTTGGAACTTTTTCATCGGGGTTACTATTCATGAGTTCTTATTCATGAGTTCTTATTCACGATTACTATTATAAGAGTTCTTATTCACGAGTTTCTTATTCACGAGTACTATTCATGAAGCGTGAAGATGTTTTTGTGGAATTTCTATCTTTTGGTGTCGGAGTTACTATTCACGTATACGGCTTTATTCACGATATCTGACCTTTATTCACGTATCTGGTCTTATTCATAGAAAAATAAAATTTCTTCTTTTGTCAAAACATCTAATACGGATACTAACTACGATTGTATCCATGTTTTGATCATTCTTGAATTTTACACCACTATGATTATTTTTGAGGTATTTTTGGGCGTGGATAAAACCAAATACGAATCCTTAATCCTTAATCCTTGTCATTTTGTTTCTTTGGATTCGTTTCTTTAAAAAAAATTTTTCATCATCCTCGGTCTTAAATGATGATATTATTGAATATCTTTGGCTTTGTAGTGCAAAGATGAATGATTCTGAAGAATATCTTTGGCTTTGTAGTGCAAAGATGAGCAGTGTTGAGATGAACATGATGGATTGATTAATATCTTTGGCACCTGTAGTGCAAAGATGAGCAGTGTTTAAATGAACATGACCCGGTGATGAATATCTTTGGCTGTAGTGCAAAGATGAATATTTGATTCGGATGTATATTGATTGATGTTACTGAGGATAAAATATTGATGATGGGTATTAAATTCATAGATTATAGTAGATTTCATTCTCTACGTAACTCTTTATGAATTATTATTTCATTGCGAATATTGATACGAAACTTGTTGTCTATTGTATTCTATCGATTTTTCCTGTTGAAGACTAACGATAATTTGTTGTATATTATCTTAGTCATAATATTCTTTCTTGGGCTAGTTGAGCTCACCCTTTTCCTTGTTGTTCCATTTTTTCTTCTCGGGAGGCGAGAATGTAGCGAGTCTTAGTCGGGGTATGGAATGAAGGTTTAGAGAGAGTTGTTTAGTAGTCCTCACCATTTTTGTAAAATAATGAATCAATAATTATGATGGGGATTTATTTGCATGTGGATATTGTCTAGAAGACAATATTATATTTAAACTCACATTATATATTGTCGTATTTCACGACATTTGTATTATTGAAGTTGTAGTTTGCTTTTTGTACCATGTATTTGGCGACTCGGAATGGGTGTTGTGTATACCTATTTTGGGGGCGTCATATACCTTACTAGATCACCGGTTCTACCCATTCTTTTATCTCTTATGCTTGTGCTCAACGTTTGAACTTGACTCCGGAGAAATTAGACGTTAACGTATCTGTTGAGACTCCGTTAGGAGAAACTTTCATTACATCTACTGTTTATAAATCTTGCTTGATTCAAGTTGGGACCATCACATTACATGTCGATCTTATTTCTTTAAAAATACTTGCATTTTATGTGATTTTAGGAATTGATTGGTTAATTACTCATCATGCTAAAATTGATTGTTTTCGTAAGGTTGTTAGTTTTCATATTCCCAACCAACCTGTTATGTGAATTCAAGCAACCAAACCACTAAAATCAATCAATGTCATATCAAGCCATAAAGCCATTCGTTTATTGAAAAATGGATGTTAAGCTTTCTTAGCTCGTGTCATGGACTTAAACAAAAATACGTCAGATTTGAATAATATTTCTGTTGTTAGTGAATTTCCTGACGTATTTTGTGAAGAACTTTTCGGTCTACCCCCATAACGTGAAGTTAAATTCTTTATGAGCGCCATTTGAAGCTGGTCCTTCAAAGGCTTCGTGATAATAAGCTATATGCTAAGCTGAAGAAATACGAGTTCTGGCTTGAGGAAGTAACATTCATTGGGCACGTGGTGTCAAAACATGGAGTATTTGTTGACCCAACGAAGATTGCAGCAATACAAAGTTGGGAGCAACTGAAGTCGGTGACCGAAGTACTTAGCTTTTTGGGCTTAGCTGGTTATTATCGGAGATTCGTGGAAGGATTTTCTAGAATCGCTACTGTAAGACCCCAATTTTTATGAATAAAGATGAATTTTCTATAAATATCATTTTTGAATATTAAGGAGTGAATGTGATATAATGTTATAGTTGTGGGTAATATTTATAATTTTTACAAAGTACGCAAGTTGTTATATTATATTCGATTGGTCAGGGAATATTCATTTTAACAGGGAATATTCGTACGATGGCACAATCATTGGTGGACCCCACAATTGAATTATTGTCGGATTGAGAAAACGACAAAATATCTTTTTATAAAAATAACGACGAAAGTTTTACCGTTAACTATTGAAACACCCGGTGTTAAAAGTACAATAATACGCGTGGTTGCATAGTAGCACACGGTATTGATTATTCATTCTTATGTGAGAAGTCACTCTATTTTGTTCAATTATTGCTACAGTAATTGATGCATAGTATCTCACGTTATTTGTTTCAATTATTGTCGATATTTTATATATTATTAAATCAATAATTTAGATGACAAAGTTATTCATATTATTATTTGCAATATTGACAATGTCTAGAAGTTCTGTCAAGGAGAGATCTGGTCACCTAATTGCGCGCCAATAAAGAGAAATCCTTATTGGAAAGCCCCCTCTTTCCCGGGAACGACTTGTTTGTTAAATATTACAAATTATAATAATGATGATAAATGTTGTTAAAAATATTGAGGTGATTTTTATGAAGTATTTGTTATAAATATTGGCGTATTATGGACCCCTATTTACCCATTTTTCAAAACTGTCGGTAGAAGTTATCTTAGTTTTGTTTTGTATATATATAAGCATTATATATATATATATATATATATATATATTGTTAGTACGGGAGGGAAATGGGGGGGGGGGATGGAGATGCCTTGCTAGAAAGGTAAGTATATACATATTATATATTTGTAGCATTTATGTGTGTGTGCTTAAATGTGGTGAGAAAGTGGTGTCTTTGCCGTAAGGCAAAAGTGATGTATTTATATATATATATATATATATATATATTATAAGTTTTGTTTTATTAGATTATAAATAGAATATATTATATTTTATTTAAAGTTTTTGTTTTATTAGAATATTTTATTGCATAGTATCCTTTCCATTCTCCTATAAATAGGATGCTTAGTTAGAATTGAAAATCACACCAGAATCAGAGAATTCTTCTTCTATAATATTGAGCGTATTTCTTTCGAGTTTTAGAAAGCTTTGAGTTTAGAAAATAGTGAAAGTTTTCTTCAAGAATATCCCCGCTATACCAGTTGGAATACTATTCTTTTCAAGGTAAGGGATGTTATTTTTGTTCAATATTCGCTTGAAATAATATTTTCTTTCATACTCTGTAATATATAAGTAATATTATTTCGTTTCAGATTTCGAATTCTATACTCATTTGGTTAAAGTTTGGCTTCTAAAATCCATGAAATTAGTATAATATCCTTGATATTTGCGCTTCATCCAATATCTTTTCATGGAAATATTATTCTGAGCATTCATGATAAGTTTTAACTTTTTCATGCCGGAGTACTATTCACAGGGTTACTATTCACTCGAGTACTATTCACGGGATACTATTCACTCGAGTACTATTCACGGAGTACTATTCACTCGAGTACTATTCATCCGGGGTACTATTTATGATAAAAATTGATTTATTTTCGGTCCAAATTATTTTTGGTACAATATTATTCTTGAATTTTACTCCACAAAGCAGTATCATGATGATAATTTGGACGTTATTGATTTCTGGATAAATTAAATTATAAATCTTTAAAAATTTATCCTTTGCTTTCGTTTAATTGAATTCTTATATCATTGTCATCATCCTCATGCTTATATTATGTTGAAAGTCATCTGTGGCCGTAGTGCATAGATAGACTTGGTATGATTATGACCAGGAATTATTCGGTATAATCATGATTGTAATGTTACAAATGATGTGGTAAAAGTCCTCATTGGCCCGTAGTGCATTGATGGACAGTTGTTGTCATGATCATGACCATTGATGAATACACGAATATCCTTGGCCCGTAGTGCATGGATAATTTGTGGTCGTGATACTAAAGAATATCCTTGGCCATAGTGCAGGGGTGATTCAATGATGTGAATTATTTATTAAGCTGAGTCTCAGCGATAAAAGTGATAAAAAACCTTTTAAATCATAGACGATAGTAGATTTTATGCTCTACTTGACACTTCTAATGGATTGCTTGTTCCGCTGCAGTTAAACTTGATGTTTATTATATTTTATCAGTTTAACACTGTTGAACGCTAACAATAAATTATTCTGCATTATCTTAGTCATAATATTTCTTACTGGGCTAGTTGAGCTCACCCTTTTGCTTTCATTGTTCTCTTCAGGAAATGAGAACGTAGTCGGGACTAGTCGGGGAATGGATTGACGGTCCAAATGATAGCATTAGTAGTCCTCACTATTCTATAAAATAGTGTGATAATAAATGTATTGAGGAATCCATTTGAGTTGAATACTGTCTAGAAGACAATTATCGTATTAAAACTCTCAGTTTATGTTTTGTCGTATTTTACACGACAGTTGTATTATTAAGTTGTATTTGAATTTTGTACCATGTATTTGGCGACTCAGAATGGGTGATGTATACCTATTTTGGGGGCGTCACAGCTACTCCGTTAACTCAGCTAACTCGAAAAGATACAAAATTTGTATAGAGCAAGGAATACGAGAAGGTTTCCAAGAGCTCAATAGGAGACTCATTTTGGCACCTGTTCTGACAATACCATCTGGTTCAGATGGATTTGTTATCTACAGCGATGCTTTAGGCAAAGGGTTAAGATGTGTTCTCATGCAACATGGATATATATATATATATATATTTACATTTTAGTCAGGCCTGGAGTTTACTTCGTGGCCTTTTACCGCTTTATTTACATTTTTGTCAGGCTTGGAGTTTACTTCGTGGCCTTTTACAACTTTATTTATATTTTATCCCGCCTGGAGTTTACTTCGAGGTGGTTGATCGCTTTTATTTCTTTCTTTAAATTTTGTCCCGCATGGAGTTTACTTCAAGGCGGTTGATCGCTTTATTTCTTTATTTACATTTTCTCAATCCCCCATGGAGATGCTTCGTGGTGGTTGATTGTTTGCACACACACACACACACACACACACACACACACACACACACATATATATATATATATATATATATATATTTACAGTTTTTATATATATAATTGTTTACAGCTTTTATATAAATTGCTACATCATGTGAGCCTAGGAATCATGTGATCACATATTCAGTCTAATGGATCTAGATTCGGTTCCCGTGATGGACATTTTTGTAGGGATTTCGGCATAAAAATGCAGCGGAAAATAAAAATTATAAAGCCAAATCTGAAACCCTAAAATAGGATCCATGCGAAACAGACATTAATTCAGTGTTTACGAGATTATACCGATTATGATTAAGCCTCTGAAACGCTTCGAATCTCCAACGCAATCTCTCACGAAACTACGTCTCTATGGTATCCACACTAACGCGCGCGAACCGTCACACGTTTCTACAATAAAGGGAGATGCGGTACTAGCCACCAAAGAAACAAGATTTTCGAAAACTTTTTCTCTAGTCTCTCTCTAAGAGCGGCTAGGGTTTTTAGGTTAATGATGATTCCTAATATGGCTGCTACATATCATATATATAGCGGTTAAAAAGGAATTAATCAAAAACCTAATAAAATCCGGATATATATATATATATATATATATATATATCTTAATTAAGTCTTACTTAATTAATATACCCATATATATAAATTATCCTATTAATTTAAATTCATAATTTAAATAATATCAATCATATTGACATATTTAAATCTTTACAATTTAAATTAATTCCCATTTAATTATGTTCTATGTGTGTGACCCTATAGGTTATTACTACGTTGGTAATAATTTTAAAATCATATTATAAAATTATAAACAGTAAACGGTATCTAGTAATACATCACCGCTACCCAAGTAATAATAAGATTGACGATTCGATGCAATTTTTTCGTGACCAATGTTTTAATGTAATTTAATCCTTTTAACCTTAATATTCTATATTAAACTCAAGTCATGGAATGTGTCATACTCTTCATAATTTAATATGAGTTTTTCTTGATCAATGAGTAGACTATATGAAACAAATCACTATTTGAGCATGGCCATGCATTTCATAGTCCTACTCAATCAAGAGGCCTATGGATATCACCCCTAATAAATAGGAGGGTTAAATTTCATCTAGATCACTCATATTCCTCACACGATTAATGATGTACCCAATAATCACCTTTATAGTCCACCCTACTAAAGGTGACCTTTGATGATATCAAAGTACATAAATTCTCGTGTAGTAATATAGTGATTTCAGGTCGGAGGACCATTACATCATTGTCACAATGAGAATCGCTAATGACACTTTGCATACTGTTCCATATAGAATTCTCATGGTAGGTCTGTCCAGCACATCGTTCTCTAACATGTACTTATGCATTGACTTAATATCTCATATATTTATGACCAATGAGATTTGGTCATCAGTCAATCCACATACTAGTCTCAATGCATCATTGTTGTCCCATCAACAATGATTCTCGACTAGGGACATTTAAGAGCAATGATACTAATTGTAATTATATAATCTCATGTTCAAGTCACATACTTGAAACTATATAATTTGTATCACTATTCTAAGGAATTTTATTATGTTAACATTTATATAACGCAATAAATAAAACCATAATAAAATTATTCATTTATTCAATCAAATATAATATAAAAATATTAAGCAACTATATCAAATAAATGGCCTCTAGGGCACAGACTCTAACAATTTTTAGCTGTACACGGCTTGTAAATTATTCACGGTGTTTGAATTTCCTTAGATGGCTCGCATGCCCACAAGAAATTCGGCACTGCTTTTTATCTTATTTTCTCGAAGATGCTTCGCATCTCGAAAATAAAAGCAATTCAGTCGAACACATAATAAAAATAGAAGTATCAAAGGCCTCAATTACTATTGAGCACAAGAGTTTGAAAACCTCTTTTTACAAAACATCACTGCTATATCTTGTTAAAACTGAATTTTATACAGAAATTCAAACTCTTTGCATATAGGTGCGAACGAGGCATAACACTACTTCCAAATAATGTCACATTGATCCACACACACACACACACATTCATATAACAGTTTTAATGAAAAGTGGCGGTCACCGTGGCAACACGGATGTCGGGGGGTGCCTAACACCCTCCCTCCGCATAACCAAGTCCCCGGACCTTAACGAATCTCGGTTTCACAGACCCGTTAAGCAGTGTCACATCACTGGGTCAATGTGTAAACCTTTTCTCCGTTGTGTTGGTACAGCCATTTAAAAAACCAACTGGCGACTCTTACAGGTCAATCGTCGACATATACATGTCGGACCTTTTCACAACTTGTTTTTTCAAACAAATCTCACCTAACATGAGAATACCAAAAGGCAAGAACGGAAAAGGGACATATAAAAATCCTGACGTCGACAGGTGGCGACTCTGCTGGGGACATCCAGTAAGAGGACTTAAGTCGCTATTACAAGCTTTTTAAAACTGTTATATGCTTGTGTGTGGATGTTGCATTTATATTTGATGGATGTGTACGAATGCATTTACTTACAGTACTTAATGTTTTACACTATATCTGATTGTGGTATTAGTGCTTCACACATGTCATCATTTTCATAAACGGTGAGACACGTTGTATGTGAATGTATGTTGTGTGGTTCCTCCTTCAGGAGGCTATCATGTTGGTGTTTGATTACTGTACTCGTAGGAAGACTAATTCTAACGAGGCTCAGGAAAGGCACCAACCAAATTCGCTCCAGTTGAAAGACCAGATTAACTTCTCGTCGAGTAAATTACGATGATTTGGGAACCTTCATGCCAAAAAGCCGCGAGAGTAGCCTAAGATAGGTCAGCCTCTGATAAACCAAACACGGAGGAAAGTCTCTTCATGCTTCCCCAGTTTAAAATTACTCGTAAAGTCAATTGCTTGTAATTTCATTCCATATTAATCTCCATGTAATGGGAAATATGAAGAAATATGTGTACATGCATATTTTAAAAATATTAACATACTATCCTGTATTACAAATAGCGAACATCCATTTTACAGGATAATACTCGTAAAACGGATACATCATATAGCATGCAAACATTTATACATTCCCTGAAACTAAACTACGTCAGTTTTATGCAGGGAAACAATTAGACCTATTACCCGTTCAAATTCCAAAAAGACAACGAGCCTACAGCCAATTATGTCTTCATCTGACCAGACAAATCCTAATCCTGTCTCTCGTGAAGAATTTGACGGATTAAGTAAACAAATCTTAGATTTGGTTGTTTTGCTTAAAGAACTACACCAATCTACTCAGGGTACAAGAATACCCATACTGTAAGACCCCGAAATTTTTTTAAATAAAAAGGAATTTCCTTTATTTATTATCTTGAAATAGTAAGGGTTGATTTGATTAATGTGGATAGTTAAGGGTTAAATACGCAAATATTTCAAAATAAGCAAGTGGTTATAAAATATTCATTTTTTGTGGGGAATATTCGTTTGGTCGTGGAATATTAAGATTGTTTGGGAATATTAAATGCGGTAGCGACTTGACCGTATGTGGGCCCATGCGGAAAGCGATTGGATGAGGAAAGCGACAAATATAAGTTGTTTAAAAATACTTGGCGTAATTGTTACAGATTATCTTTGTTGGAATACCCGGTGGTTAAAACACACTAATACGCGTTGTTGAACAAGTAGCACACAGTATTGCATCAATTATTGATCCTTTACGTGAAGGCACTACTCAATAATTGTTACGATAATTCTTATTCGGTATTTTATTGATTCAATAATTGTTGCGTTGATATTTTATATTATTATTGTTTTGATAATTGTCATCGACTGAGTATTTCCCATTATCGGATCAATAATTCATATTATTTGAATAATATTATTAGATAACATTATTGGCAATGTCTAGAAAGTTACATCTACAAGGAGAGGTTTGGTCACCTAATTGCGCGCCGATGATGAGAGATCCTTATTGGAAAGCCCCTCTTTCTGAGGAGCGACTGGTTGTCATAAATGTGATTACGTAATATTATTTGTGAATAATTAATTATTGATTCATATGATAAGGAAATATTTATTTTATATGAATATAAATGATGGATTTATTTATGTGGTTATTAATGAAGGAATTAATGTTGAGGTGTTTTATCAGTATTTTATCGAATTGGAGGTATTAAAAATCAAATCGGGGTTTTGAGATATATTGCGGGGTTATAATTTTTAATCCAAATAGTTGGATTGTGGTAATTTTTGGGTATGTTATACATACATAAGTTGAGTATATGTCCACAAATTTTGAGCTGTTAAAAATTCACGAATGATTTGTTGTGAATTTTAAGAGGTGTCGGATTCGGAAATTAGGTTTATAATTGATTTTGGTGGAAAATTCTAGAATTGAGTGGGCCCCCACTTGTGGTTGGTGAAGATTTGTGCTGAATTTTATTTCAAATGTGGTGGGTGGCAATAGTAGCGAGTAGTAAAGCCATCGGTGTGTGTCAAGTCTCGCTTGGCGGGCTAACATTTTCCTATAAATAGAGGGCTAAGTTAGAATTGAAAATCACACCGAAACAAAGTTTTCTCTTTCTCTCTATATTATTGAGCTTATTTTGTGAGTATTTAGATACTTTGAGAGTTCTTTGTTGAAAGATAAGTTTCATTCAAACATCACTTAGATCTTTCCTTAGAAATCTTGATTCTTTGAGGTAAGGGATATTATTTTTTTTTCGTAATGATATTATTTCTTCAATATCATTATCTTTGAAATGTTGATCTGAAGTTTTTATCAAATTTGGAACTTTTTCATGTATGGGTTACTATTCATGAGTTCTTATTCACGAGTTACTATTCATGAGTTCTTATTCACGAGTTACTATTCACGAGTACTATTCATGAAGCGTGAAAATGTTTTTTTGTGGAATTTCTATCTTTTGGTGTCTGAGTTACTTATTCACGTATCTGGCACTATTCACGATATCTGAGACTATTCATCAAAAATAAAATTTCTTCTTTTCGTCCAAAATATCTATTTTGGATACTAGCTTTGATTGTATCCATGTTTTGATCATTCTTGAATTTTACACCACTATGATTATTTTTGAGGTATTGTTGGACATGGATAAAACAAAGTACGAATCCTTAATCCTTAATCCTTGTCATTTTGTTTCTTTGGATTCGTTCTTTAAAATATTTTTCATCATCCTCGATCTTAAATGATGATATTATTGAATATCTTTGGCACAGTAGTGCAAAAGATGAATGATTTCTGAAGAATATCTTTGGCCTGTAGTGCAAAGATGAGCAGGTGTTTAAATGAACATGACCGACTGATGAATATCTTTGGCCTTTAGTGCAAAGATGAACAGGTGTTGAGATGAACATGACCGATTGATGAATATCTTTGGCCTGTAGTGCAAAGATGAATATTTGATTTGAGATGAATATTAATTGATGTTACAGGGATAAAATATTGATGATGGACTGTTAAATTCATAGATTATAGTAGATTTCATTCTCTACGTAACTCTTCTATGAATTATTATTTCACATTGCGAATATTGATCTGAAACTTGTTGTCTATTGTATTCTATCGATTTTTCCTGTTGGAGACTAACGATAATTTGTTGTATATTATCTTAGTCATAGTATTCTTCTTGGGCTAGTTGAGCTCACCCTTTTCCTTGATGTTCCATTTTCTTCTCGGGAGGCGAGAATGTAGCGAGTACTAGTCGGGGTATGGAATGAAGGTTCTAGAGAGAGTTGTTTAGTAGTCCTCACCATTTTTGTAAAATAATGTATCAATAATTATGATGGGGATTTATTTGCGTGTGGATATTGTCTAGATGGCAATATCTGTATTTAAACTCACGGTATATATTGTCGTATTTCACACGACATTTGTATTATTGAAGTTGTAGTTTGCTTCTTGTACCATGTATTTGGCGACTCAGAATGGGTGTTGAGTATACCTATTTTGGGGGCGTCACACATACATATTGAATCCTCTGCATAAGGAGGAACACAAGGTATGGACAAAGAAGCTCCCATATCTGATTCTCAGTTGGATAAAGCTAACAAAATTCATGATACCACCCATCTCAAAGAAGATCTAGATATCGGTGATATCAGAAAGAAAAACCTTTAAATGGAAGAGACCATCCGTTCTATCAAAGGAATTGGTAAAAAGACCTTTAAATGGAAGAGACCATCCGTTCTATCAAAGGAATTGGAGCATATGGGAGTGTTTCATATGCTGACCTTTGTATATTCCCTGGTGTGCATTTTCTAGAGAAATTCAAGACTCCTGACTTTGAAAAGTATGACGGGTTAGGAGACCCTTACACATATTTGAAGGTATTCATTGGAGAACTTGGATCTTATGCCGAGGATGAGAAGCTCAGGATGCAGCTGTTCCATAAAAGTCTGATTGGAGAAGCCCGATCGTGGTATACCAGATTAGAAAACTCCAAGATACATAGCTGGGAGGAGCTAGCTCATGCCTTCCTCAGTCAGTACAACTTCCAGTCTCAGATGGCCCATGCCGATCTTATTTCGTTGAAAATATTTGTATTTGATGTGATTTTAGGGATTGATTGGTTAACCACTCATCATGCCAAAATTGATTATTTTCGTAAGGTTGTTAGTTTTCATATTCCTAACCAACCTGTTATGCGAATTCAAACAACCAAACCACTAAAATCAATCACTGTCATATCAAGCCATAAAGCCATTCGTTTATTAAAAAATGGATGTTAAGCATTCTTAGCCCATGTCATGGACTTGAACAAAAATACGTCAAATTTGAATAATATTTCTGTTGTTAGTGAATTTCCTGAAGAACTTCCCGGTCTACCACAAGAATGTGAAGTTGAATTCTTTATTGACCTTGAACTTGGTACAAAACCCATTTCTAAAACCCTATATCGAATGGCTCATATTGAACTTCAGGAGTTAAAGGTCCAACTACATGAGTTGTTAGACATCGGTTTCATTCATCCTAGTACATATCCTTGGGGTGCTCCTATTTTATTCGTAAAGAAGAAAGACGGGAGTATGCAACTTTGTATTGACTACCGAGAATTGAACCATGTCACCATCAAGAATAGGTATCCGCTACCTCGCATTAATGGCATGTTCGACCAGTTGCAAGGAGCACAATTCTTTTTAAGGAACGATCTTTTTTCAGGATATCATCAGCTGAAGATTAAAACTGAGGATATTTTGAAGACTGCCTTTAGAGCTAGGTCGCATTAACTAATGCTCCTCCTGCTTTCATGGATATGATGAACCATGTGTTCAAAGAATATTTGGATCAGTTTGTTGTTGTCTTTATTAATGACATCCTCATCTATTCCAAAAGCCATGAAGATCATGAGCGTCATTTGAAGTTGGTACTAAGACAACCCGGAAATTCGGATTGTCCAGAATTTAAGTTTAATGAATTAGTTATTAATAAAATAAATTTTTATTAATAATATTATGTGCTATGTGTTTATTAATCGTTCTAGAACCTAGGATGATTATAAATCGGGAGGATTCTGGCTACGAGCTAGATTGAACGAGTAAGAATTTTCAAGACGAAAATAAAAATTTTCCGGGAACAAAAATATTTTCGGGGAAAAAGACGAAATATGCACTATTCACCCGACGAAACCCTAAGGGTTAGGGTTTGAATAACCTAAGCCTTTCCAAGAGTTCGGTATACCAAAATGACCTTCCTTCGAAAGATTTGACGATAATATATTGTGAAAAGTTAGGTAAGCCGATAAAAGTTTTTCTAGAAAAACGTGTAGAAATTGGACAAAATAAAAATGACGAAAAGTATTGTTATGTACTTTTCATTCGTTTAACTACATCAGGGGAAAACATGAGGAAGACGCTTAAAGCCAAAAAGTGTTTTTCAATTTTTTGGATTTTCGAAGAATACGTAAAAGTTAATCGGTAAAGGAAAGACGAAATATCCAAAAATATTTGAATTCTAAGAATCGCAGTTTTTAAAACTATCAGACGGAACCACAAAACTTCCAAGGGAAGTTTCGTGAATAGTAAGGAGGTGTATTGAGGAGATGGGAATAGTAAATCTAGGGGCAAAATAACTATTTTTCCCCTAGCTTTGAAAATCTATATAATGAAAGTGTTAGTTGATTTTTTTCAAAATCAACCAACACTTTGGAAGAGAGAGAGAGAGCTTGAGAGCTTGGAGAAGATGTGATAACTCGGGATTTTAAATAATTCAAATTTTTTGAATAATTTTTTTAATTAATATTATTATTCATTATCATTATTGTGTTGTGTATACGTGATAATGAGTACATTGAACTTAGTCGATTTTGTATTATGGCGAGAAATAAGAGTAGAGTTGTGCTTAACAAATTTAAAAACCCTAACCCTAGTTACGGATAGGGATTCGATAGAAAATATAATTAAAATAATTATATTGTTGAGTACGTGTTTGTACTGTATGAAATTATTGATCGATGATTGATCGGGTAAGGTTTAAAATTCATAAACCCTAATCTTAGGATTAAAAACCCTAATGCGCAGTTAGAAACCCTAATTGTATGACGGGAAACCCTAATTCTAAATCCGAGATTCCTAAACCCTAATCCTAATTGGTAAGTTTAATGTGTTTATTAAACACTAATATGATTAGGAAAACCTAATTTAATTAGAAAACCCTAATTTTAGTTTTAAACTTTTAATTTTCTAATTTAAAAACCCTAATTAGAAAATCCTAGAAAGCTAAAGTTTTAAACCTAAGGGTTAGAACCTTAGGGTTAAACCCTAAGGGTTTGGACAATGTCAATTATGCCATTAAAATATTATGCTAAAGACCAAAATGCCCTTTTAGTATATTTTAATATGTAACTTGTAAATTTTCCAAGAGCTTTAGTTGGTAACCTAACCACTTGACTTTGTGACTTCTAAAATCTCAGCAAAGCAGCTAGAAAAATCAGATCTAAGTAATATACAATGTATCTTTGTATTATAAAAGAATTAGAGAGAGAGAAAGTCCATTTACTTTACTCATTTTCTCTCTTGCTCTCACCAACTCTTTCTCTCACTTAAACCTCCAAAATTCTAAGGTAGAGCAGTCCTAAAAATAGCCCTTGATCAACCAAGATCAGTTAGGAAGATCAAGACCAAGAATTTAAAGCTAGAAGGTATAAACCTAATTTGATTTTTGATCCAAGTTGCTAAGAAAGATTGTGTGTTTAATCTTATGTTATATGATGTTTTTAGATGATCTATGTTGATCCATCATGGATCCATAGCATCACAATGCTTTAAAAGTAAAGATTTTCAAAATTGTCTAAGAACATGAATCGTGGTCTGACAAGCAAAAGTCAGAGCACATAAGTTCTTCTTTGTTTATGTTTTGTGTTGTTTTGTGTTTTGGATCGGTAGTCTGGTATGAGTACTTTGTTCTGCAAGTGAAATCAGGGTCGTTGAATGTTTAGATTTCAAGTTATAATCGGTCAAAGTTGGTTGACCGACCATGACCGAGTACAATCTAGGCAACCCAGAAATTTGAAAACAGCGTCTGACAACACTTTTAAATGCTTTGATCTGTCAATAATAATGTGGTTTGTTGATGTTTTTAACCTATTTGTAGCCTGGTATATGTATTGTATATTGGTCGCTTTAGATCTTTTAAACAAGCAACTGATCGAACATAGTGGACGGTCAAACTAGGCTTGTCGATCACGATGGCAGTTTCTGGAAAATCCGAAGCAGATATAAGCATTATTTCGGCGACCTTTCAACCGAGTGATAAATTGTAATTCTGTTGTTGTTGGAATGATCTGGTGATGTATATACGTTCCTTGACATATGTACTAGTTCTATGAACCAAGAAACCACCAATACAATTATCAGAACTAAGCTAAAATTGAACCATAAAGTGGTACCTCGCGACTGTCTGGGTTACCCAGAAAACCCAGATTAAGTCTGACAGTGACTTTGCATGGCCTGATCTTCATGATATGGTGTAGTATGACCCAACTAAGTATTGTAATTTGTAGAGTAACATAAACACTACAAGATTTGACTTTTAGGTTAGATGAACACGCAAGAAGCAAGAGATTAAGCGTGGTCAAACCAAAGTACCTTGGCCCTGAGTGCGATAGTGTTCTTGAGGCTCAAGAACATCTAAGACGACAGATAAGTGTCGCTATAGGCTTTAGCGACGATTTCTTTTTATTTTATTTTTTGATTTTCTGGAAAATACTTAAAAATAGAAAATAAATTATAAAATTGTTAAAAATGGTTTTAAAAATTATTTTAAATTATGAAAAATAATTTTTGACCAATTGGAATATTTTTCTTTAATATTTATAATTATTTAAATATTGAAGGTATTTAATTTATTTAATTGGTGTATTAAATAAATTAGAGGAAAATGATTTAATATTATGAAAAATCATTTTAAATAGGAATAATATATTTAAAAATATTTTGAGTTATAAAATATAAATTTTAATATTTTTAGAGAATTTTCATTAATAATTTAATATTAATGATATTAGATTTATTTAATTGTTAAATTAAATAAATAAGTTAAAAATAATTTTATTGATTTAAAATCATTTTAAATGAGAATAAAGTGTTAGAAAATATTTTGAATTATAAAATATAATTGGAGATTTTCATTAATAAATTAATATTAATGATATTAGATTTATTTAATTATTATATTAAATAAATAAATTAAAAATGGTTTTATTGATTTAAAATGATTTAAAAATGAGAAAAATGATTTAAAAATATTTTAAGATATAATAAATGACTTTTAATATTTTGATAATAATTTTATTAATATTTAAATATTAATGGTGATGATTTAAAAATAATTTTAGTATTTTAAAAATAATTTTAAGTAGAATATTAATGATTTAAAATGTTTTAAGTTATTAATAATAACTTTAATATTTTGACAAGTATGTTATTAATATTTTTATATTATTAAATATTAACGATAATAAGATTGTTTGATAATTAAATCATTTAAAAATGATTCTAATATTTGAAAAATTATTATAAGCTATAATAATTGTTTAAATATTATTAAAAGCTTCCAAAAATATTATAAACGATATTTGACTTATCTAAAATAATATTGAAGCTTAGAGACCAAGTTTAATTGACAATAAACTGTGTTAGTTGTTGGATAGGGTATTGAGAACAGAGAATAGACTAAAAGTCAACCGGGCCAGAACTAGTTAGACTTGATCAGTGTTTATATAGGTTATGAACACTAATGTGGCTATGTGGTAATGTATTTAGGAGAAGATTTACTGTAAATTACAGTGATACGTGTTGTGAATTATTGTGCTAATTGTGAGACCGATATTATTGGTTATAGGTCTTTCAAAAGCAGATAAGTATATTGTGTAGCTGTAAACAACGGAAGAGGCAAGTTTCCTAACTCAACCTTGAGTTAATGCTGTTCAATTATTATGGTGGTTAATTATTATTGATTAGATCACGTCCAATAATTTATTGGTGATTATTCGCAGTTAGTGCATGTTTAATAATTCAAATTGAATTAGTGATTCTGAGAATATACTTGTAGAATAATTATTGTTGGATATTCACATCCGTAGAAGCTATTATTGATTTCAAATAGTACAGTTAAATTATGTCTATTGTTTAATCGTATTGAAACATGTCTTAGCTAATTATTTTGGCTAGACGAACATTTGTTAGAACTTGATAGGTTCAAGAAGAGAAGAGAAGAGAAGAGAAGAGAAGAGAAGAGAAGAGAATTCAATTATTATTGATAGATCAATGCCAGTTGTTTCGGCTAGATCGAAAAAGCAAAACTTGATTGGTTTGAGAAGAGAAGAGAAGTGATTAGATATTGAAATCATTGCATTTCGTTATTAAATCAAATTCTGATTCAAAGACTAAGAAGAACAACCTTTTATATAAAGGGAACATTTTAGGTCGTATATTCGGCCATTGCGCACTGTTAAGTATTATGCATAATATAGGGTATAATAAAGCTGATCACTTGTTATACTTGCAGAGGGGTGTGATTTAATCTTTATGGTTATCTGATACACCTGTGTATATATCAAAGTAAATCTTTGATAGATACCCGAGAAGAGAAGTTCTAGATCCAATAGATCGCTCAACATAAATCTGGAAAACATTCCACTTTGTTATTGCGTATAATTGATTCTTGATTATTCAATAAAATATCGTAGAAACTTTGAAAGCATTGTACTCTTTCGTTATCAAATTATTGTGTTGCATAGATTGTGAGAAGACTTGTTAGTAATTAGAGATTTATTCAGCTATTTCAAAGTTCCCCGAACTTTGGTGTCATTTTATCAAAATAAATAGTCTATTATTCTGATACTTATACATTCATTGTATATCTTAACTTGTGGTGCAAATTTGTTGCTCACCCTTGCTATATATAAAACTTTTCAGCTAGGGACGAAGTGGCAGAAGGTGCTGTGAAGAAGAACAAAGGAAAAGGCATAGTGATAAATTAGTTATAATTAGCATATTTATTATGTTATGTTTGTAAACCCTTTTTGTATATCTAAAGGGTAAGTTTGTAATGTTAAGGTTAGAGAACCTGTGACTAATGTATTAACAACATATGTTAATGTGATATGTATTACTATTTCTATATGAATGGGTAGTTAGATGTTATTATATTATGGATCATGAACACCAAACTTGGGGGTCAGGTAACCTGGATTTGGGGGTGTCACAGAAGATGGAGAAGGAAGAGAATGAGCATGAATGATCAGATTGAAAGTGTTCGTGAAATAGAAAAGCTAGCGAATCGTCAATTTTGTCTTAATGAAGAATAATAAGGAAGGAAGGTATTAAAACCTAACTTTTAAGTTAGATTTTCTTTAAGTTTATATGTTGAAAACATAGCTTAATGAGAATAAGAAGTAAATGATGTTTAGAATGATTTCATATGGTTGAAATCATTGAGAAAAGAAGAATTAAGAATTAAAAGTTTAGTAAATTAATTTTGTAAGGAAGATAAGTATTGTAATGAATTTGAACGATCCAAATGAATCATATGAATGATTTAGTGAAATAATTAAGGAATGGTGTTTTATAACATTAAATTCCAAGAAAAAGTGAAATCGTAATCAAAATATCGATTAAAAATAAAGAACGAATGAAAAACGCGAAGAACACGAAGACCGTTGTTGATGGACAAATTTAAAACCATCGTAGTATAATTTTTTGCTGATGGACAAGTTTAAAACCATTACGTATAAGTTAGATGCTTATTGCTTGGTTAGGAACGGTAGAAAAGTTCATGAAGAACAGATTAAAACTGAGCTATAACGAAGTTATGGCAAAAATTTCGTAAAAAGACGAACGAGAATTAAAAAGTGTGTAAATGAATCTGAAGGTGTAGGGTTTCATAAGAAAGTAAGAGAACGTTGAAAATGTGAGTCATGGATTCAAGAACGAACGAGTTTCGAGTTCAGATGACTGAATTACGGACGAACGGACGAAGAACGTTAATAACATAAAATGAACGAAGGATAAAGATTAAGCCAATTGAATGGCATGTTAATGGATTCACAATTGATTTATGTCTGAGGGAAGTTGAAGTATGTAAGATAAAGAAGATAATGGCTTTGGAACGACCTCGTTCTGAGCTATAACGGATAAATTATGGGATTGCAAAGTACACGTCTTAAACTTGATGCAAGACTTAGAAAATTTTCTAGGATTTAGGGCTGGTGGCCAGTAGTAGCTTAGCTATTCCTTGGAAGGCGTACCTGGCTTGGCCAAAGTAGGATGTTGTGCACTTCTAACTCGCGCCGCATCGCGAGAGGAAAGGAAGAGTTTGGCGCCCTACGGCGCGAGACAAGGAAGAGGGTGGCGTGAAGCTTGTGCTACGTCACGAGAGGAGGAAGGAGGCCGTGGCCATAGCCACGGGTGCGAAGCAAAGCCCAGATGATGAGCTTTAAGCGCTCAAATCCTAGGAAAGCAGAGCGAAAAGCTAATGAACGTGTAGTTAATTAAATATAACACTTAAATAAATAAATTAAACCTTAAATGAAGGATGAACGAAAAGATTAAACGAGATTAAAAGATAAAGAATGTAAACGCGGGTTACGGAACCGATGTCCGGGGATCGTAGTCGCGATAAACGAATATGGAGGATTGCTATGGTTGTGATTCCTTAGACGTTGAGTGACGAGGGTAATGAATAACATTTCGATGTTATGGCGTGGTAATGAGAGATAAATGTAAAGCGTATAGACGCTGTGAACACAACGTTGTTGCGATGAACGATCGGTATTAGCATACAGCGAACGATATGGCTTCGACATTAAGAATAAGTAATGAACATGGGGTCCATGTAATGTATAACGAAAGTATTAAGTAAGATATGAATTATCAAGAAAACCGTAATGAACGGTAATAAGATTAATGAAAGCCGAATATGAGTCGGATAAGAATGAAATCGAGGTTAGACGCAGCAAAATTAATTAAAGGTAGGTGGTGAAGAAGCTGTCAGATTAAAAAGCTGGTAGTAGAACGTTTTTAGTAAAAATTAAAATCTGGGCGCTTTTTAGCCGGCCGATGATGACTACCTTGGTAGGCATTACCTATTTCTTCGGTCATTTAAAAAAACCTTATTCTATTTGTTATGGACCTTTGGCTTATGTTCGAGTACACTACACTCTAACCGGCTTGGCTAGTCTTTTTTGAGATCAGATGATTCAGATCTAAAACTGAGAGACTGAGAGTCCTCAAAGAGACAACGACGAGTCACGACTAAGAAATCCACGCTTCGATCGACCACGCCGAGTCGCTGACTGTGTAGCTTCTTAGTTCTTCCTCTTCGTCCTGAATCTGGGTAATTTTATCTCTCTATATATAATATATCTCAGTGTTTTATCCTCTTCGTCCCGACTGTGTTGCTTAGCTTTTTCATTTTTGGTTGAAGGATCAGATCTACCTTTTTGGTTCAAGGTATGTAATTTTCTTTCATTTTTTTGCCCAAAATATTGAATTCCTAAAAAAATTAGTAAAATTAGTGTGTTTTAATTTTTAATATGTCCTGCAATTATTCGATCTAGATATTTATCATTTTTCTTGTTCGTCCTTTTATTTTTCCTTTACATAAATTTGGTTACCCTTTTAATTTTGGAAGATGATTTACTAGATTTTTCTCTCATATGGTAGTGCAGTTCTTGAAAATTGATGTCCTGCATGATTTTCCTCTCATTCAAAAGTCCATTAAAAGAGTTCAGATAATGTGCAAATGGAATATTAAACAAGAACATATAATGTGGGTTCTGTATATTTAATTCTTTAGCTCGTGTAAGAAAAATTCCAGTCATTGAATTGAAGTCATATCATTATATACAATCATTTATGTAATACATTTATGTTTTATTAGTAGATTTGTTTCATTCTCTTTTCTTTTTCTTTGTTTTTCCCCTTTTAGTTTCAGTTTCCTCATTGGGTATTTAACGATGACTCAAATCTAGAAGTTGATTGAAGTAAAATATTACTGTTTTAATTTCCCATTAGTGTACTGATTACAAAACCTTTCATTGCATTTTTTATACTAATTTTTTTTATCATTTATTATTTTTCTCCCTTTCATATTCTCCCAAATAACAAAAAATTGCTCTTTTTAATGTGCAATCTTGCTTTTTGTTTATTGCTATTGCAGTGATGGAGTGGCTTGGGATGAATGGATTTATAATAAATCTTGCTGGGATTCCATTAGCTCTTGGTTCATATTTCGTATATATCATCTGAACTCTTCTAATGGACTTTCTATGGGATTTTCCTCTCATATTGATGGGACTAGTGCAATGGTGTCTATGTATCTCACTTTTTGTTACTAGAGGAGAATGTGATTTAAATCATGTGCAAAGTAGTAAAGGTTTATGAAGTATGTCCATAAAGCTTGTGCCTATGACATGTTTGATTGTATGCTTGATGCTTCATACAACTGTTAAGACTTAAGACCAAAATGAGCAATTGAGGTACTGTTATAGAGTAATCCTTCACTTTGTTTGCTGTTTCTACCATATATAATGACACATTTATGAATCTTTTTGCACAGGATGTCAAGTGTCAAGCCATTTTTCACTAGCAGTCTAGCAGATGGGATTGCAAGTATGCATTTGGAGCTTATTTCTGTTGATGGTGACATGTCAAATGAAATGAATAGACAGAATAGTCTTGGTTTGAATTTGTGTAATGTGTAATTTATCATTTAATATTTATCAATCAAATTAGTTTTTCTCATTTTCATTGTATGTATTAGTAATATGTTACTCATTTCCTTCTTGAGCTTTACAGTATTTATAGATTTTAAAAAATGAAAAAAGCCCATGCGGTAGAATTACCGACCCGCCACGGGCAGTCGCTTAATTCTAGTCCACCAAAACTCGGGCCATTTTGGCTACAGATGATACCGCCCGGGCAGTTTTGCAGTCTCTACGAGGTATGGCATTTAGTTGTCAGGAAGCAATAAGGAATAAGAAATTAACTTAACTAACATTATAGTTTAATAGTTCGGATAAGTTAGATGAATTTAGGTTATAGTACAATCGTAACCTTTGATGGTTGACATATGGGAGCTGGGTTAAATAATTCCTTCATAGAGCGAAGGTATATACAAAACTGGTAACCAATCTAAGTCACTGTGATGACAGTGTAGATGAGATGGGAACTTGTTTGTTGGTTGTTTGTGGAAAACCACTAAGAGTACCATATGGACTACTAGTAGAGACGCGATGTGTGCCGAGTCCTAGAGAAGTTATAAGAAAAGATAAGAATGTAAATCATCAAAGATGATGAACATATGAGTAAGACATCTCCGTATGTCATGAAGCCGTATATCGGTAAAGAAAGTTAGTCGCGTAAACTTATATTGCAAGAACGCGAACCCTAAGAAGTAAAGTTAAGTAAACCAATGCGTAAGTCAAGTATATGATTAATTGGTATTTATTTTTTCTCCTTATGTGTTATAAAGGAATTGGAATGAGCAGTTCATCGTAAATGATAAGTTGTAGATGTGCATAAGACAAGTTTCCTAACTTCATTCATATTGTGGGAATGCTAGTTTCTTAAACTTCTCAGATGCATGAACTTGAGAAGTCTTGTCTATGTGCATATGTGCGATATATGTACAAGGTGGTAGTATGTATGAGGCCTTGTGCCATAATTTAAACACTTCGGTGTTTCTATGACATGAATTGTTCTGTGATTGAGATGTTCAATACAAGTATGTTATGTTCTTACATGAACCATTATTATTAAGTATGTGCTAATGATTCTAGCCAGACATGATGTGTATGGAAAAAGGTAGAAGAATGAAAGTATTTCAAAGAGTATGTGACTAATGTTTTAAGATGATAAGAATTAAGATTATTCCTATTATTCCAGCTACTTCGTAACCTTTGTTCGGTTATGGAAGTCTTAAAAGAATTTTTGGATTCTTGAAGTTGTTTATTCAACTGCTATGACTTGCTGGGCAATTGAATGCTCACACTTGCTTTAAATGAAAAACATTTTCAGCGAACGATGTTAGAAAAAGAACTTAAGGATCCCGTAAAGATCAAGCTAACCTGTATTCAGATGAAGTGCCATTCAGTATATGAATGAGCGTGAAGAGCAAGCGAAGACTTGTAATGTAGAATAGTTTAATTAAACTATAGATTAGCTTAATGAACTATTATGTATCCTTGGTGGTGGATAAAAGTCACTCTTGTAAGATGGAATGAATAATGTATTTATCATTATTTATAATGAAAGAGGTTATAAGGTTTTAGAACTTGGGATTTGAGAAGGTATGATGTTATATTTCATTATATAATGATGTATGTTTGGAAGATGATGTACTCGTGATGCACGAAATCCGGGTGTGAAGATAGATAGAATTTCGAGGTGTTACAAGTTGGTATCAAAGCTGATAGGTTATAAAACTTAGGTATGAGCACCTAAGACTATAATCGTAAAGAGAATGATAAGAAGATCGTTGACTTAAATGATTAAGGAAGAAGATCACCACGTGATCATATTGAATCGTAATAACAATTGTTCTGTTAAACGATGAATGATTTATAGCTAATGCTATAAATGAATGGTACTACGAAGTAGTACGAGAAAGAAGAACTCAAATTGAGTTATGAAGGATAGTATACGAATTATAGAAAATTCGTATTAAGTAAAGAGAAATTTAGAAGTTGTGAAATTTCAATTTAGGACTCATGTGATAGTTAAGTTGTATGAACCTTTGTTATGGGCAGAGGTTTGTGCTTTGGTGTAACAACTGCTTAGCTTATTACAGTGATAATCATTGGAATTGGTCGCGCTATCAAGATGTATATGACGAGAAGGTGAATCTTTTCTCATGTATATACTTGATAGGTAGAGAACGATAAATTAGGTGCGAGTTCTTAAAACTCATACTTATGGTAAGCTCGTGACTCATAATTATATGGTATATTTTTGAACTTCTCAGCGAATGGACGCTTGGAAAAATGATTGGCTCTGGCGCGGCCACTTTCAAAGGATTGTCAACACCTTTGAGTTGAATTGGTTGGATTGCATGTGAGGGGGTAAGCGCATCTGTCTTAGAAGATATGACTTCTATGACTTCCTTCCACTTTGTAGGAAATGCGTCCCCACTCTCTAGAACCACAACATCATCGTCTGCCATCTGCAAGACGCTGTTGTCAATTAAATTCCGAATAAGGTGGCGGAGTGTCCATCATTCTTTTGTGTTGTGACCGCGAGAATGGGAGTGATACTAGCACACTCCATTGAAATCAAACAATCTTGACCGCGGGCTGATTGGAGGTAGAAGAGCTGTGATTCTTCCTTCATTTATCAGCATCTGCAGTATTTCTTCAATCGGTTGGCCTAGGTACGCAAATTCCCTTTTGTTGGCAAAATCCCGACAGGCTTTGACATTTTCTCTTTTTGTAATTTTATCCCCCAATGTTTCATTTTCTGGAGTACGTGGTGGAGTGTTTGTAACAAGAGGAAGGAGACTGGCATACTCCTGACTAAATAATTGGCGTATGACTTGGTGCTGATGGACCACCAGTTCTGCCAATTGGTTAACTTGCTCACAGAGAGTCTTCATTTTTTGTTCCATCGTATACTGGAACTGTGCAAAATCCCATTTGTCAGCACCTTCCTTTGCATATTTGGGAAGATCCATCATGATTATTGGAACTTTGTCCACTACTGCAATTAATCATATTAACCTCTTCTTCTTTGTGCTGAGGAAGAGGGTTGTCTTGCACACGAGGTTGGTCGGGTTTAGCTACCATGATCTCACCATTATTAATCAAATCCTGGATCTTGTGTTTCAAGGCCCAGCAATCTTGAGTATCATGTCCTGGAGCTCCAACATGATAAGCACATTTCCGACTAGCATTGAAACCCTTCCCATTCGGGTTTGCTGGTGGAAGAAGATGATTAATTTTCTTCTGAGTAGTCAGAAGTTTGAGAATGTTCTCGAGTGAGTCCCCTAGGGGTGTGAACACTCGAGTGCGTCTGATTTCTCCACCCTTTGGCAACGAAGGGTTTGAAGGCGGTTCTTGAAAGGGGGAGTAATTTCTCCTTTGGATAGGCATATTCTGACTGCCTTTTCTGACCTTGTAGTATCAAGGAAACATCCTCCTCTTTCTTTTTATGGACCCTCTAGGGGTTGTTTCCATAATTTTCGGACTGGATGTGTTCAGCAACAGCTTTAAGGGCATATAGGTCTTGAATCTTTCCTGACTTCAATCCTATCTCAGCCATCTCCCCATGCTTAATCATTTCAGAGAATGGTTTGCCAATACCGGCTAAGACTCTCTCGTAGAAATGAGCTTCGTGTATGTCTATGAAGGTCATCACCATCTTAGACTCATACATAGAGGGAACAACTTGAGCAGCAAGGCGCCTCCACCTTTGAGCATACTCTCTGAAATATTTATTGGCTTGTTTCCTGACTTTAGTAATTTGGTACCGGTCAGGGGCCATCTGAGACTAGAACTGACTGAGGAAGGCATGAGCTAGCTCCTCCCAGCTATGTATCTTGGAGTTGTCTAATCTGGTATACCACGATCGGGTTTCTCCAGTCAGACTTTTATGGAACAGCTGCATCCTGAGCTTCTCATCCTCGGCATAAGATCCAAGTTCTCCAATGAATACCTTCAAATGTGTGTAAGGGTCTCCCAACCCGTCATACTTTTCAAAGTCAGGAGTCTTGAACTTCTCTGGAAAATGCACACCAGGGAATATACAAAGGTCAGCATATGAAACACTCCCATATGCTCCAATTCCTTTGATAGAACGGATGGTCTCTTCCATTTAAAGGTCTTTCTTTCTTATATCACCGATGTCTAGATCTTCTTTGAGATGGGTGGTATCATGAATTTTGTTGGCTTTATCCAACTGAGAATCAGATACGGGAGCTTCTTTGTTCGTACATTGTGTTCCTCTTTATGCAGAGGATTCAATATGTATGGGTATTCTTGTACCCTGAGTAGATTGGTGTAGTTCTTTAAGCAAAACAGCCAAATCTATGATTTTTTTACTTAATCCGTCAAATTCTTCACGAGAGACAGGATTAGGATTTGTCTGGTCAGATGAAGACATAATTGGTTGTAGGCTCGTGGTCTTTTTGGACTTTGAACGGGTAATAGGTCCAATTGTTTCCCTGCGTAAAACTGACGTAGTTTAGTTTTAGGGAATGTATAAATGTTTACATGCTATATGATGTATCCGGTTTAGGAGTATTATCCTACAAAATGGATGTTAGCGGTTTGTAATACAGGATAGCATGTTAATATTTTTAAAATATGCATGTACACATATTTCTTCATATTTCCCATTACATGGAGATTAATATGGAATGAAATTACAAGCAATTGACTTTACGAGTAATTTTAAACTGGGGAAGCATGAAGAGACTTTCCTCCGCGTTTGGTTTATCAAAGGCTGACATATCTTAGGCTACTCTTGCGGATTTTTGGCATGAAGGTTCCCAAATCATCGTAATTTACTCGACGAGAATTTAATCTGGTCTTTCAACTGGAGTGAATTTGGGTGGTGCCTTTCTTGAGCCTCGTTGGAATTAGTCTTCCTACAAGTATAGTAATCAAACACCGCCAGGATAGCCTCCTGAAGGAGGAACCACACAACATACATTCACATACAACGTGTCTCACCGTTTATGAAAATGATGACATGTGCGAAGCACTAATACCATAATCAGATATAGTGTAAAACATTAAGTACAGTAAGTAAATGCAATCGTACACATCCATCAAATATAAATGCAACATCCACACACAAGCATATAATAGTTTTAAAAAGCTTATAATAGCGGCTTAAGTCCTCTTACTGGATGTCCCCAACAGAGTTGCCACCTGTCGACTTCGGGATTTTTATATGTCCCTTCTTGTCTTTTGGCGTTCTCATGTTAGGTGAGATTTGTTTGAAAAAACAAGTTGTGAAAAGGTCCGACATGTATATGTCGACGATTGAACTGTAAGAGTCGTCAGTTGGTTTTTTAAATGGTTGTACCAACACAACGGAGAAAAGGTTTACACATTGACCCAGTGATGTGACACTGATTAACGGGTATGTGAAACCGGGATTCGTTAAGGTCCGGGGACTTGGTTATACGGAGGGAAGGTGTTAGGCACCCCCCGACATCCGTGTTGCCACGGTGACCGCCACTTTTCATTTAAACTGTTATATGAATATGTGTATGTGTGTGTGGATCAATGTGACATTATTTGGAAGTAGTGTTATGCCTCGTTCGCACCTATATGCAAAGGGTTTGAATTTCTGTATAAAATTCAGTTTTAACAAGATAAAGCAGTGATGTTTTGTAAAAAGAGGTTTTCAAACCCTTGTGCTCAATAGTAATTGAGGCCTTTGATACTTCCATTTTTATTATGTGTTCGGCCGAATTACTTTTATTTTCGAGATACGAAGCATCTTCGAGAAAATAAGATAAAAAGCAGTGTCGAATTCCTTGTGGGCATGAGAGCCATTTAAGGAAATTCAAACACCGTGAATAACTTACAAGCTGTGTACAGCTGAAAATTGTGAGAGTCTGTGCCCTAGAGGCCAATTATTTGATATAGTTGCTTAACATTTTTATATGTGACTTGAACATGAGATTATATTATTACAATTACTATCATTGCTCTTAAATGTCTCTAGTCGAGAATCATTGTTGATGGGACAACAATGATGTATTGAGACTAGTATGTGGATTGACTGATGACCAAATCTCATTGGTCATAAATATATGAGATACTAAGTCAATGCATAGGTACATGTTAGAGAACGATGTGTTGGATAGACCCACCATGAGAATTATATGTGGAACAGTATGCAAAGTGTCATTAACGATTCTCATAGTGACAATGATGTAATGGTCCTCCGACCTGAAATCACTATATTACTACACGAGAATTTATGTACTTTGATATCATCAAAGGTCACCTTTAGTAGGGTGGACGATAAAGGTGATTATTGGGTACATCATGAATCTTGTGAGGAATATGAGTGATCTAGATGAAATTTAACCCTCCTATTTATTAGAGGTGATATCCATAGGCCTTTTGATTGAGTATGACTATGAAATGCATGGTCATGCTCAAATAGTGATTTATTTCATATAGTCTACTCATTGATCAAGAAAAACTCAGATTAAATTATGAAGAGTATGACACATTCCATGACTCGAGTTTAATCTAGGATATTAAGGTTAAAAGTGTGACACCCCCAAAATAGGTATACATCACTCATTCTGAGTCGCCAAATACATGGTATAAAAATCAAATACAAACTTCTTTTATACAATACGACAAAAAACTTAGCTTAGAGTTTTTACACGATTATTGTCTCATAGACAGTATTCAAACTCAAATGAAGTCCTCATTACATTTATTATCACATTGTTTCATAAAATCGTGAGGACTACTATAGCCACCATCTCGGACCGTCACTCTGTTCCCCGACTAGTCCCAGCTACGTTCTCATTTCCTGAAGAGAACAATGAAAGCAAAAGGGTGAGCTCAACTATCCCAGTAACAAATATTATGACTAAGATAATGCAGAATAAATTATCGTTAGCCTTCAATAGTGTTAAACTGATAAAATATGATAAACATTAAGTTTAATTGTAGTGGAACAAGCAATCCATTAGAAGAGTCAAGTACAGCATGATATCTATTATCTTATATGATTTAAAAAGTTTTTCATCAACTTTATCGCTGAGACTCAGCTTAATAAATAAACCACATCATCGAATCATCCCTGCACTACGGGCGAAGGATATTTATGTAATCATCAATGGTCATGATCATACCAACAACTGTCCATCAATGCACTACGGGCCAATGAGGACTTTTACCACATCATTTGTAACATTACGGTTATGATTATACCGAATAATCCATGGTCATAATCATACCAATCAATAGTACATCTATGCACGTAAGCCACATATGACTTTTATCACAATATAAGCATGAGGATGGTGACAATGATATAAGAATTCAATTAAAAGAAAGCAAAGGATAAATTTTTAAAGATTTATAACTTAATTTATCCAGAATTCAATAATGTCCAAATTGTCAACATGATACTTCTTTGTGGAGTAAAATTTAAGAATAATCTTGTATAAAAATGATTTGACAAAGAAAGAAATCAATTTTTGTCATGAATAATTCCCAAGTGAATAGTAGTTGCGAGTGAATAGTACCTCGTGAATAGTTCTTCAGGAATAGTACCCCATGAATAGTACTTCGTGAATAGTACTCGTGAATAGTACTTTATGAATAGTACTCGTGAATAGTACTTTGTGAATAATACCGTAAAAATGAATACTACTCATGGACAGTACTCCAGCATGAAAAGCTTAAAATTTAACAAGAATATGCAGAAAATATCCTTGTGAAACGATACTAGATGAAGCACAAATTTCAAGGATATTATACTAATTTCACGGAGTATAGAAGCAATACTTTAATAAAATGAGGGTATAATCAGGAATACAAGACAAAATAATATTACTCACATACTACAGAGTATGGAAGACAATATTATTCCTATGAATACTGAAAAAATAATATCCCTTACCTCTGAAGAAGACTGAATACTGGAATAGTGAGGTAGCAGACTTCTCTTCTACTTTCTCCCTAAAGCTTCTCTCTATATCTTCTCTTTCTATAATTGCTCTTGTGAGTCTTAGTGAATTGGTGAGAATGAAAGAAGAATGAGCTTCTATTTATAGGAAAACATAGTTTCGGTAATTGCACGTTTTGGAACTCAAAATATTACAGTATAATACCTTCATCTTTTTCTTCATTTTTAATTTAGTCGTGCAAGTATTATCAAACTTGCACCACCTCCCCTAATAGTACATCTTGTGAATCAATAGTACAATCATGTGAATCAAATAATTACAGTATAGTACCTTCATCTATACCTCAATTTTTAATTTAGTCATTCAAGTATTATCAATCTTGCATCACCTCCCATAATAGTACATGCATGTAAATCAATAGTACACACATGTGAACAAATAGTTATAAGCATGTGAATTAATAGCAGTTAATTGCTCATTTATCCGATTAATTACCCGATTGGTTAATATAACCTCCAGACATCCATTATTATCGAAATAAATGTCGATTTTCACTAACACTAAAAATCCCAACACAATGGAAATATCAATTTCATCTTTAATCAACACAAACTTATTTATCATTAATATTATATGATAAGTGGATTTTATATACACTTATCCGGTATCTTTTACTTGAATTAGTTGCTTATATTTATGTGTCTTAGTTACTTTTCATGAATTTTGTGTTCATTTTGTAGGTTATATGTTTGGGAGCGGCGTGAGCGACTATTGGTAAGGAAAAGCAAAGAAAACGCAAAGAAAAGCAAACCGGACATCATTTGGGCTTTCATGTTTACTTCATGTTCTTGGTTTGGAACTTAGCTTACATTGAAAAGCATCGTCTTAGCTTTCTGGAATATTTTGAATCATTCCAATCGGAGTTCGGATGCAAGAGTTATGATCGTTGTACCAACGGACGTCGAACGTCATGGTTTTGGGTGGTCATTTGCATAGCAGTTACTTCCAGCTGCATTTCAGCCTTCATCCGCCCAGAATTTCTCAATTCTCAAAGAATGAAAGTTCTAGATCTCGTCGATATCTTTGATTTGATAGGTGGCAGGCCTCGTAACTCCTCCCGGATCAAAAGTTATAGCCGTTTTCCCAAAGGACGTCGGAGTAGAAAATGTCAGAACTTGGGGCAAAGGTTCGGCGCCCAAAATAGGCCCTATGCCAGTATTGAAGGCCTGGTGAGCGATTCGAGCGTCGAAGCCCAGTATTTGGTATGACTGGGGAAGAGGTTGGTTACGGTGAATAGATATTTCCATTCAATTCACAAACCTAATTATTCACCATTTAAATAACTAAGTCACATGTTATCATGCCCAGTTCTAACCCTAGAATTTCTCTTTCAATTCCTTCTAGAGTAAAAAAGTAATTACTGATCAGATAATTAATCAATAAACTCAAGACAAGATAAACAATTCACTTTGACATAAATAATTAGAATAAATCGAATAACTAATTTATAGACATAAAAGGTTCAATTGAAATCTTAATTAAAAGAGTTAGTTCATAATTAATGAATTAAAACCAAGAATCCACAACTGAATAGACATTAAAAGATAAAAGTATGATAAGAGAAGTGAATAGAATCATTTGTCGAAGAACGATGCTCCCCTCTTGCTCTTGCTCTTGATCTTCAGTGTTCTTCAATTTGCTTCAATCTCCAATGCCTAATTAAGAACTAGGGTTTATATTCTAATCTAATGGAGTGTTTTATCTAAGCTAAGCTATGTAATCCCCCTTTATTTTATGCCTTACATCAAGTATTTATAGATTACAAGTCCAATTTTGAGCTTAGGAACAAACCCAATCCAATTTGGAGTCAAAAAGGTGTCAAAATTCGCCCAAAACGCGTCCAAGCCGCAACCAACCTCTTCCCCAGTGTCCCAGTGCTGGGCTTGATGCTCAGAAACTGTTCCCCAGCGCCCCGGCACTGGGCATAGGCCTATTTTGGGTGCCCCGGCGCTGGCCCCAAGTTCTGACATTTTCTGCTCCGACGTCGTTTGGAGAAATGGACATAACCTTTGATCCGGGAGGAGTTACGGGACCTGCCACCTATCAAATCGAAGATATCGACGAGATATAAAACTTTCATTCTTTGAGGATTGAGAAATTCTGGGAGGATGAAGGCTGAAAGTGAGCTGGAAGTAACTGCTATGCAAATGACCACCCAAAACCATGACGTTCGACGTCCGTTGGTACAACGATCATAACTCTTGCATCCGAACTCCGATTGGAATGATTCAAAATATTCCAGAAAGCTAAGACGATGCTCTTCAATGTAAGCTAAGTTCCAAACCAAGAACATGAAGTAAGCATGAAATCCCAAATGATGTTCGGTTTGTTTTTCTTTGCGTTTTCTTTGCTTTTTCTTACCAATAGTCGCTCACACCGCTCCCAAACGTATAACCTACAAAATTAACACAAAATGCATGAAAAGTAACTAAGACACATAAATATAAGCAACTAATTCAAGTAAAAGATACCGGATAAGTGTATATAAAATCCACTTATCATTATAACTCACAATATTTAACAACCAGATCATTCACAGGAAAGAAGGGGCTTTCGGATAAGGATTTCTCCCTATTAGTGCGCAATTAGGTGACCAAACCTCTCCTTGACAGAATTATCTAGACATTGTCAATATTGCAAATAATAATATGAATAACTTTATCGTCTCAATTATTGATTTAATAATATAAAATATTATGCAGATGATATTGTGACAATAATTAAATCAATAATATGAGCGATATTATGCAAGTTAAATTATCGTGAAAGCAATAATTGACTATAAGCGAGTGACTTCTCACGTAAGCATCAATTATCAATACCGTGTGCTACTATGCAACCACGCCAGACATTGTACATTTTTACCACCAGGTAGTTCAACAGTTTAACGATAAAACTTTCTCCGTTATTTTCATAAAAAGATAATTCTGTCGTTTTCTAACTACGACAATACTTCCGTTGTGGGGTTCACCAATGATTGTGCCGTCGTACGAATATTCCCTGTTAAAACGAATATTCCCCAACCAATTGAATATTATATAACCATTTGCTTACTTTGAAAAATTTGTAAATAATACCCACAACTATAACATTATATCAAATCCACACCATAATATTCAAAAATATATTTCGAGAAAAATTAATCTATATTCATAAAAGTTGGGGTCTTATAACCTCCCCTTGTTATGAAATTTCGTCCTCGAAATTAGGGTGCGTACATGGTATGCCAAAGAGGTGAGGATACCTTAACTTCATTTCAGATTCTAACTCCCAGGTCATTTCCTCAACATCGTGGTTTCTCCACAAAACTTTGACTTGAGGTATAACCTTGGAGCATAGAATATGATCTTTTTTATCCAAGATTTTAACAGGTACTTCTTCATACGTTAAATCTTCCGCTATCTCGTCCAGTTCTAATTGAATAATGTGGTTCGGGTCTTTCACATATTTACGTAACTTAGATATGTGAAAACTGTTATGAACACGAGACATACTTAGCGGTAAGGCGAGTCTATAGGCCACAGTTCCTACTCGATTGAGGATTAAAAATGAGCCAATGAATCGAGGATTGAGCTTTCCTCTCTTTCCAAATCTCGTAACTCCTTTCCATAGAACAACACGTAACAACACATGATCTCCAATATTGAATTCCACGTCCTTTCGATGAAGATCAACATAACTCTTTTGTCCATCTTGTGAGGTTTTTATACGTTGTCGGATCGTTTGAATCTTTTTCGTAGTCATACGTACCAACTCTGGTCCCAACAACGTTGCTTCACCCACCTCATCTCAGCATACTGGAGAGCAACACTTTCTTCCATACAACGCCTCAAATGGAGCCATGCCAATACTTGCTTGATAACTGTTGTTGTAGGAAAACTCCACCAATTGTAAGAACTTGTCCCAACTTCCTTTGAAGTCAAGGACACAAATTCTTAATAAATCTTCAAGAGTTTGAATAGTCCTCTCCGACTGACCATCCGTTTGAGGATGATATGCCGAACTAAATCGTAGATCCGTGCCCATAGCTTTTTGCAAACTAACCCAAAATCGTGAAGTGAATCTTGGGTCTCGATCAGAAACTATGGATATTGGCATACCATGCAATCTTACAATCTCGTTTATGTATATACGAGCAAGACGTTCAAGTGTATAAGTTTCTCGCATCGGTAAGAAATGAGCAGACTTGGTCAATCTATCAACAATGACCCAAATCGCATCTATGCCTTGAGAAACCTTGGGAAGACCAGTAACAAAATCCATGGTAATGTGCTACCACTTCCATTCTGGAATTTCAAGTGGTTGTAATAGACCTTTTGGCACTTGATGCTCCGCCTTGACTCGTTGACAAGTTAGACACCTTGAGATAAACCCCGCTATCTCTCTTTTCATATTTCTCCACCAAAATGTATGTCGAAGATCACGATACATTTTGGTACTCCCGGTATGGATTTCAAACGGTGTATTGTGCGCCTCCATCATGATTTTATACTTCAAGTCAGAATCGTTAGGAACACAAAGTTTGGAGTTGACTCGAAGTATTCCTTCTTCATCGATTCTTGCTTCTGGAATAGCACCTTCTTGCACTTTCTTCCTCATACACATCATCTCTAGGTCTGTAGCTTGAGCAGCTTTAACTTTATCGATTAAAGTCGGTTTTACTCGTATATTTGATATCACCACGTGGGTCCTTAGAGTGTTTAACTCTATCTTCATCATTTGTAAGTTATACGGAATGGGTTTTTGTGTTAACAACGTCACACTCAGAATCAAGATATGATCTTCTACTCGGTAGCCGTCACTACCGTTCGCTTCTTCCACGATGATATTGAATGGTATAGTCGTAACCTTCAACAACTCGAGCCAACGTCTTTGGCGCATAATACGTTCGTTCGGGGTGGAAAAAATATTTAAGGGTTTTAGAAATAGGTTTTGTACTGGGGTCAATACAAAATTCGATTTCACGCTCTGGGGTAAGCCAATAAGTCTTCAGGAATACTTCAGGAAATTTATTAACAATATAAATATCATTCAAATCTGACGTATTTTTGTTTAAATCTGTGACATGGCTAAGAAAGCTTGACATCCATTTTTTAATAAACGAATAGCTTTATGGCTTGATATGACAGTGATTGACTCTAGTGGTTTGGTTGTTTGAATTCGCATAATAGGTTGGTTAGGAATATGAAACCTAACAACCTTATAAAAACAATCGATTTTAGCATGATGAGTAGTTAACCAATCAATCCCTAAAATCACATCAAATGCAATTATTTTCAAAGAGATAAGATCGACATCTAACGTGAGGTTACCGATTTAAATCAAACAAAATTTGTAAATAATGGATGTAACGAAGGTTTCTCCCAATGGAGTTTCAATAGATAGGTCAATGTCTAATTTCTCCGGAGTCAAATTTAAACGTTCAGAGCAAGTAGGAGAAATAAAAGAGTGGGTAGAACCGATATCAAACAAGGTATATACTTCGCTAGAGTTTATGATTAGCTTACCCGTGATCACCTCGTTCGGATTCCTCGCTTTTTGGGAGGTTATGACAAACTTTCTCCCTTGAACTACCAGTTTTGCCTTGTCTGGGACGGTCTTTGATGCCTCCATCCCAGCTGGACTTGACTTCGGTGCATGACAAAATCGGGCTAGGTGACCTTCTCTTCCACAATTGTAACATGCCTTAGGATCATTATTGCGCATGTTTTGGGTGATGTGTCCCTCCCCTCCGCATTTGTAACATATGACCGACAGTCGTTCTCCTTCCTTAACAACAGGTGGTGGTGTTGACGTCTTTCCATCATTATTGAATTTCCTCTTCTTGAAATTTCCATTTCTATTATATTGGCTATGATTACCACCGAAGTGGTTACCATTTCTTGCATGTTGATTCCCTCCACGTTTGTTGTCACCGCTTTGATGATCGCTACCCTTTGGTATTATCATTTTGTTTCACCGCTCTCTCTTGGTTAGGTTGACTCGTTATCGCGCTCCAATAATTGAGCCCTATTTACAACATCTGAATACAAACACAGTTTGTGAGAAATTAAGTATTGACGTATCTCGGGTTTCAAACCTCTTAGAAAAATCTGTGTCATTCTCTCCTCATTATCAACCAAGTGGGACGCAAACCGGGACAACTCGGCAAACTTAGCTTCGTACTACGACACGGTCATATTATTCTGCTTCGACTTGATAAACCATACCTCCTTCATGTGACGAATACTTTCGGGAAAATACTTGTCGTTGAATAGTTCTTGGAACTTCTCCCAAGACATCTTCAGTGCGGCAGGTTGAGTACGCTTTACCGATTCCCACCATTAATATGCCTCTCCTCGCAACATAAAGGTGGCAAAGGGAACCTTTTGCTCCTCGGAGCATCCCAAGATATCAAATATCTTGTTGATCTGCTTTATCCACGTCTCCGCCTTAAGTGGTTTTGGCTCTCCAACAAACTCCGGTGGTCCCAGCTCCTTGAACTGTTTAGCGGTGACCGTCCGAGAGGTACCAGTGTTTCCACCTGCATTTTGAACAGGAGTCGTTCTTGCCTGATGTTGCATGAATTGCATAAAGCCTCCGGACATCCCATCGTTCATCATTTGGTCAACGTTGTTGTTTTCCTGAGGATTATTGCTATCCTGATGCACATTATCCTGGGTATTGATCGTTGGTGACTTAACGGTCTCATGTGCTTCATTGCTTATCTCAACATTTTCAGATGCCATTTTCAAATACTGCCACAAAACAAGGGTTAATTGACATGTCACATATTATCCCTATACTCTGACCGACCAAATAAATACCAAATAAACTTAGGTAGGTCATACTAGCGAAGGAATTTCCCGTCTCTCCCCTCCTAGTTCTAGTCTCACATCTCAGCTAGGGAATTTTTCATCTTTCCCCTCCTAGTTCTATCCTCCACAAAAGAAATAACCACATAATCACATAACACTTTGAATAAAATAACAACTTTTATTTATTCAAAACCTCTTTGAAAATACAAAACAATAGCATCACTGCTATTTACATTACTTTCCTGATCTACAAAAGTTTCAGGTCAACATCATCGTCATATCCCATAGGTTACATAACACTTGGGATATATTTATAATTTATTTAATATGACGGTGTTGAATACTCTATTCATCTCTATTCATCTTCATTCTCTTTGCCTGTGCGTCTTTCACTGCTATCTTGGCTCATTGAAACATTCCCTCATATGTGTCCTTGGCTCTTGCCCTCTTCGTAGCTTCTTCCCTTAGCTTATTCTTCAATTCACTGACCTCCTCGATCAGTTTTTCTTTCTCTCCTTCAGTCTGTTCTAGCTTCTCCTCGACATTAGTTAGTCGTTCCTCACGATCCTGGATCTCATCATCTTTATGTGTCATTGCAGTCTGTTGTTCAGCTACTATCTCTTATAATTCCTCGACTGTATCCTGAAGTTCCACGTTACGGTCGTAGACTTCATCGTACATACGAGCAGCTATCAAGGTTAGTAGAGTCTCCTCCTCCTCGTCCTCGTCATCCTTATCCTCCTATGGCAACTCAACGGGATCCTCCTCATCCATCTCCACATCATCCTCCTCATCTTCATCCACTGTGACCAACGGGGCTGACTCCCATTGTGACGCCCCCAAAATTAGGTATACATCACCCATCTTGAGTCGCCACTTACATGGTACAGAATTTAAATACAACTTATTAACATAACTGTCGTGTACAATACGACATAAACTGTGAGTTTAAATACAAATATCGTCTACTAGATATTATACAAACTCAAACAAAAAGTCCTCATTACAGTTATTATCACACTATTTTACAGAATAGTGAGGACTACTAATGCTATCTTCAGACCATCACTCGCTTCCCGACTCGTCCCGGCTATATTATCATTTCAAGAAGAAACGGTGAAAGAAAGGGTGAGCTCAACTAGCCCAGTAAGAAATATTATGACTAAGATAATGCGAAAAAAATTATCAATAGTCTTCAATAATGTTAAACTGATAAAATACAATAGACAACCGGTTTAATCTAGCAATGAATATGCAATCCATTAAAAGAGTCAAGTAGAAAATAAAGTCTACTATCTTTTAGGTTTTAAAAGGTTTTTCATCATCATTATATTTTGAGACTCACTTTAATAAATATTCCACATCATCGAATCACCCCGCACTACGGCCAAGGATATTCTTTAGTATCACGACCACAATTATTCATGCACTCACGGCCAAGAATATTTGTGTATTCATTAATGGTCATGATCATGCCAACAATCGTCCATCAATGCACTACTACTAATCGAGGATTTTTATCACATCATTTGTAACATTACTACCATGATTACATCGAATAATCTCTGGTCATAATCATACCAAGTCCATCTATGCACTACATGTGCCACAGATGACTTTCAAAAAATATAAACATGAGGATGATGACAATGATATAAGAATTCAATAAAACAAGTTCAAGAATTATTTTATCCAGAATTATTAACGCCCAAATTGTCAACATGACGATGCTTTTGTAGAGTAAAATTCAAGAATGATCGTAAGAATATTTCCATGAAAAGATATGGATGAAACGCAAATATCAAGGATATTCTACTAATTTCATGGAGTATAGAAGTCAAAGTTTTAACCAATTTGGGTATAATAAAGAATGGAATAACAAAAGAAATCACCATGCATGCGATAGACCGCATGCATAAAAGTTATTCCAAATGTAATAAATAAATAACGGAGTCAGTCGTGAAATTCACAACAACAGGATGTTCCAATGTAATAATAAAGATGGAACCAGATCCTGTGTAAAACACACAGATAGGATATTCCAATGTAATAATAAAGACGAAACCAGTCCTGTAAAACACATGCATGTGATGTTCCAACAGTAATAATAAAGCGGAACCAGTCCCGGTGTAAAACACACGCATGTGATGTTCCAACAGTAATAATAATAAAGACGGAACCAGTTAAGGTGTAAAACACATGCATGTGATGTTCCAATGTAATAATAGAAGAATGTCACCAAGTATAGGGTAAACCACTTATACACAAAGTTATTCCAATGTAATAATAAGCAATGGAATAACAACAATTCTCTTCATGAATAAGAAAGAATAACACCCCTTACATTTGGTAGGAGATTGAATACGCAAAGATAGCAGTAGTAACAAAATACTCTTCTTCTTTCTCTCTTATTCTCTCTATACTTTCTCTCTCTATAGCTTGAATGAATTCGTGAAAAATAATGAAGCCCTAGGCCTCTATTTATAGAAGATTTCTAGCTTAGCACCTGCCGTGTGAAAAAGGCAAGTGGGCTCGATTTAATCGGTTTGACGCCTGTAATGTGAAACGACAAGTGGTTCGACGCCTGTAATGTGAAACGACAAGTGGTTCGACGTCTGGTAAAGGTAATTACTATTAACGAAGGTAAATACTATTCACAAGGATAATTACTATTGACGAAGGTAAATACTATTCACAAGGGTAATTACTATTGACGAAGGTAAATACTATTCACAAGGATAATTACTATTGACGAAGGTAAATACTATTCACAAGGGTAATTACTATTGACGAAGGTAAATACTATTCACAAGGGTAATTACTATTGACGAAGGTAAATACTATTCACAAGGGTAATTACTATTGATGAAGAGACTCTTAGATGATGACATATGAGCCCCCCCATAAAATAATCAAACTTACCACAAATCATAACACATATTTAATTTTTCAATAATTATTAATCATTTATAACTTGTCGTCTCAATTATTGATTTAATACTATAACATATTATACGATGATATCGTGACAATAATTGAATCAATAATATAAGAGATATGATGCAAAGAATTATCAAAGCAATAATTGAGCATAATTGAGTGACTTCTCACGTAAGCATCAATAATCAATACCAAGTGTGCTACTACGCAACCACGCCAGACATCGCATTTCTTTACCACCGGGTAGTTCAACAGCTTTTAATTCAGTAATACCTCCTCCGCCAAGTTATTTTTATAAAAATATTTTTGTCGCTTTCTCAATCAATCCAATAATGTTGTGGGGTCCACCAATGATTGAGCCATCAGTATTTAATATTCCCTAACAAAAAGAATATTCCCCACCAAACTAATATTTTATAACAACTTGCATACTTTGCAAAATTTATAAATATTACCCACAACTATAACATTATATCAAATTTATTCCATAATATTCAAAAATAATATTTATAGAAAAATTCATCTTTATTTATAAAAGTCGGGTCTTACAACCTCCCTTCTTATGAAATTTCGCCTCGAAATTAGGGTACGACACTGGTATGTCGAAGAGGTAAGGATACCTTGATTTCATTTCGATTCTAACTCCCAAGTCATTTCCTCAACATCGTGGTTCCTCCATAAAACTTTGACTTGAGGTATAACCTTGGAGCGTAGAATATGTTCTTTCTTATCCAAAATTTGAACAGAACCTCTTCATACGTCAAATCTTCCGCTATTTCGTCCGGTTCTAACTCAATAATATGGTTCGGGTCTTTCACATATTTACGTAACATAGATATGTGAAAACGTTATGAACACGAGACATATTTGCAGCAGTAAAAGCGAGTCTATAGCCACAGTTCCTACTCGATCGAGGATTAAAATGGACCGATGAATCGAGGATTAAGTTTTCCTCTCCTTCCAAATCTTGTAACTCCTTTCCATGGAGCAACTCTTAACAACACATGATCTCCTATATCGAATTCCACGCCCTTTCGATGAAGATCAAAGATAACTCTTTGTCGATTTTGTGAGGTTTTTATACGTTGTCGGATCATTTGAATCTTTTCCGTAGTCATACGTATCAACTCCCGGCCCCAACAACGTTGCTTCACCCACCTCATCCCAAAGATAATCGAGAACGACACTTTCTTCCATACAATGCTTCAAATGGAGCCATGCCAATACTTGCTTGATAATCTGTTGTTGTAGGAAAACTCCACCAATGGTAAGAACTTGTCCCAACTCCCCTTGAAATCAAGGACACGAGTCTTAATAGATCTTCAAGAGTTTGAATAGTCCTCTCCGATCGTCCGTCAAATCTCGAGGATGATATGCCGAAGCTAAATCGTAAGTCTGTGCTCATAGCTTTTTGCAAACTAACCCAAAATCGTGAAGTGAATCTTGGGTCTCGATCGAAACTATGGATACCCAAGAGATACCATGCGCCTTACAATCTCGTTTATGTACATACGAGCAAGACGTTCAAGTGTATAAGTTTCTCAGACGCAGAAGAAATGAGCAGACTTGGTCAATCTATCAACAATGACCCAAATCGCATCAATGCCTTGAGAAACCTTAGGAAGACCCAGAATCTAAATCCATGGTAATGTGCTCCCACTTCCATTCTCGAATTTCAAGTGGTTGCAATGGACCTTTTGGTACTTGATGCTCCGCTTTAACTCGTTGACAAGTTAGACACCTTGAGATAAACAAATGCGCTCTCTCTCTCTTCATATTGCTCCACCAAAATGTACGATTTAATATCATGATACATTTTGGTACTCCTGTGATGGATTGCAAATGGTGTGTTGTGCGCTCCATCATGATATTATACTTTAAATCGTGGTCGTTAGGAACACAAAGTCCGGAGTTGACTCAAGTATTCCTTCTTCATCGATTCTTGCTTCCTAAGATAGCACCTTCTTGCACTTTCTTCCTCATACGCATCGCCTCCGTGTGTCAGTAGCTTGAGCAGCTTTTAACTTTATCAATTAAAGTCGGTTCTACTCAGATACTCGCCATCATCACGCGCGCCCTCGAGTCTTTAATTCTATCTCCATCCTTTGCAAGTCACACAAAATGGGCTTTGCGTTGACAATATCGCACTTCAGACTTGCATATGATTTCCTACTCAATGCGCCGCCTACCACGCTTTGCTTTTCCAGGATGGTATTGGATGGTATGATCATAATCTTTCAGCATTCAAGCCAACGTCGTTGTCGCATGTTGAGTTCCTTTTGAGTGAAGAAATATTTGAGGCTTTTATGATCCGTAAAGATCTCCACTTTCTCCCCATACAAGTAATGCCTCCACATTTTAAGTGCAAAGATAATACCGCTAACTCTAGATCATGAGTAGGATAATTCCTTTCATATTCTTTGAGTTGTCGCGAGGCATAGGCTATAACTTTTCCATGTTGCATAAGAACACATCCCAACCCTTTGCTCAAGCATCATCTTTGTAGATGACAAATCCCCTCCGAGCCGATGGTATTGTCGTAACAGTCTTTGAAATAAGTCTCCTCTTGAGTTCTTGAAAACTCTTCTCACATTCTTCGCTCCAACCGAACTTTGTATCTTTCCGAGTCAGCTGAGTCAATGGAATAGCGATTCGAGAAAATCCTTCCACGAATCTCCGATAATAACCAGCTAAACCGAGAAAGCTACGTACTTCGGTCACTGATTTAGGTTGTTCCCAGCTTTGAATAGCTTCAATCTTTCTTGGGTCAACAGATATTCCATGACTTGATACCACGTGCCCAAGGAATGCTACTTCTTCAAGCCAGAACTCGCATTTCTTCAACTTGGCATAAAGCTTATATTCACGAAGCTTTTGGAGTGTCAGCCTCAAGTGTTGCTCATGATCTTCACGGCTTTTGGAATAAATAAGGATGTCATCAATAAAGACGACCACAAAGTGATCTAAATATTCCTTGAATACTCGGTTCATCATATCCATGAAGGCAGTAGGAGCATTAGTCAATCCAAAGGACATGACTAGGAATTCATAATGCCCGCATCGAAGTTCGAAAAGCCGCCTTTGGAATGTCACGGTTCTAATCTTCAATTGGTGATATCCGGAACGAAGATCAATCTTTGAAAAGAATTTGCCTTGCAATCGGGTCAAACAGTCATCAATACGTGGCAATGGATACCTATTTTTGATGGTGACGTGATTCAACTCCCCGATAATCAATACAAAGTCGCGATACTCCCATCTTTCTTCTTCACGAATAGAACAGAGAGCACCCCAAGGAGAAGTACTAGGACTAATAAAGCCAATGTCTAACAATTCCTCGCAGTTGGGTTTTAACTCCGAAGTTCAATAGAGCTATTCGACATGGGGCTTTGGAAATAGGTTTTGTACCGGGTTCAAGGTCGATACAAAATTCAATTTCACGCCTGGGGTAGGCCAGAAGTTCTTCGGGGAATACGTCAGAAATTTATTAACAATAGGAATATCGCTTAAAACCGATTTATTTTTATTTAAATCTGTGACATGAGCTAAGAAAGCTTGACATCCGCTTTTTCAATAAACGAATAGCTTTTTATGGCTTGAGATGACCGTGATTGATTTTAATGGTTTGGTCGTTTGAATTAAGCATAATAGGTTGATTAGGAATATGAAAGCTAACAACCTTATTTAAAACAATCATTTTTGCATGATAAGTAGTTAACCAATCAATCCTAGAATCACGCCAAATGCAAGTATTTTTAATGAAATAAGATCGATGGGTAATGTGAGGGTACCGATTTGAACCAAACAAGACTTATAAACAATGGATGTAATGAAGGTTTCTCCCAACGGAGTTTCCACAGATAAGTCAAAGTCTAATTTCTCCGAGTCAAATTTAATCGATGAGCGCAAGTAGGAGAAATAAAAGAATGGGTAGAACCCAGATCAAATAAAGTATAGACTTCATTAGAGTTTATGATAAGCTTACCCGTGATGACCTCATTCGGATTCCTTGCTCTTTGGGAGGTCACAACAAATGCTCTCCTCAGACTAACGGGTTTTGAATTTTCTCGGGATGGCCTTTGGTGCCTCCATCCTAGTTGAATTTGTCTTCTAGAAACGACAAAATCGAGCTAAGTGACCTTCTCTTCCACAATTATAACATGCTTTGACGGCATGACGCAGCTTGATTTCGATGATGTCCTCTCCTCCGCATTTGAAGCATATGATAGGTGGTTTTCTCCTTCCTTAACAATGGGTGCTTTGGTCCGACGTCTTTCCATCATTGTTAAATCTCCTTTTCTTGAAATGTCCATTCTTATTGTTTTGGCCCCGATTACCACCGGAAGTGGTTACCATATCGCCCGTTGATTCCTCCACGCTTGTTGTCACCGCCCGATGACTATTCTCGCCGGTATTATAATTTTGCCTTACCGCTCTCTTTTAGTTGCGTTGACTCATTATCGCTACTCCACTAATCGAGCCCTATTTACAACATCCGAATACAAACACGCTTTATGAGAAATAAGATGTTGACGTATCTCCCCGCTTCAAACCTCTTAAAACATTCGCGCCATTCTCTCTTCATTATCCACCAAGTGGGACGAAACCGTGATAACTCCGCAAATTTTGCCTCGTATTGCGATTACCGGCCATATTGTTTTGTTCCAACTTGATAAACTCCACCTCCTTCATGTGGCGAATACTTTCGTGAAAGTATTTGTCGTTGAATGCCTCCGAACTTCTCCCAAGATATCTTCAAGATTTGGTTGAGTACGCTTTTACCGATTCCCACCAAGAATCCGCCTCCGCCAAGCAACATAAAAGGCGCAAAGGGAACCTTTGCTCTCTGAGCATCCCAAGACATCAAATATCTTGGTAATCTGCTTTATCCATGCTTCCGCCGTAAGTGGTTTTGCTCTCCCTTAAACTCCGGTGGTCCCAGCTCCTTAAATTGTTTAGCGGTGACCGCCGAGAGTTTTCCGTGTTTCCACCCACGTTTTGGGACAGAGTCGCTCGCTTCATTGTTGCATAAATCGTGATAAAGCCTCGAACATTTGATCATTTGTCATTTGGTCGGTGTTGTTGTTTGCATGAGGATTGTCGCCTTCGATGCACATTATCTTGATTATTGATATGTGGTGAATCAACGATCGCTGCGGCCCATTGCTATTCTCAACATTCTCGGATGTCATTTTCAGACATCGCCACAAAACAAAAGGTTAATTGACATGTAACAAATTATCCTTATCTTCCGACCAACCAATAAAATAGCACATAAACTTAGGTAGGTCATACTAGCGAAGGTATTCCCCTGCTCTCCCTCCTAGTACTATTCTCACATCTTAGCCAGGATCACATCCCTAAGCTCGATATCAACCGTGACGCCCCCAAAATTAGGTATACATCACCCATCTTGAGTCGCCACTTACATGGTATGTAATTTAAATACAACTTATTAACATAACTGTCGTGGTACAATACGACATAAATCGTGAGTTTAAATACAAATATCGCCTACTAGATATTATACAAACTCAAACAAAAAGTCCTCATTACAGCTTATTATCACACTATTTTACGTAATAGTGAGGACTACTAATGCTATCTTCAGACCATCACTGCTTCCCGACTCGTCCAAATTTATATTATCATTTCTCAAGAGAACGGTGAAAGAAAGGGTGAGCTCAACTAGCCCAAAGAAGAAATATTATGACTAAGATAATGCGTAAAAAATTATCAATAGTCTTCAATAATGTTAAACCGATAAAATACAATAGACAACCAGCTTAATCAGCAATGAATATGCAATCCATTAAAAGAGTCAAGTAGAAAATAAAGTCTACTATCTTTTAGGTTTTAAAAGGTTTTTCATCATTTGTTATAATTGAGACTCAAACTTTAATAAATATTCCACATCATCGAATCACCCCCGCACTACTACGCCAAGGATATTCTTTAGTATCACGACCACAATTATTCATGCACTACGCCAAGAATATTTGTGTATTCATTAATGGTCATGATCATGCCAACAATCGTCCATCAATGCACTACGCTAATCGAGGATTTTTATCACATCATTTGTAACATTACTGGCCATGATTACAATCAATAATCTCTCGTCATAATCATACCCAGTCCATCTATGCACTACAAAGCCACTGATGACTTTCAAAAAATATAAATATGAGGATGATGACAATGATATAAGAATTCAATAAAACAAGTTCAAGAATTATTTTATCCAGAATTATTAACGCCCAAATTGTCAACATGATATCGTTTTGTAGAGTAAAATTCAAGAATGATCGTAAGAATATTTCCATGAAAAGATATCGATGAAACGCAAATATCAAGGATATTCTACTAATTTCATGGAGTATAGAAGTCAAAGTTTTAACCAACTGGGTATAATAAAGAATGGAATAATAAAAAGAAATCACCATGCATGCGATAGATCGCATGCATAAAAGTTATTCCAATGTAATAATAAATAACGGAACAAAGTCGTGAAATTCACACCGATGTGATGTTCCAAATGTAATAATAAAGATGGAACCGGATCCGGTGTAAAACACATGATAGGATATTCCAACAATGAATAATAAAGACGGAACCAGTTCTGTAAAACACACACACATGTGATGTTCCAATGAATAATAATAAAGACGGAACCAGTCCGGTGTAAAACACATGTACAGGATGTTCCAACAGTATAATAATAAAGACGGAACCAGTCCTGTAAAACACATGCATGTGATGTTCCAACAGAATAATAGAAGAATGTCACCAAGTATAGGTAAACCACTTATACAAAGTTATTCCAATGTAATAATAAGCAATGGAATAACAACAGCTTTTCTTCATGAATAAGAAAGAATAACACCCCTTACATTTGGTAGGAGATTGAATATCTGCAAAGAAGGTAGTAACAAAATACTCTTCTTCTTTCTCTTATTCTCTATACTTTCTCTCTCTATAGCTTGAATGAATTCGTGAAAAATAATGAAGCCCTAGGCCTCTATTTATAGAAGATTTCTAGCTTAGCACCGCCGTGTGAAAAGGCAAGTGGCTCGACGACCGGTTCGACGCTCAGTAATGTGAAACGACAAGTGGTTCGACGCACAGTAATGTGAAACGACAAGTGGTTCGACGTCGGTAAAGGTAATTACTATTAACGAAGGTAAATACTATTCACAAGGATAATTACTATCGGACGAAGGTAAATACTATTCACAAGGGTAATTACTATTGACGAAGGTAAATACTATTCACAAGGATAATTACTATCGACGAAGGTAAATACTATTCACAAGGGTAATTACTATCGATTAAGGTAAATACTATTCACAAGGGTAATTACTATCGACGAAGGTAAATACTATTCACAAGGGTAATTACTATTGATGAAGAGACTCTTAGATGATGACATATGAGCCCCCATAAAATAATCAAACTTACCACAAATCATAACACATATTTAATTTTTCAATAATTATTAATCATTTATAACTTGTCGCCTCAATTATTGATTTAATACTATAACATATTATATACGATGATAATTGTGACAATAATTGAATCAATAATATAAGAGATATGATGCAAAGAATTATCAGAAAGCAATAATCGAGCATAAATTGAGTGACTTCTCACGTAAGCATCAATAATCAATACCGTGTGCTACTATGCAACCACGCCAGACATCGCATTTTTACCAATAGGGTAGTTCAACAGCTTTTTAACGCAGAACACTCCTCCGCCGTTATTTTTATATAAAAATATTTTTGTCGTTTTCTCAATCCGACAATAATGTTGTGGGGTCCACCAATGATTGAGCCATGTCATTTAATATTCCTAACAAAAAGAATATTCCCCACCAAACTAATATTTTATAACAACTTGCATACTTTGCAAAATTTATAAATATTACCCACAACTATAACATTATATCAAATTTATTCCATAATATTCAAAAATAATATTTATAGAAAAATTCATCTTTATTTATAAAAGCTGGGGTCTTACACCCATGGCAGTAGTTGTTCCCAAATAACATGAATGTCGCGAGGCTCCTCCTCTATAGGCATCTGAGGTCCTCCCTCCCTAGCCTGACTGGATTCTCCGACATTAGTCAGCCTGACAACAAAATTTTATGTTTCAATTATTAATCATTACTACTTGACACTCACGAGCACATAAGTTATAAACACATAATCACATAAGTGTTTTATTATTTCTTCCTTAAAACTCGATAAGAGTTAATCACCACTATCTTTTCAAAGGTTACTTCCTAAGGCTTTTCCCCACTTAAGGTTCATAACCTAACGTTTTGATACCAACTTGTGACACCCCCAAATCCTAGTACTTCATTACCTCAAGATTTGGCGTTCACGTAATCAAAATATTCATATCTAACTACCCAATCATAATATATTGAATAATAAAAACCTGTCCATACAGGATTACTTTAATAAAAACATTATCTCCCAGGTTCTCTAACCTTTAATACAATCATTCAAGTGCGGAAATTAAATTATTACATCACATCATTATTAAAAGTCTATCATCATAACGATAAAACAAAATTACAAGTCTTCATCACTTGTACATTTTTCCCTTTCCTTTGCTAGTTGTAGGTTTATCTGCCTTCTCATTCATAGCTGTAATAAGTGTATAAATATGCAAGAGTGAGCAAACAAAGCTCACTTGAATTAAGAATAAATATCTTTACATCATTTGCCAAATAATAGGCTCAATAGAACTGAATGATATGTTCTATTAACATTACAACATTTGCCAATTCATAGGCTCAATAGAACTGAATGATATGTTCTATTTACATTCTTAAATATACTACTGAGGGTCAATTGACCATGAACCATGTCCACAGTTATAAGTAATCTTTCAACTTTAACTTTAATAGTTATATGATTATAAGGACTCCACGTACTTAGGGGGATCAATCCTTCGTACAATGTGTTATGCACAACCATTTCAACGCTAAGCGTAAACCCCTATACATAGGGTTGTTCATCTCAGTATTTAGAGTACAAGTCCACACCAAAGAAAGTTTGGTTTGGATAAGCTTTCAAGGGTAATTGAAGTTTAATAATCATCAACTAGGGAACTAGTTGAATCAACAACGCTTGATAACGCAACAGTTGTTTAATAACAACATAACTTAGAACATTTGAGAATCATAGATGAACTGATCCACATATTAAACTCATGCTTGGAATAACTATAGAGCATAAGCATTCAATAAAATGAATAAAATGATTAACTTTTGCTTGAACAGTAAAATAAGCTAAGGTTCGAGTCTTATAACATTAGAAATGAAATTCCTGAACGTACATTTAAGCGATAAAGAAGTCGGAAACTAAAAAACTTGCCCAATAATGTATTAACTCATGCAAAAAGAATTAAAACAGTTCAATAATAGAGACGAGAGTTCAAAACTACGTTCATTATACAATAATAGAACTTAAGAAACTTGCTTAACTGTAAACAAGTTAGAATGAATCTTAGGATAATTGATTTATTCAATAACAGTTAAGATAAGAAGCGTGCTCAATCAAAAGCATGAAGTTATACAATATAATAATAGAACTAACTCAATGAAAGTGTGGAGTTAGAAAACTTGCCTCGAGCATAAGCTAAAATATTAAACTCACGTTCACCTATACACAGTATTAAAACCGCAACATCTATTAGACATACTAATAATCACTTTTCAATATAAAACGCATTACTAGCTAAACTTGTTATTTTAGCACAAGTCTTAAGCTACCATTTACATTTCAGAATTCCCAAGTGTTATTCATCACAACACTTAACTAACGTTCATTGTATAAACTAAGTTATCACATAACGCGTTCTCGCTTTACTAATCATTTTTGCAACATTGAACTTACTAACCACCATTCACTATGTTATGTTAACCTTAACATTACACATTTAACATGCTAACACAATTTCAGACCATGTTATGAAGCTTTTCCAAATCTACAGAAATAGCAGAAGTCAGAATCTCAAACTGTGGTATGGCGTAAATTGTGCCATACAAAAGGCTTGGGACCCACAGAAGCTTCTACCGATTTTACTGCCTTGCACTGCCAAGGCAATTTGCTTACGGTGTTGTATTGCGAGACGCAGCATACCTACATGAACGATGAGTCGACTTTTAGCCCAACAAACACAAATTTCACCCAATAGACAGTAATATCAACACGTAAAATAAATATACAACTATCATAAACATGATTGCTCACATTTACAACCAATTAGAACAATTTAACACTAACTAAAACTATTTTAATTTCTCAAAATTCTTATTTTCATGAAAAACTCAATTTTCTTGACATTCATCCTAAAAATCATAACTGTGAATTCATTAGTTGGCCAAATCACCTCATTCAAATTATGTTATGTTCGTATCTCAATGAACTATCATATACAATCATAAATTTATAGTTTCACATACAAATTGTGTTAGAGTTTATGCCCTAGAGGCCAATTATTTGATATAATTGCTTAACGTTTTGATATTATATTTGATTGAATAAATGAATGATTTTATTATGGTTTTATTTACTGCGTTATATAAATGTTAACATAATAAAAATCCTTAGAATATTGATACAAATTATATAGTTTCAAATATGTGACTTGAACATGAGATTATATATTTACAATTAGTATCATTGTTCTTAAATGTCCCTAGTCGAGTATCATTGTTGATGGGACAACAATAATGCATTAAGACTAGTATGTGGATTAACTAATGACCAAATTTCATTGGTCATAAATATATGAGATATTAAGTCAATGCATAGGTACATGTTAGAGAACGATGTACTGAACAGACCCACCATGAGAATTCTATGTGGAGCATTATACGAAGTGTCATTAGCAATTCTCATAGTGACAATGATGTACTGGTCCTCCGACCTGAAATCACTATATTTCTTCACGAGAATTTATGTACTTTGATATCATCAAATGTCACCTTTAATAGGGTGGACTATAAAGGTGATTATTGGGTACATCATGAATCGTGTGAGGAATTTGAGTGATCTAGATGGAATTTAACCCTCCTATATATTAGGGGTGATATCCATGGGCCTCTTGATTGAGTAGGACTATGAAATGCATGGCCATGCTCAAATAGTGATTTGTTTCATATAGTCTACTCATTGATCAAAAAAAACTAAGATTAAATTATGAAGAGTATGACACATTCCATGACTCCAGTTTAATCTAGGATATTAAGGTTAAAAGGATTAAATTACATTGAAACATTGGTCACTAAAATGTTGCATCGAATCATTGATCTTATTATTACTTGGGTAGAAGTGATGCATTACTAGATGCCGCTCACTGTTTATAATTTTATAATATGATTTTAAAATTATTGCCAACGTAATAATAACCTATAGGGTCACACACATAGAACGTAATTAAAAGGGAATTAATTTAAATTATAAAGATTTAAATATGTTAATATGATTGATAGTATTTAAATTACGAATTTAAATTAATAGGATAATTTATATATAGGTATATTAATTAAGTAAGACTTAATTAAGATATATATATATATATATATATATTCGGATTTTTTTTAAATTAGGTTTTGAATAATTCCTTTTAATCGCTATATATATATGATATGTAGCAGCCATTTTAGGTATTATTCATTAACCAAAACCCTAGCCGCTCTTAGAGAGAGACTAGAGAAAAAACAGTTTCAAAAAATCTTCATCCTTGGTGGCTAGTACCGCGTTTCCTTCTTCTGCAGATCGTAGGAAGATTCGTGTGGAGCGTTCGTGTGGATACCGTAGAGACGCAGTCCATTTGAATTGTGTTAGAGATTCGACCGCATCGATTCTAGCTTTAACAATCGGTATAATTTCGAACCTCTGAATTAATTAAATTTTTCGCATGGATCCTATTTTAGGGTTTCAGAATTGCCTTTAATTGGTTTATTTCCGTTGTGTTTCTATGCCGAAATCCAACAGTGGTATCAAAGCTACTTGCGAAACGATTAATTCAGATAACGTATTTAATTTTTTTCGATATATATGATATGTGATGATACGTATTGTTTTTGATATAAATGATATATGATGATATAATTTTACTGAACTGTTAATTGAGTATATGATATTCTGTAATCAACATATTCTGGTATTATGAATATCAGTAATAGATATGCATGTATATGATGTTCTGTTAATTGAGTATATGATATTCTGTAATCGATATATTCTGGTATTATGAATATCAATAATAGATATGCATGTACATGATGTTCTGTTAATTATATCTTATATGGCGTAATAACAGTATACAACTTATGTTCTAATTGGATTAGAAGTATGCAGATTCAGTTTAATATGATTAATTGAAATTGGGCATATATGATATGTACCGGGTGTATTGTTATTATGACTATTTTGGTGGGTTAAATATATGATTCTGAAACTATTTTTAGATTCGTATGGATGGAAAATTTCGTCGGGGAGACCCCCTTGGACCCCCCGTCAGAGCGCATACGATGGTCGTGTCCCCTATATGTTATATATAGTTTTCTTTAATTATATATAAATTGTTATGTGCTTATTGTGATATGCATGGTGCACAGTTATGGCCTTTTGACCCATAGGTTAGTGGTTTTTGGTTTTGAAATATGGCTTGCATGTCGTGCCTTTCTATAAATTCTAATGTAATATTCTCTTCTCATTTAAATTCCCTCGAATGTAACTCGAGGTTTCTTTATGTCATGTAATAATCTGTAATCGATGAAGATGTCAAGATGGAGAACACGATGGAAAGATGATGATGGAGAGGAGGCACATGCTTGAGGAAGATCCAAGGAAGCTATTTATTTTAAGATCTTTTACCACCTTAGATTGACCTTCAATCTTTCATTAGCTTGAAAATATTGACAGTGGATTGGGCCATAACTGTGACACATTTAATTTCGCACTTTATTTATGCTTGTATGTGATATGATATGATAAATAATGTACATGCTTAATAAGATTAAAATTGGTGAGATCTAAATTAATTTATAAAATCCCTCAATAAATTATTAAGTCTAAATCAGATGCCTTCCAATGAATAACACTCATCAAGACCTTGATTAATAGATGTAGGTTTGCCAAAGCAAAGTACCCTATTTATCTAGGTAAGATGCGATAGGATAATTGTGATATCCAAACTGTTAAAATCATTGGGCCCGACTTAACTAAGTTATCTCAATAGGATTGTGGACTTAGAGGCATGGAGTTTGGTAGGTACCATTAGATGGACTAGAAACAAATGTTGTTTACCAAACTATCCAGGAGTTATATATGATATAATTGACAAGGGGTTGTCTACCTAAATAATTGTGTTTTAAGAGATTAGCCAAAGCTAACTTAAGGCATAATAAAATATGGATCTTGGCTCACTAGAAAGATTTAATAGAAAATGCTTTCCGAACTAATGGTGAGGGCTATTAATTTGAATAAAATAGTAGGAGGTATATTTTGAATGTACTATTATCAATTACATAATATCAACTCTGCAATTTGACTTATTATTTTTGCACTTATGAATTGTAGATATCAATGGCAAACAACAACAACACAAATAGTCTTTCATTACGATCAGTCCTTGAAAAGGAAAAGTTGAGTGGAATTAATTTCCTTGACTGGCATAGGAACTTGAGGATTGTCCTCAAATAAGAGAGCAAGCTATATGTCCTTGATGGGCCTATTCTCGCAAAGACCAAATTTGTCATCGCACAACGACGTAGCGAGCATAATGCTTACAAGAAGCATCAAGATGATGCTCTGGACGTGAGTTGTGTCATGCTAGCAACCATGAACGCTGAGCTTCAGAAGCAACATGAGTTGATGGATGCTTATGAGATGATCGAGCATCTCAAGAAATTGTTCGAAGGGCATGCTCGATAGGAGAGGTATGATACAAGCAAGGCGTCAGATCATCAACAAGCAAAATGGGTGAATGTGATCCAGTTGGTCCACATGTGCTGAAAATGATTGGGTATATTGAGTACCTTGATAGGTTGGGTTTTCCAATCACTCTGGAAGCCCAAACTGATCTTGTTTTACAATCTTTGAACAGCAGCTACTCTCAATTTGTTATGAACTATCTTATGAATGAAATTGAGAAATCCCTTACTGAGTTGTTGAGCATGTTAAGAACTGCCGAGAACAACATGAAAAAGGCAGGACCCGCTCCCATAATGATGGTGCAAAAGGGGAATGTTAAGGGAAATTGGAAAGGCAAGAAGAAGATAGGATCTAAATCTTTTGCCAACCCCAATTCCAAAACCAAATAGGCTTTAAAACCTAAAGGTGGGGTGGCTAAAGAAGGTGAGTGTCACTCCTGTGGAAAACCTAGACACTGGAAAAGGAACTGTCATGTTTATTTGGAATAAGTGAAAAAAGGAAAGGAAGTTCGACTTCTGATTCAGGTATATATGTTATAGAAGTCAACTTGTCTACTTCTACATCATGGGTATTGGATACTGGATGTGGTTCTCACATTTATGTTAATGTGCAGGGACTCCGAAGGAGTAGGACTTTGGCGAAAGGAGAGGTTGACCTACGAGTTGGGAATGGAGCAAAAGTTGTTGCACTGGCCGTAGGAACTTATCATTTATCTTTGCCCACTAGGCTAGTTTTAGAATTAGAAGATTGTTATTTTGTGCATGTTATAAGCAAAAACATTATTTTTGTTTCTTGTTTGGACAAGAAAGATTTTTCATTTATAATAAAGAACAATCGTTGCTTGTTTTACTTAAATGATATTTGTTATGGTGTTGCACAATTGTTTAACGGTCTCTATATTCTTGATTTAGAAATGCCTATCTATAACATAAATACAAAACGATTTAAATCAAATGATTCAAATCGACATATCTCCTAAGACTTGTCGTTTAGGCCATATAAATGAGAAACGCATATCCAAACTCCATAAAGATGGGTTCTTGGATTCATTTGATTTTGAATCATATGAGAAATGCGAGTCTTGTTTATTAGGCAAGATGATTAAAGCCCTTTCATCGGACACAGTTGAGCGGGCAAGCAGCGATGTATTGGGACTTATATATAGTGATGTATGTGGACCCATGAGTTCGTTAGCAAGAGGTAGGTTTTATTACTTCATTACATTTATCGACGACTTTAGTAGATGTGGATATGTGTATCTTATGAGACACAAACCAATCCTTTGAAAAGTTCAAGGAATTCAAGAATGAAGTTCAAAACCAATTTGGCAAAAGCATAAAAGCCCTTCGATCCGATCGAGGAGGTGAATACTTAAGCCAAGACTTTGATGACCTTCTAAAGGAGTGTGGTATTATATCACAGCTCACTCCACCTGGAACACCACAATGGAATGGTGTATCTGAGAGGAGGAATCAAACCTTGTTGGACATGGTACGATCAATGATGAGTCATGCAGATCTTCCAATAAGCTTCTGGGGTCATGCCCTAGAGACAGCTGTATTCACACTTAACCGTGTTCCTACAAAGACAGTTCAGAAGACACCATATGAGATGTGGACTGGGAAACGTCCTAGTATATCGTTTATGAAGATTTGGGGTTGCGAGGCGTTCTTAAAATGTCTGGATTCTGACAAGCTCGGACCCGAATCTGAAAAATGTAATTTTGTGGGATACCCAAAGGAAACAAAAGGGTATTATTTCTACAAACCTTCTGAGAACAAAGTATTTATTGCTCAAACTGGTATTTTTCTAGAAAGAGAATTTGTCTCTAAAGGAAACAGTGGGAGGAAAGTAGAACTCGAAGAAATTCGAGAATCACAAAATATCATTGAACCTGAGTTAGAACGTGAGCAGGAACCACAAGATATTGTGAAAAGTGAACTTGCGCAAATTACACAAGGCATTCGTAGAGCTGGTAGGACACGCCAAGAGCCTGAGAGATATTATGGATATCTTGTGACTCAAAATGGCGATGTGATGCTCATAGATCAAGATGAGCCTGCTTCCTACCAAGAAGCTATGAATGGACCAGATTCTGAGAAATGGCTTGAAGCCATGAAATCTGAGATGGACTCCATGTATACTAACCAAGTATGGACTCTCTGGTTGATCCACCAAGGGTAAAACCAATCGGTGCAAGTGGGTTTTCAAGAAGAAAACCGACATGGATGGTAATGTACAAACTTATAAAGGCCGACTGGTAGCAAAAGGTTTCAAACAAATTTAAGGTGTTGACTATGATGAAACCTTCTCTCCAGTGGCAATGGTTAAATTCATCAGGATCTTACTTGCTATTGCAGCTTTTTATTATCACGAAATCTGGCAGGTGGATGTCAAAACTGCTTTCTTTAACGGAAATCTCCTTGAGGATGTGTATATGACACAACCTGAGGGTTTTGTCACTCCAAAAGATGCTAGAAAGGTATGTAAGCTGCAGCGATCCATTTATGGATTGAAGCAAGCCTCTCAGAGTTGGAATCTTCGATTTGATGAAGCAGTCAAAGAATTTGGCTTTATTAAAAATGAAGATGAACTTTGTGTATATAAGAAGGTTAGTGGGAGTCACATTGTATTCCTAGTATTATATGTTGATGACATTTTAATTATTGGGAATGACATTCCTTCCTTACAGGCTGTAAAAACATGGTTAGGAAAATGTTTCTCCATGAAAGATTTGGGCGATGCTGCCTACATTTTAGGTATCAGGATCTATAGAGATAGATCGAGAAAAATGCTCGGCCTAAGTCAAAGTACATATATTGATAAAGTGTTAAAACAGTTCAGCATGCAAGAGGGGAAAAGAGGAAACTTACCCTTGACTCATGGTGTAAAGATCTCTAAGGCCCAATGTCCTAAATGACAAGATGATGAGGAGCGTATGAGAAAGATCCCTTATGCTTCGGCAATTGGATCTATCATGTATGCAATGATATGTACTCGTCCGGATGTCTCGTATGCAGGTGAAGGTTACTGGACAGCAGACAAGAATTTCTCCTTATTGGCGCGCAATTAGGTGACCAAACCTCTCCTTGACAAAACTTTCTAGACATTGCCAATAATGTTATCTAATAATATTATTCAAATAATATGAATTATTGATCTGATAATGGGAAATACTGTGTAGTGACAATTATTAAAACAACAATAATATAAAATATCAACGCAGCAATTATTGAATCAATAAAATAAAATATCGAATAAAGAATTCATCGTAATAATTATCGAGTAGTGCCTTCTTACATAAGGATCAATAATTCATCAATCTTTGTGCATCCACGCCAGACATCGTATCTTAACCACCGGGTATTCCAACAGTGTTATTAGCAGAATAACTACGCCGTTATTTATAAAAACTCGGACTTGTCGTTTTCTTCATCAAATGGTTATTCATTATGGGGCCCTAAATGATCGCTCGCTACCATTGCATTTAATATTCCCCGACAACAAGAATATTCCACGACCAAATGAATATTCCCCAACAACAATGATTATTTTATAACCACTTGCATATTTTGCAAAATTTGCAAATTTCACCCATAACCAGAGAATTATATCAAATTAATACCTTATTATTCACAATAATAATTAGAGGAAATTCGATTTTATTTATAATAAGTTGGGGTCTTACAACCTCCCCTCCTTATGATATTTCGTCCTCGAAATTGACATACGTACTTGGTGTTTCGAAAAGGTGAGGATACCTCGCTTTCATTTCTGATTCCAACTCCCAGGTCATATCTTCAATAGCATGGTTTCTCCACAAAACCTTAACTTGTGGTATAACCTTGGTGCGTAAGACATGCTCTTTCATATCCAAGATCTTAACAGGTACTTCTTCGTACGTTAAATCTTCGGTTATCTCGTCTGGTTCTAACGCAATAATATGGTTCGGGTCTTTCACATATTTATGAAGCATGGATATGTGAAAAACATTATGAACACGAGACATACTTGGAGGTAATGCGAGTCTATAAGCCACATTTCCTATTCGGTCAAGAATCTCAAATGGACCAATAAATCGTGGATTGAGCTTTCCTCTCTTTCCAAATCTTGTAACTCCCTTCCATGGAGCAACACGTAACAATACATGATCTCCAATATTAAATTCCACGTCTTTTTGATGAAGATCCGCATAACTCTTTTGTTGATCTTGTGCCGTTTGTATACGTTATCGAATCATTTGGATCTTTTCTCGTAGTCATGCATTACTAATCTCGGTCCCAACAACGTTAAGCTTCTCCCTCGTCCCAAAGATATCGAGAACGACACTTTCGTCCATACAAAGCCTCAAATGGAGCCATGACTAAACTTGCTTGATAACTGTTGTTGTAGGAGAATTCCACTAGTGGCAAGTACTTATCCCAACTTCCTTTAAAATCTAGGACACAAAGTCTTAATAGATCTTCAAGGGTTTGAATAGTCCTCTCTGATTGTCCGTCCGTTTGAGGATGGTATGCCGAATCAATCAGAATCCATGCCCATAGCTTTTCAGAAGCTAACCCAAAATCGTGAAGTGAATCTTGGGTCACGATCCAAACTATGGATACCGGCATGCCATGCAATCTCACAATCTCATTCACGCATATGCGAGCAAGACGTTCAAGGAATAAGTCTCACGTATAGGCAAGAAATGGGCGGACTTGGTTAATCTATCAACAATAACCCAAATCGCATCTATACCTTGAGAAACCTTGGGAAGACCGTGAACGAAATCCATGGTAATGTGTCCCACTTCCATTCCGTAATCTCAAGTGGTTGTAATGGACCCTTTGGCACTTGATGCTCCGCCTTTACACGTTGACAAAGTTAAACACCTCGAGATAAACTCCGCGATCTCTCTCTTCATATTGTTCCACCAAAATGTGTCGAATATCATGATACATTTTGGTACTCCTGTGATGGATTGCAAACGGGGTGTTGTGTGCCTCCATCATGATTATATGCTTCAAGTCGTAATCGTTAGAACACAAAGTCCGGAGTTGAATCTAAGTATTCCTTCTTCATCTATTCTCCTTCGAAATAGCTCCTTCTTGCACTTTCTTCTTCATACGTGACGCCTCCAGTGTCCGTAGCTCGAGCAAAGCCTTTTAACTTTATCGATTAAAGTCGGTTCTACTCAGATATTCGCCATCATCATATGGGTCCTCGAGTCTTTAATTCTACCTCCATCCTTTGCAAGTCATACGAGAATGGGCCTTTGATTAACAATATCGCACTCGTACTCAGATATGATCTTCTACTCAATGCGTCAGCTACTACGTTCGCTTTTCCAAGATGATATTGAATAGTGTGATCGTAATCTTTCAATAGTTCAAGCCAACGTCGTTGTCGCATGTTGAGTTCTTTTTGGGTGAAGAAATATTTGAGGCTTTTATGATCCGTGTAGATCTCCACTTTCTCCCCATACAGGTAGTGTCTCCAGATTTTCAACGCAAAAACAACTGCTGCCAACTCTAGATCATGAGTAGGATAATTCCTCTCATATTCTTTGAGTTGTAATGAGGCATAGGCTATGACTTTCCCATGTTGCATGAGAATGCATCCTAACCCTTTGCCTGAAGCATCGCTGTATATAACAAATCCATCCGCACTCAAATGGTATTGCTGTAATCAGTGCCGAAATGAGTCTCCTCTCGAGCTCTTGGAAACTCTTCTCGCATTCCTCGCTCCATACAAATTTTGTATCTTTCCGAGTTAATCGAGTTAACAGAGAGTAGCGATTCGAGAAAATCCTTCCACGAATCTCCGATAATAACCATTAAGCCCGTAAAAGCTACGCACGATCTACCACCGACTTTTGGTTGCTCCTAACTTTGATCGCTTCAATCTTCACGGGTCGACAGATACTCCATGTTTTGACACCACGCGCCCAAGGAATGCTACTTCCTCAAGCTAGAACTCGTGATTTCTTCACTTGGCATAAAGTTTGTTTTCACGAAGCCTTTCAAGTATCACTTCAAATGGTGCTCATGATCTTCACGACTTTTGGAATAGATGAGGATGTCATCAATAAAACAACAACAACAAACCGATCCAAATATTCCTTGAATATACACGGTTCATCATATCCATGAAAGCAAAGGAGGAGCATTAGTCAATCCAAAAGACATGACTAAGAATTCATAATGCCCGCATCGAGTTCTCAAGGCGTCTTTGAATATCCTCGGTTTTAATCTTCAAATTGATGATATCCGAATCTAAGATCGATCTTTGAAAAGAATTGTGCTCCTCAGAATCGGGTCTAACAGTCATCAATGCGAGGTAGAGGATACCTATTCTTGATGGTGACATGGTTTAATTCTCAGAGTCAATATTAAAGTCAGATACTCCCGCTCTTTCTTCTTACTTAATAAAACAGAGCACCCCAAGGAGATGTACTAGGACTAATGAAACCTATGTCTAACAATTCGTAGAGTGGACTTTTAACTCTTGAAGTTCAATAGAGCCATTCGATATATGGTTTTAGAAATGGGTTTTGTACCGTGCTCAAGGTCAATAAAGAATTCAACATCACGCTCGGGGTAGACCGGAAGTTCTTCAGAAATACATCAGAAAATTCTCTAACAATGTAAATATTATTCAAATCGATTTGTCTTTGTTCAAATCCATAACATGGGCTAAGAAAGCTTGACATCCATTTTTCAATAAACTAATAGCTTTATGGCTTGATATGATAGTGATCGATTTTAGTGGTTTAGTTGTTTGAATTCGTATGACAAAGTTGGTTAGGAATATGAAAACTAACAACCTTATTTAAAACAATCAATTTTGGCATGATGAGTGGTTAACCAATCAATTCCTAAAATCACATCAAAAGCAAGTATCTTTAAAGATATAAGATCAACAGTAATGTGATAGTGCCAACTTGGATCATGCAAGATTTATAAACCGTAGATGTAACGAAGGTTACACCCAACAGAGTTTCAACAGATAAGTCAAAGTCCAATTTCTCCAGAGTCAAGTTTAAACGTTGAGCACAAGCAGGAGAGATAAAAGAATGGGTAGAACCGATATCTAGTAAGGTATAAACTTCGCAAAGAGTTCAAGATTAGCTTACCCGTAATCACCTCGCTCGGGTTTCTCGCGTTTTGGCCACCACGATAAACGCTTCTTCCAGAACCGCCGATTTCTACTTATCCGGATGACCCCTTGAGTCACCATCCCCGTTGAACTTGGTTTTGCTACTGAATCAATCTCGAAGCTATGTGGCCTTCCTTTCCACAGCTTGTAACATACCTTGGATTGTTGTGGACAGTTTAATGATATGTCCCTCTTTCCCGCATTTGTAACATCTAACTGGCAGTCGTTCTCCTCCCCTAGAATTTTTTGTTGGTGTTGGTTCTACTGTTGATGTCTTCCCGTCATTGTTGAATCTCCTCTTTCTGAAATTTTCACTTGACTCACCTCTCCTATTATCATGGCCACGATGACCACCCGAGTGGTTACCGCTTTGTTCAGATTTTTCCTCCTCATTGGTTATCATCGCCTCGATGATCTTCGCCACCAAGATGACCACAGTTGTGGTCCCTCAGTTGAACATACTCATTATCTCGTTCTAATAATTGAGCCCTATTTACAACATCTGAATATAAAGAAAATTTATGAGATATAAGATATTGCCGAATCTCGAGCTTTAGACCTCTCTGAAACATCCTCGTCATTCGCTCCTCATTTTCACCAAATGAGGTGCAAACTCGATAACTCGCAAACTTCGCCAGATCGGGACACCGCCATGTTGTTTTGTTCCATCGATAAACTCCACCTCCTTCATACGATTTAATACTTTCGTGAAATTACTTGTCATTGAATAGTTTTCAAACGCTTCCCAAGACATGCCGAAAGGGCGGTGTCGGGTACGCTTCACAAACTCCACACCAAGAGTCCGCTTTCACCATGAACATAAAGGTGGCGAATGGAACCTTCGTTTCCTCCGCATCCCAAGACATCGAATATCTTGGTAATTTGCTTGACCCACGTTTTCGCCATGATCGGATCCGATCTTTTCCTTAAATTCGTGGTGGTAAACTCCTCGAATCGCTTGTTGTGACAAGTCAGCGCATCGCTATCATTTCCACCCGTATTTTGTGCACGAATCTCCTCGTCTCGGGTTTTGCATGAACCGAAAAGCTCCTAAACATTCCATCATTCATCGTTTGCTCAGAATGTTGTTTACAGGAGGAATATTGCCTTCTGCTGCACGCTCTCCGGTTTGTAACTAAAGGTTGTTCCACGCCTCATACACTCCATTGTTAACGTTCTCAGCGACCAATCTTAAATACTGCCATAAAACAAGGGTTAATTAAACAAATTAACATATCACATAATATCCCTATATTATGACTAACCAACAAATAAGCTTAGATAAGACACATTAAAATAAGGATTTACTCATCTCTCCCTCCTAGTTCTATTCCCCGATCTCCGCCAGAGACCATATCCCTAAGCTTTGATATTCAATCGTGACGCCCCCAAAATAGGTATACAACACCCATTTCGAAGTCGCCAAATACATGGTACATGTAAAGCAAAACTACAACTTCAATAATACAATTGTCGTGCAAAATACGACAACAACACATACTATGAGTTTAAATACAAATATTGTCTTCTAGACAATATCCACACTCAAATAAATCCTCGTTAATTATTCAAACACTATTTTACGTAAATAGTGAGGATCGCTAAAACATCTTTCTAGAACCATCACTCCGCACTCGACTAGTTAGTTCCTCGCTATGTTCTCACCTCCGAGAGAAAAATGGAACAAAAGGAAAAGGGTGAGCTCAACTAGCCCAAAGAAGAATATTATGACTAAGATAATATACAACAAATTATCGTTAGTCTTCAACAGAAAAATCGATAAAATATAATAGCCAACAAGTTTTAGATCAACAATCGCAATAAACAAAGAATCCATTTAGAAGAGTCAAGAGAGAATGAGTTCTACTATCTTCTAAGATTTAAAAGTCCATCATCAATATTTTATCCTCAGAAACAATCAATATACATCTTTAATCAAATATCATCTTTTGCACACTATGCAGCCAAAGATATTCATTTGTATCACCAAATGGTCATGTTTATCTCAACACTGCTCATCTTTGCACCACGGGCCAAAGATATTCATCGATTAATCATTTATCTTTGCACTACACAAAGTCAAGATATTTAGTAATATCATCATTTAGGACCGAGGATGATGAAAAATATTTTAAAAAAAACGAATCCAATTGAAACGGAAGGACAAATAGTAGGATTCAGATATAACAGTTTATCCAAGATCAATAATACTTCATAAATACCAATTTTGAAGCAGAATTCAAAAATAAGGATCAAAACATGGATACAATCAAAGATAGTAACCATAATAGACATCTTGGACAAAAAGAAGAAAATTTCATTTTTCGGTGAATAGTGTCGTATTCGTGAATAGTGTCAGATATACGTGAATAAGGTCGTATACGTGAATAGTAACCCCGACACAAAAAGTTCTAAATTTGATAAAAAATCGATCAATATTTTGGCAAGATAATGATATTGAAGAAATAATATCATATATGAAGAAAATAACATCCCTTACCTCAAAATATCAAGATTTCGATCGGAATATCAGATATATAAGGTCAAGAAAACTTGCATCGATGAATAGAAACTCACAAAGTATCTAAATACTCACAAAATACACTCAATAATCTAGAGAGAGAAAAAGAGAAAACTTGTTTCTGTTGTGATTTTCAATTCTAACTTAGCCCTCTATTTATAGGAAAATATTAGCAGAGACTTGACCCTGCAACCCGATGGCTTTTTACTCGCTACTATTCCCACCCACCACATTTGAAATAAATTCAGCACATTTCTTCACCAACCACAAGTGGGGCCCACTCAATTCTGGAATTTTCCACCAAAATCATTTATAAACCTAATTTCTGAATCAGTCACCTCTTAAAATTCATAAAAATCATACGTTCATTTTTAACGGTTCAAAATTTGTGGACATATACTCAACTTATATATGTATAACATATCCAAAAATTACAACGATCCAACGGTCGGATTAAAAATTATAACTCACGCAATATATCTCAAAAACACTGGTTTAATTTTTAATACATTCATTTCGACAAAAATACTGATAAAACACCTCAACATTAGCTCCTTCATTTTTAACCACAATAAATATATCCAACATTTATATCCACATAAAATAAATATTTCCTTATCATATGAATCAATAATTAATTATTCACAAATAATATTACAGAATCACATTTATGACAACCAGGCCGTTCCCAGGAAAGAGAGGGTTTTCCAATAAGAATTTCTCCTTATTGGCGCGCAATTAGGTGACCAAACCTCTCCTTGACAAAACTTTCTAGACATTGCCAATAATGCTATCTAATAATATTATTCAAATAATATGAATTATTGATCTGATAATGGGAAATACTGTGCAAATGACAATTATCAAACAACAATAATATAAAATATCAACGCAAAGCAATTATTGAATCAATAAAATAAAATATTGAATAAAGAATTCATCGTAATAATTATTGAGTAGTGCCTTCTTCACGTAAGGATCAATAATTCATCAAATTGTGCATCCACGCCAGACATCGTATTTTAACCACCGGGTATTCCAACAAAGTGTTAATCTGTGAATAACTACGCCGTTATTTATAAAAACTCAAACTTGTCATTTTCTTCATCCGACGCTTATTCAAGTTATGGGGCCCATAAATGATCGCTACTGGTCGCATTTAATATTCCCGACAACAAGAATATTCCACGACCAAATGAATATTCCCCGACAACAATGATTATTTTATAACCACTTGCATATTTTGCAAAATTTGCACATTTCACCCATAACCAGATAATTATATCAAATTAATACCTTATTATTCACAATAATAATTAGAGGAAATTTGATTTTATTTATAATAAGTTGGGGTCTTACAAAGAGACAGTAGTTGATTCTACAACAGAGGCTGAGTATATTGCTGCTTCTAGTGTAGCCAAGGAGGCTGTATGGATTAAAAAGTTCATCACTGAACTTGGTGTTGTTCCAACCATTGTTGATCCGGTTGCTCTATACTGTGATAATAATGGAGCCATTGCACAGGCTAAGGAACCCGGATCTCACCAACGATCTAAGCATATACTTAGGCGGTACCATCTCATCCGTGAAATCATTGATAGGGGAGATGTACATATAGGAAGAGTGCCAACAGATGATAATGTTGCAGATCCACTGACCAAGGATTTGTCGCAGCAGAAGCACGACGGTCACACTAGTTCAATGGGTATTAGATACATGAGTGATTGGCTCTAGTGCAAGTGGGAGACTGTTAGAGTTTATGCCCTAGAGGCCAATTATTTGATATAATTGCTTAACGTTTTGATATTATATTTGATTGAATAAATGAATGATTTTATTATGGTTTTATTTACTGCGTTATATAAATGTTAACATAATAAAAATCCTTAAAATATTGATACAAATTATATAGTTTCAAGTATGTGACTTGAACATGAGATTATATATTTACAATTAGTATCATTGTTCTTAAATGTCCCTAGTCGAGTATCATTGTTGATGGGACAACAATAATGCATTAAGACTAGTATATGGATTGACTGATGACCACATCTCATTGGTCATAAATATATGAGATATTAAGTCAATGCATAGGTACATGTTAGAGAACGATGTACTAGACAGACCCACCATGAGAAATCTATGTGGAGCATTATACGAAGTGTTATTAACAATTCTCATAGTGACAATGATGTAATGGTCCTCCGACCTGAAATCACTATATTTCTTCACGGGAATTTATGTACTTTGATATCATCAAATGTCACCTTTAATAGGGTGGACTATAAAGGTGACTATTGGGTACATCATGAATCGTGTGAGGAATATGAGTGATCTAGATGGAATTTAACCCTCCTATATATTAGGGGTGATATCCATGGGCCTCTTGATTGAGTAGGACTATGAAATGCATGGCCATGCTCAAATAGTGATTTGTTTCATATAGTCTACTAATTGATCAAAAAAAAACTCAGATTAAATTATGAAGAGTATGACACATTCCATGACTCGAGTTTAATCTAGGATATTAAGGTTAAAAGGATTAAATTACATTGAAACATTGGTCACTAAAAGGTTGCATCGAATCATCAATCTTATTATTACTTAGGTAGCAGCGATGCATTACTAGATGTCGCTCACTGTTTATAATTTTATAATATGATTTTAAAATTATTGCCAACGTAATAATAACCTATAGGGTCACACACATAGAACATAATTAAAAGGGAATTAATTTAAATTATAAAGATTTAAATATGTCAATATGATTGATAGTATTTAAATTACGAATTTAAATTAATAGGATAATTTATATATAGGTATATTAATTAAGTAAGACTTAATTAAGATATATATATAAATTCGGATTTTATTAAATTAGGTTTTGAATAATTTCTTTTAATCGCTATATATATGATATGTAGCAGCCATTTTAGGTATTATTCATTAACCAAAACCCTAGCCGCTCTTAGAGTGAGACTAGAGAGAAAACAGTTTCAAAAAATCCTTATCCTTGGTGGCTAATATCGCGTTTCCTTCTTCTGCAGATCGTAGGACGATTCGTGTGGAGCGTTCGTGTGGATACCGTAGAGACGCAGTCCGTTTGAATTGTGTTGGAGATTCGACCGCATCGATTCTAGCTTTAACAATCGGTATAATTTCTAACCTCTGAATTAATTGAATTTTTCGCATGGATCCTGTTTTAGGGTTTCAGAATTGCCTTTAATTGGTTTATTTCCACTGCGTTTCTATGCTGAAATCCAAAAAATTGGCCACTATAATTGAAAATTACTCAAGCCATATGAAGAACACATATACTGTCAAACTTTTCTACTACTGACAAATGAAAATAGCATGAATTTCTTGTTTAAACAGTAGTTCTAACATCATAACCATATATAATCATCACAATCAGTAGTATACCAACAATTTTCGAAAGGATTTAGAATTCACAGAACATAAGCAAAATTCGCCGAAACTCATATATGCATACATATATATATATATGAACAAATTTACCTTTTTGTTGCTTAAGAACTCCTTGCTAATCAACTGTTGATTACTTTGAAAATTCAGAACTTCTCTCAATTCTCAGACAACTCTCTCTGAAAATCTTTTCTTTCTTCTCTCAGTATTAGTCTAGGTACTAACAATAGTAAGCGTAAACTAACTGATAATAGTTTGCATTAAAAAATAAAACTGCTATGGCAATAATAAGCCTACTTATTATATCAGTTACAAAACTAACGTATATAATATAAATATATTATATTTATTATTTTATTTGTTTTATTTATATTATTTATTTTATTTAATTTCAAAAACTAGAAATCTCAACAGCCATAAGGCTTGTTTGGCAAATACCCCTTTAAATATTAAAGAATTAATATATTAAGCCTTGTTTGTTAAAAAACTAAATTAAGCTACTTTAATTTATTTTAATAACTCCTTATAATATAGTTATTTGTCACACTATATTAATCAAGCTTTCATATTTAATTTTAATTAATTCAAATCATAATTAATTAAATAAATCATTTAATCACATAACACAATACAAATACTTAATCATTTAAATTGAAATATCAATATAATAATAATTTCTTTAATTCATCAATTATTTATTTAACAAATAATTCTCCAAATAAAATTAAATCAATTAAACAAATATTTATTCAACGATAATCACATCCATTAAATATTTATATAAATCAATAAATATTTAATATTACATTTAAAATTCTGGAATGTTACATCATTCCCTCCTTAAAATGATTCTGTCCTCAGAATCACAATTCAAACAATCAAATCGTCACATTCTTCCCTACTTACAAAGATTATGTCTCCAGAATCGAAGACATAGATTGAACAAATAACTCAAGGTAATTTTTCATCATTTCAAACGAAGTTCCCACGTTGCCTCTTCGACATTGTGGTTTCTCCATATCACCTTCACGTAAGGTATCACTTTATTTCGAGCACTTGTTCTTTCCCCGTCGACTATCCGGATAGAACTTCTTCATAAGACAAATCTTTATCGAATTGCAATGGTTCGTACTCGATCACATGCTTGTAATCGGGTTTATACGGTCGTAACACCGAAATGTGAAAAACATTATGAATATTTTCCAATTTTAGAGGTACAGCTACCTCATAAGCCACTTCCCCCACTCTTCGTAGTATTTCAAATGGTCCAATAAATCTTGGGCTGAGCTTTCCTTTCTTGTCAAAATGAATTTTCCCCTTCCAAGGAGAAACTTTTAGGAAAACAAAATTTCCTACTTCAAATTCGCGATTCTGTCTGTGTTGATCGGCATACTTTTTTTGTTTATCTTGGGCTGCTACCAATCTTGTCCTAATGAGTTTGAAAACTTTAGCAATTTGTTGTACCAGTTCTGGTCCTAACAGTTGGTGTTCACCGACTTCATCCCAGCACAGTGGAGTTCTGCACTTTCTTCCGTACAAAGCCTCGTAAGGTGGCATGCCGATGATCTTCAGCAGTGGTAATCGCTTGTCAGAGGCAAATTCTACCAACAAAGTAAATGTTCATCCCAACTTCCTTTGAAATCCATGATGCATGCTCTCAGCATATCTTCCAACGTTTGGATTGTTCGTTCGCTTTGCTCGTCGGTTTACAGATGGTATATTGTACCCATTCGCAACTATGTTCCTATACATTCTTGTAGTCTCTTCCAGAAGTTTGATGTGAACCTTGATCTCTATATGACACAATTGACACTGGAACTTCATGTCTTGACATGATCTCTTTAATGTACAGTTTCGCTAGCTGATCAAGATTAAATCTAATCTTTATTGGCAAAAAGTGTGCAGATTTTGTCAATCTGTCCACTATTACCCATATTGCATCGTATCCTTTCTGAGTCGTTGGAAGACCTACCACAAAATCCATTGTGATATGCTCCCATTTCCAATCAGGTATTTCCAACGGTTGAAGTAACCCGCTTGGTCGTTGATGTTCAGCTTTCACCTTCTGACACATCAAGCATTTTACAACGCATTTTGCAACGTCTCTTTTCGTATTCGGCCACCAAAAATGTCGCCGCAAATCTTGATACATCTTTGTACTTCCTGGATGAATCGAATATCTTGTGTTGTGTGCTTTAGTTAAGATTTCGTCTCTAATATCTGGTACTGCTGGAACCCAGATTCTTCCCTCAAATCGTAGTAGTCCTTCGGTATCGATCTTGTATTTTACATCACTACCGTCAACCACTTTCTCTTTGATCTTTTCGTATTCTTTAATTTGTAGCTGAGCACTCTTCACTTTGTCCACCAAAGTTGGACTAGCATCTATCTGAAATAGTCGTTCATCGGATTCCTTTGGAAATTTGATTTCCAACTCTAGCTTTGTCATTACTGAAATAAGCTCCTCCTGAGTAGTTATCAGCATCAACTTCTCCCGACCTTTCCTGCTCAAAGCATCTGCAACCACATTCGCTTTGCCCGGATGATAAAAGATCTCATAATCGTAATCCTTTATCAATTCCATCCACCTTCTTTGTCGCATATTCAGGTCCTTCTGTGTGAAAATATACTTTTAGACTTTTATGGTCTGTGTAGATTTCACATTTCTCTCCATAGAGATAGTGTCTCCATATCTTGAGAGCAAATACTACTGCAGCCAATTCCAAATCATGAGTCGGATAACCTTTCTCATAATCCTTCAGTTGTCTTGATGCATACACAATTACTTTGTCGTTCTGCATAAGAACACATCCCAACCCTTTATGTGAGGCATCACTATACACCACAAAGTTACTCAGATTTATCCGGTAATGACAACACAGGTGCCATGCTTAATTTCTTCTTCAAATCTTGGAAACTTTCTTCACATTTCTAAGTCCAAACAAATTTCACAGCTTTCCTTGTCAAATTTGTTAATGGAGTGGCTATCTTAGAAAAATCTTGAATAAATCGTCTATAATAACCGGCCAGTCCCAAGAAACTCCTCACTTTTGACGGTGTTCTTGGTTTTCCCAATTTATTACAGCTTTCACTTTTGATGGATCCACCGAAATTCCATCTTTGTCAATCACGTGCCCAAGAAATTGCACACGATCTAACCAAAATTCGCACTTAGAGAATTTTGCGTAAAATTTTTCCTTTCTTAGTGTTTCCAATGTCAAACATAAGTGTTCCACCTGTTCTTCTTGAGTTTTGGAATACACCAGAATGTCGTCGATGAATACCACTACAAACTTGTCTAAGAATGTTTTAAACACCCTATTCATCAAATCCGTGAATGCAGCAGGTGCATTGGTTAAACCAAAAGACATCACCAGAAACTCGTAATGTCCATACTGAGTTCTGAATGTCGTTCGTGGTATATCCTCCTTCCTCACTTTTAACTGGTGATACCCACTTCTCAAATCTATCTTTGAGAAGTATATAGCACCCTTCAACTGATCAAACAAGTCATCTATTTTTGGCAATGGATATTTGTTTTTAATAGTGACTTTGTTTAATTCTCTATAATCAAATGCAAAGATGCATTGACCCATCCTTCTTCTTTACGAATAACATTGGCGCTCCCCACGGTGAAACGCTTGGTTGAATATAATTCTTGTCTAGCAACTCTTGCAAATCTGTATTCATCAATTCCTTCATTTCTTTGGAGCCATTACAGACGGGGCCTTCGATATCGCAGGTTGTTCTAAGCACTAAGTCGATCACGAACTCAATTTCTCTATCAGACGGAAGTCCTGGAAAATTCTCTGGAAACACATCCTCAAATTCTCTCACCACTGGTATCTCTTCCAGTTTCACATTCTTTTTCTGAGTATCGACTATGTAAGCTAAATAGCCCACACAGCCTTGACTCAACAATTTCTTAGCCTGCATAATCGTCAAACATTTCATTTGTCTAGGCGAATTGCTACCATAAAATACTACCTTTGACGGGGTCATAAGGTTTACACACTTCTTTTGGCAATCAATTACCGCTCCATATTTGAACAGCCAATCCATTCCCAAAATAACATCAAACTCTCCAAGTCTAATCAGAATCAAATCTACCATCAAGATATTATCCTTAATGTTCACCTTACAGTTCTTGTATACTAATCTTACAGGGATTATCTCTTTATTCCCAATTTCTATGTTCAAAGGGAAATTCAGTTCTTCTCTAGGCAATTTTAACCTCTTAGCAAATTCATCAGAGATAAACGAGCAAGTAGCACCCGAATCAAATAATACATAAGCATCAATATCATTGATTGGGATAATACCTGACATGACATCTTTTGATTGCACAGCATCTTGCACAGTCATGTTGTAGGTTCTAGCTGTGGGTTTGTTTGATGATGTACCTCCATTGCTTCTGGTTGTCACTCCATCCTTCTTCTTAGGGCATTCAAGAGCAAAGTGATCCTTGGATCCGCACGTGAAGCACACGTTCTTCTTAGGTTGAGTGCAATTTGGGGCGATGTGACCCTCCTGGCCACAATTGAAGCATACTCATTTCCCCATCAAGCACACACCCTTGTGAAACTTCCCGCATGTAGCACATACTTCAAACTTCTTGTTTTGTTGGTTACCTTGCTGGTTTCTAGCACCCAAGTTTCCATTTCACTTCCTCTTCAAGTTGTTGTTGTTGTTTCCACCACTACCGCCTCCATTCTTAATCTCCACCTCATTCTTCTTCTTCTTCTTCTTCTTCCCCGTGAATAGTACTTTGGGAATAGTACTCCGTGAATAGTACTCATGAATAGTACTTTGTGAATAGTACCCGTGAATAGTACTTTGTGAATAGTACTTTGTGAATAGTACCGTAAAAATGAATACTACTCATGGACAGTACTCCGGCATGAAAAGCTTAAAATTTAACAAGAATGTGCAGAAAATATCCTTGTGAAATGATACTAGATGAAGCGCAAATTTCAAGGATATTATACTAATTTCACGGAGTATAGAAGCAATACTTTAATAAAATGAGGGTATAATCAGGAATACGAGACGAAATAATATTACTCACATACTACAGAGTATGGAAGACAATATTATTCCTATGAATAATTAAAAAATAATATCCCTTACCTCTGAAGAAGACTGGATACTGAAATAGTGAGGTAGCAGACTTCTCTTCTACTTTCTCTCTAAAGCTTCTCTTTATATCTTCTCTTTCTATAATTACTCTTGTGAGTCTTAGTGAATTGGTGAGAATGAAAGAAGAATGAGCTTCTATTTATAGGAAAACATAGTTTCGGTAATTGCACGTTTTGGGACTCGAAATATTATAGTATAATACCTTCATCTTTTCCTTCATTTTTAATTTAGTCATGCAAGTATTATCAAACTTGCACCACCTCCCCTAATAGTACAATCATGTGAATCAATAGTACAATCATGTAAAAAAAATAATTACAGTATAGTACCTTCATCTATATCTCCATTTTTAATTTAGTCATGCAAGTATTATCAATCTTGCACCACCTCCCCTAATAGTACATGCATGTGAATCAATAGTACACACATGTGAACAAATAGTTATGAGCATGTGAATTAATAGCAATTAATTGCTCATTTATCCGATTAATTACTCGAATGGTCAATATAACCTCCAGACATCCATTATTATCGAAATAGAAATTGATTTCCACTAATACTAATAATCCCAACACAATGAAAATATCGATTTCATCTTTAATCAACACGAACTTATTCATCATTCATATTATAACTCACAATATTTAACAACCAGATCATTCCCAGGAAAGAGGGGGCTTTCCAATAAGGATTTCTCCCTATTGGCATGCAATTAGGTGACCAAACCTCTCCTTGACAAAACTTTCTAGACATTGTCAATATTACAAATAATAATATGAATAACTTTTTCGTCTCAATTATTAATTTAATAATATAAGATATTATGCAGATGATATTGTGACAATAATTGAATCAATAATATGAGCAATATTATGCAGCAATTACTGTAGCAATAATTGAGTATAACTGAGTGACTTCTCATGTAAGCATCAATAATCAATACCGCAGCTACTATGCAACCAATGCCAGACATATTCTTGTACTTTTACCACCGGATAGTTCAAAAGTTTAACGGTAAAACTTTCGCCGTTATTTTATAAAAAGATAATTCTGTCGTTTTCTAATTACGACAATACATCCGTTGTGGGGTCCACTAATGATTGTGTCGTCGTACGAATATTCCCTGTTAAAACGAATATTCCCCGACCAATCAAATATTATATAACCACTTGCTTACTTTATAAAATTTGTAAATAATACCCACAACTATAACATTATATCAAATCCACACCATAATATTCAAAAATATATTTCAAGAAAAATTAATCTTTATTCATAAAAGTTGGGTTCTTACAAAAAGGATTAAATTACATTGAAACATTAGTCACGAAAAAATTGCATCGAATCATGGATCTTATTATTACTTGGATAGAAGTGATGTATTACTAGATGTCGCTCACTGTTTATAATTTTATAATATGATTTTAAAATTATTACTAACGTAATAATAACTTATAGGGTCCCACACATAGAATATAATTAAAAGGGGATTAATTTAAATTGTAAAGATTTAAATATTTCAATATAATTGATATTATTTAAATTACGAATTTAAATTAATAGGATAATTTATATATATGGGTATATTAATTAAGTAAGACTTAATTAAGATATATATATATATATATATTCGGATTTTATTAGGTTTTTGATTAATTCCTTTTTAACCACTATATATATGATATGTAGCAGCCATATTAGGAATCATCATTAACCTAAAAACCCTAGCCGCTCTTAGAAAGAGACTAGAGAAAAAGTTTTCAAAAATCATGTTCCTTTGGTAGCTAGTATCGCAGCCCCCTTTATTATAGAATCGTGCGATGATTCGCGTGCGTTCGTGTGGATACCATAGAGACGTAGTTTCGTGAGAGATTGCGTTGGAGATTCGAAGCGTTTCAGAGGCTTCATCATAATCGGTAAAATCTCGTAAACACTGAATTAATGTCTGTTTCGCATAGATCCTGTTTTAGGGTTTCGAATTTGGCTTTATAATTTTTATTTTCCGCTGCGTTTTTATGCTGAAATCCCTACAAAAATGTACATCACGGGAACCGAATCTAGATCCATTAGACTGAATCTGTGATCACATGATTCCTAGGCTCACATGATGTAGCAATTTATATGAAAGATGTAAACAATTATATATATAAAAGCTGTAAATATATAATATATATATATATATATATATTTGTGTGTGAAAACAATCAACCACCACAAAGCATCTCTATGGGGGATTGAGAAAATGTAAATAAATCAATAAAGCGATCAACTACCTTGAAGTAAACTCCAGACGGGACAAAATGTTAAGAAAGCAATAAAAGCGATCAACCACCTCGAAGTAAACTCCAGGCGGGATAAAATATAAATAAAGCTGTAAAAGGCCACGAAGTAAACTCCAGGCCTGACAGAAATGTAAATAAAGCGATAAAAGGTCACGAAGTAAACTTCAGGCCAGACTAAAATGTAAATATATATATATATATATATATATATAAAAATCCATGTTACATGAGAACACATCCTAACCCTTTGCCTGAAGCATCGCTGTAGATAACAAATCCATCTGAACCAGATGGTATTGTCAGAATAGGTGTCGAAATGAGTCTCCTCTTGAGCTCTTGGAAACCCTTCTCGCATTCCTTGCTCTATACAAATTTTGTATCTTTCCGAGTTAGCTGAGTTAACGGAGTAGCGATTCTAGAAAATCCTTCCACGAATCTCCGATAATAACCAGCTAAGCCCAGAAAGCTACGTACTTCAGTCACCGACTTCGATTGCTCCCAACTTTGTATTGCTGCAATCTTCATCGGGTCAATAGATATTCCATGTTTTGACACCACGTGCCCAATGAATGCTACTTCCTCAAGCCAGAACTCGTATTTCTTTAGCTTGGCATATAGCTTGTTATCACGAAGCCTTTGAAGGACCAGCTTTAAATGGCGCTCATGATCTTCACGGCTTTTGGAATAGATGAGGATGTCATCAATAAAGACGACAACGAACTGATCCAAATATTCTTTGAACAGATGGTTCATCATATCCATGAAAGCAGTAGGAGCATTAGTCAATCCAAAAAACATGACTAAGAATTCATAATGCCCATACCGAGTTCTGAAGACAGTCTTTGGAATATGCTCAGTTTTAATCTCCAGCTGATGATATCTAGAACGAAGATTGATCTTTGAAAAGAATTATGCTCCTTGCAACTGGTCGAACAGGTCATCAATGCGAGGTAGCGGATACCTATTCTTGATGGTGACATGGTTCAATTCCCGGTAGTCAATACAAAGTTATATACTCTCGTCTTTCTTCTTTATGAATAAAATAGGAGCACCCCAAGGAGATGTACTAGGACGAATGAAACCGATGTCCAACAACTCTTGTAGTTGGACCTTTAACTCCTAAAGTTCAATAGGATCCATTCGATATGGGATTTTAAAAATGAGTTTTGTACCAGATTCAAGGTCAATAAAGAATTCAACTTCACATTCTGGGGGTAGACCGAAAAGTTCTTCAGGAAATACGTCAGGAAATTCACTAACAACAAAAATATTATTCAAATCTGACGTATTTTTGTTCAAGTCCATGACATGGGCTAAGAAAGTTTGACATCCATTTTTCAGTAAACGAATGGCTTTATGGCTTGATAGGATAGTGATTGATTTTAGTGGATTGGTTGCTTGAATTCGCATAACAGGTTGGTTAGGAATATAAAAAGTAACAACCTTACGAAAATAATCAATTTTAGCATGATGAGTGGTTAACCAACCAATCCCTAAAATCACATCAAATGCAAGTATTTTCAACGAAATAAGATCGGCAGGTAGTGTGATGGTTCCAACTTGAATCAAGTAAGATTTATAAACAGTAGATGTAATGAAAGTTTCTCCTAACGGAGTCTCAACAGATAAGTCAAAGTTTAATTTCTCCAGAGTCAAGTTCAAACGTTGATCACAAGCAGGAGAGATAAAAGAATGGGTAGAACCGGTATCTAATAAGGTATAAACTTTGCAAGAGTTTATGATTAGCTTACCCGTGATCACCTTGTTCCGGTTCCTCGTATTTTGAGCAGTCACGACAAACGCTCTTCCAGGAACCACTGACTTTGACTTGTCTGGGACAGCCTTTGAAGTCACCATCCCCATTGGACTTGGTTTCGCTACAAGACAATCTCTAGCTATATGACCTTCCTTTCCATAGTTATAACACATCTTGGATTAATGTGGGCAGTTTGGGCTGATGTGTCCCTCTTTCCCATATTTATAACATACGATCGATGATCGATCTCCTCCCCTAGAAACAGTTGGTGCTGACGTCTTCACGTTGTCATTGTTTTACCTTCTCTTTTTGAAATCTCCCCTCGACTCGCTTCTTCTACCATTATGGCCACGATTACCACCATAGTGGTTACCGCTTTTGTCTGAATGTTTTCATCTCCGCTGGTTGTCATTGCTCCGATGACTACTGCCACCGGTATGACCCTGGTTGTGGTCCCTCGGTTGAACATACTCATTATCTCGCTTTAATAATTGAGCCTTGTTTACAACATCTGAATATAGAGAAAATTTATAAGAGATAAGATATTACCGAATTTCAGGTTTCAGACCTCTCAGAAACATCCGCGTCATACGTTCCTCATTCTCTACCAAATGAGGTGCAAACCTGGATAACTCTGCGAACGTAGCCTCTTATTGGGACATAGTTATGTTATTTTATTCCAATCTAATAAAATCTACCTCTTTCATATGACGAATACTTTCAGGAAAGTACTTGTCATTGAACAGTTTCTGAAATGTTTCCCAAGACATGTTGAGTGCGGCTGGATGGGTACGCTTCACAGATTCCCACCAATAATCTACCTCACCACGGAACATAAAGGTGGCGAATGGAACCTTCTGTTCCTCCGTGCATCCCAAGACATCAAATATCTTGGTAATTTTCTTAACCCACGTTTCCGCCTTGATCGAATCCGGATTTCCCACAAACTCTGGTGGTAGCAAATCTTTGAACTGTTTGGCTATGACAAGTGGCGCGTTGCTATCATTTCCACCCGTATTTTGTCCACGAGTCTCCCTCGTTTGATTTTGCATGAACTACAAAAAGTTTCTAAATATCCCATCATTCATCGTTTGTTCGGTAGTGTTGTTGTAGCATCCCCAAATCCGGGTACTTTTTACCTAAGATCTGGTACATCATTTCTATAACTATTGCGGAAGATATAAGCATAAATTGTTTATACATTAAACTTTTACACATCATTCCCAAGGTCTACAACATTAACTTAATACATACCTTCAATAACTTAGAAGATTTACAATGCTATTTTCTTCAGAAAATTTAATAGATCTAACTGCAACATAATTTAATCTTGCACTTTGAATTTACTTATGTCTTTACTCGAGCTTTCATCTTAATCTGAAAATTTTATCATGATATAGCAAGGGTGAGCAACAAATTTGCCCAACAAGTATAAGTTTAATTGAGGATATATCATGATTGAAAGAATTGAACAATAAGCTAGCTAACTTTCAACAATATAAACATTGTGAAAGAGCATGAACCAATTTTCTTAGCTGAACGACCAAGTCAATAAAAATGAATGGTCAATAATGAACAGATTAACTTAACCAAATGGTAATGAAGGTGATCAGCCTTTCATACCTGATGAACATTTACAACATGCACAACGTGCGAATCAATAATCATTATATACGGGAATAATCAACAACAATTATTCACTAACATGTTTTGAACATACAACTCTAGTTGAGTTAGGAAACTTGCATGTACCGCTGATTACCGTTAAGCAATCTAATTTAATCTCTCATGAAAGACCTATCAATTATAAGATTGATCTTTCAATTAGTATAACATACTTGGTAGCTCTTAATACTATTTATTTATCCATAAATTATCTAACACTTAATCACAAAAATCAAATTTAGATAACAAGTTAACACAGCAGTATTATTATCATCCTTTGATAATTCTTTAATCACTATATCATATACATTATGATTTATCATTTTAATCTTATATATTATAAGTTCTTCCTTAACATCTAATAAGTCAAATACTAATCATGCAACCCAGATTTGCAATGCAGCAAACTGGATTCCAAATCCAGCGACCTGGATCCAACAGATTTCCAATCCTGCAAGCCTGGATTCACCAATCCTTCAATCCAACAAGCTGGATTCATAATCCTTCAATTCAGTAAGCCTGGATTCATAAATCTTTCAATCCAGCAAGCTGGATTCAATATCTTTCAATCCAGCAAATCCTGGATTCATAAATCCTTCAATCCAGCAAGTTGGATTCCATATCCTTTTCACGAAAATACCAACTCAACTTATTATTTTTCTATCTTTTGTCCAAACATATATACATACATTTCATACACAAAAAGTATTTTTCCAAAAAATCAATTCTCTTTGGTATTTTTCAAAAATCATTCTTAATGTGTAGCCTAAGAAATTAGCCCTATCATGCTCAACTCCAGAAATTCTCATCTTTTGACACAATCTTATACGTGTTAACATGACGTTCCAGTTTAAATTTCATATCCATCAGAGTTATAGAACTCCGGTTATAGCCATTTTCATCAAAAAATCACAAAAATTAAAATGACCATAACTTGGTCGTTTTAAGTCGGAATGAGCTCATATTTGGACAGTAGGTACTTTATACCATATATTTTCATTTCCCAAAATGCCGGAATTATTCTCACAAATTAAGTTGCCGAAACAGCCCCTGGAAAGTTCTTGGCAGTATGTATTTTGGAAAAACGTCTTTTTCGTACTTTATTAAAAATAATCCATACGAAAACTACATCTCCTTTTTCAGTGATTCCACTTGGAGATATTAGAAAACTTATCATAGTATCCTCTCAAATGTTTTCAGAATTTTTTTAATGTCAGAAAAATGATGAAATTACCCCTACCCTTGACTATCCAAAACAGTCTTTTTTTCCTTAAAAGACACGAAACTGTTTTTACTAAATCAGTCATAACTTTTTATTTTCAAAAAAATTTTTAGCGATTCTTGAGCCCCCACGAAGCTAACTTTCGGGACTACAACTTTTATTCTTTGACCTTTTCCAAATTCGAAACACAGAATTCCATAAATTCCGTGTAAAGTGACTAACCCGAGTTGGTTTTCTAGTTTTGACTCGGCTACTTTAAAATAGCATAACTCTTTGCTACGAAGTCGAAATTAGTCTGTTCTGGAGTCAATGGAAAACTTATTCAGTGTAATATAACATATCAAAAGCCCGGAATTTTTAGAGCACTCTAGCTAACCCCGAATTTTCTGTGTAGAGACAGCAGTCACTAGCTTTTCTAAGCTTTATAAAAAATATTTTACTTTTCTTTCTTTGGATCAAACTTTTAACACCTAAAATGGTTAGATATACACATAACACACTCTAAAACATGTAGATCAAGAGTTTTAAAGTTCAAAACATAAGTTCTTTATTTCATCAAATCATTAAAATAAAAATACATAAACTAAGGGTTTAGGGTTTATACCTTTTCCCTTTTGGGTTTTTCTTCTTCTTCTTCTTCTTCTTCTTCTTCTTCTTCTTCTTGTTCTTGTTCTTACTAGGTGGAGCTCTAAGTCATGAACCAAATCTACTCTTCTACTTCTCTCTAAGCCCCACGGCAGCCCCCCATGAATTTTCTCTATTTCTAGTTTTCTTTTGGAGACTTAGATCAAAAAGAGAAGTAAACTCTTTTTAGCAAATGAAATGCACTTCATTTAGTCTTAAAAAAAATTATATAGATATAACATGTATATCTATACAAATCTTCCCACAATCTTCATCTTCTCTATCTAATATTTCCAAATCTTGGGCAAAATGTGGCTAGGACATAATGGTGACATTTGGCTTGAGTGTAAGGGTTAACTTTGGAAAAAAAATTCCACACATGCTCATTTCTCCCATATGTCATGATCGGTACATCACCCTTTATTTTAGCCCCTTTTTTGATTTAATTTAATTGCTCAATTTAGGTAATTTATCCTCTAAAAATCCAAGGTGGAGTGGGCCAAAGTTTTGGCTTATCCAATTAATTTATTTGGGCTTTCAAAAAAAATTACTTGGGCCATGTAAATAACATAATCCAACACTTTTTAATATTACCATTCCCTAATTATTTAATTAGGATTTCCATGTACTCAATTTAGATAAAATTTCTTACTTAAGTACATTTAATTTCTTAATCCAATTAGACTTACCTTAATTATGTTATAAAAGTAATTAATTGAGATGTATAAAATAAATCTCTTAAAATTAGTATATATTCTAAATACCATAATTCTCTCATCCCATAACCCTTAAGTTATTCAATTCTTCATTCCTAATATATAATTAGTATTACCTTAGTTTCCTTTAATTGTTTATATAATAAATAAATATAAATCATCACATAATATTCATATTCACTTAATCACATAATAAATAAATAAATTGTGACATGCTCCACAATTCTCTTAGATTAGGACACTAGTATATATTTAAATACTAGGACCACTAAATAAAAATAACCATTTAGGTTATTTAATTCTCATACCATAATTAAATAACTTATTCAAGTTATACAATTTATATTGTATAATTAAATTTAATTTCCTCCTCCTCTCCATAAATTATTTTCAAACAATTTAATTATATATTAAATATATTATTTAATATATTCATTCATTTATTCAAATATAAATTTAATTTACTAACTAGTTGATACCAATATACATATTTGCATCTTGGATATCCTCTCATATTTTTACTTTACATCCTTTGGTATAATAATAAATATTATACCATTATCCATATAACATAATACCATATATCCAATTATTTTCTTTAATTTCTATAAATTGTCTTCACAATTTATTTAACTGGAGTAAATATTTTAATATATTCACCACATACACATTCTTATGAACTTATACACTAAACATATAACTCATTATCAGACTATCACTTATAGTCCATCAAATCATTCAAGTTTGAAATCCTTAAAATTCCTTCATAGAAATGTCAAATCCATACACTTATTTTATGTCTAGGTTCATCTTATAACCTTTAATCCATCATTTTAGAATTTTATTAATTATTTAAATTCTCGGCTTGTCACAGTTGTTTATAGGAGGAATATTGTCTTCCTGTTGCACGTTCCCCTGGTTGGTGATTAAAGGTATCTCCACGGTCTCATTCACTCCATTATCAACATTCTCAGCTGTCATTCTCAAATACTGCCATAAAAAAGGGTTAATTAAAGAAATTGACGTACCACATAATATCCATATATTTTGACCGATCAATTAAATACCAAATAAGCTTAGGTAGGACACATTAGCGAAGGATTTACTCGTTTCTCTCCTCCTAGTTCTATTCCCCGATCTTCGCCAGAGACCATATAACCTGGCTCTAATACCAACTGTGACACCCCCAAAATAGGTATACATCACCCATTCTGAGTCGCCAAATACATGGTACAAAAAACAACTACAACTTTATTATTATAATTCTCGTGCAAAATACGACAAGATATAAACTGTGAGTTTAAATACAAATATTGTCTTCTAGACATTATTCAAACTCAAATAAGTCCTCATTATAATTATTGATACACTATTTTACAAAATAATGAGGACTGCTAAACAACTATCTTGATCCATCATTTAATACACCGACTAGTTCCCGCTATATTCTCTCCTCTTGAGAAGAAAAATGGAACAAAAAGGAAAAAGGGTGAGCTCAACTAGCCCAGTAAAGAATATTATGACTAAGATAATGAACAACAAATTATCGTTAGCCTTCAACAAATCAGATAAAATATAATGGACAACAAGTTTTAGATCAATATTCGCAGCGAAAATAAAAATTTATTAGAAGAGTTAAGTAGATAATGAAATCTACTATCATCTATGAATTTAAAATTCAATAATCAATATTTTATCCCTATAACATCAATCAATATACATCTTGAATCAAATATTCATCTTTGCACTACGGGCCAAAGATATTCATCTGTATCACCAGTTGGTCATGTTCATCTCAACACATGTTCATCTTTGCACTATGGGCCAAAAATATTCATTAGGTAATCATTCATCTTTGCACTGCATGCCAAAGATATTCAGTTATATCATCATTTAGGATTGAGGATGATGAAAAATATTTTAAAGAAACGAATCCAGTGAGACAAAAGAACAAAGATTAAGGATTCGTACTTCAGTTTATCCAAGTTCAAAAACACTCCATAATAAACCATAGTGGAGTAAAATTCAAGAATGAAGATCAAAACATGGATACAATCAAAGATAGTAATCATAATATACATCTTGGACAAAGAAGAGAAAATTTTATATATTTTTTTGGTGAATAGTGTCGTATACGTGAATAGTAACCCCGACACAAAAAGGTAGAAATTCCACAATAAAATTTATATTAATATTTTGGCATAATGATATTGAAAGAAATAATATCATTTACGAAGAAAATAACATCCCTTACCTCAAAAGAACAGTACTTCTGACTAGAATATCGGATATAAGACTGTAGGAAACTTGCGCTGAATAACAACTCTCAAAGTATCTAAATACTCACAAAATACGCTCGATAATATAGAAAGAGAAAACTTATGATTCTGATGTGATTTTCAATTCTAACTAAGCACCATATTTATAAAAAAATACTAGAACACCAAAAGAGACTAAATTAATAAAATAATATTTTTTTCTTCTACGCACACTTATTTGAAAAAAAATTAGCCACCACATGTGGGGCCCACCAATTCAGCACTTTTCTAAAAAATACAAAAGTGGGGCCCACCCATGTTTTAATTAAAAAACTATTTATTTTCGAAACTTCAATAATTCATAATAAAAAGCCCTTTTATCAGAAAAATACAAATTTTATGTCCATTCCATAGGAAATTAAATTCTCTACAACTTTGTAGAAGAAAGTTTTTTCAAATTCCAAACAGAAAATAACCAGAATCCACATACGGATGATTTTTCCACACTTTCATTTCAACAAAATACATACGGAGGCTTTTTTTTTCTTCTATGCAGCATTCCTTCTTTGAAACTTCAAAGCCTACCAAAAAGGACAACTCCACCCACCACATGTTTATATATATATATATATATATATATATATATATTAAAATAATTATAATTATTAAAAAGAATTCATAATTCCATTCTCTCTCTTCCACCTCATTTTATTCATATACCGTGAATTTAGTGCAAAAATATCACCATTATTATATTATCACATTATACATTTATAATGTAATATAATAATATATTTGAATGACTTATTTTATCAGAAAAGATAAAATATTAATTTTCAACAATTGTCACTTTTCTAAAAATTCCTCCATTTATATCCACATTAAATAAATATTTTCTTATCACTAATTAATTATTCACAAACAATATAACAGAGTCACAATTATGACAACCAGGTCGTTCCCAGAAAAGAGGGGACTTTCCGATAAAGATTTCTCCTTATCGGCGCGCAATTAGGTGACCAAATCTCTTTTCTAGTCAGAACTTCCTTAGACATTGCCAATAATGCTTGTGACACCCCCAAAATAGGTATACATCACCCATCTTGGGTCGCCAAATATATGGTACTGAATACAAATACAAACTTAATTATACAACATGAGCTGAGAGTTTTTACACGAATATTATCTTCTAGACAATATCCAAACTCAAATGGAGTCCTCATTGCATTTATTGTCACACTTTTTTATAGAATAGTGAGGACCACTATAACACCATCTCGGACCATCACTCCGTTCCTCGACTAGTCCTGTCTATGTTCTCATTTCCTAAAGAGAACAATGAAAGCAAAAGGGTGAGCTCAACTAGCCCAGTAAGAAATATTATGACTAAGATAATTCAGAATAAGTTATCGTTAGCCTTCAACAATGTTAAACTGATAGAATATAATAGACAACAAGTTTAACTGCAGCGGAACAAGCAATCCATTAGAAGAGTCAAGTGGAGCATGATATCTACTATCTTCTATGATTTAAAAAGTTTTTCATCAACTTTATTTGAGACTCGATTTTTTAATAAATAAACCACATCAACGAATCATCCCTGCACCACGGCCAAGGATATTCATGTAATCATCAATGGTCATAATTATACCGAATAATCCCTGGTCATAATCATACCAACAATTGTCCATCAATGCACTACAGGCCAATGAGGACTTTTACCACATCATTTATAACATTACGGGTCATGATTATACCGAATGATCCCTGCTCATAATCATACCAATCAACAGTCCATCTATGCACGTAAGCCAAAGATGACTTTCATCACAATATAAGCATGAGGATGATGACAATGATATAAGAATTCAATTAAAAGAAACAAAGGATAAATTTTTAAATATTTATAATTTAATTTATCCAGAATTCAATAATGTTCAAATTGTCAACATGATACTGCTTTGTGGAGTAAAATTCAAGAATGATATTGTATTAAAAATAATTTGGATCGAAAAGAAATTAATTTGTGTAATGAATAGTACTCCGGGTGAATAGTACCCAGTGAATAGTACTTCGGGAATAGTATTCCGTGAATAGTACTCATGAATAGTACTTCGTGAATAGTACTATGAATAGTACCCGTGAATAGTACTTTTGTGAATAGTACCGTATAAATGAATAGTACTCATGGACAGTACTATGACATGAAAAGCTTAAAATTTAACAAGAATGTGCAGAAAATATCTTTGTGAAACGATACTAGATAAAGCGCAAATTTCAAGAATATTCTACTAATTTTACGGAGTATAGAAGCAATACTTTAACAAAATGAGGGTATAATCAGGAATACGAGAAGAAATAATATTACTCACATACTATAGAATATGGAAGAAAATATTATATCTTACGAATATTGAAAAAAAAATATCCCTTACAACTATAGAACGAAAATAATATTCCTTACGAATATTAAACGAAGACAACATCCCTGCGAATATTGAACGAAAATAATATTCCTTATGAATATTGAACGAGAATAAAATTTCTTACGAATACAAAAAGTAATATCGTAAGCGAATATGAAATAAATAATACCCCTTACCTCAGAAGAAGACTGGATACTGGAATATTGAAGTAGCATACTTCTCTTCTTCTTTCTCTCTATAGATTCTCTCTCTATAATTGCTCTTGTGAGTCTTAGTGAATTAGTAAGAATGAAAGAAGAATGAGCTTCTATTTATAGGAAAATATAGTTTTGATAATTGCACGTTTTGGGGCTCAAAATATTACAGTATAATACCTTCATCTTTTCTTTCATTTTTAATTTAGTCTTGCAAGTATTATCAAACTTGCACCACCTCCCCTAATAGTACATCATATGAATCAATAGTACATTCATGTGAATCAATAGTTCTATACATGTGAAAAAAATAGTTATAGTATAGTACCTTCATCTATATCTCTATTTTTAATTTAGTCATGCAAGTATTATCAATCTTGCACCACCTCCCCTAATAGTACATGCATGTGAATTAATAGTACACACATGTGAACAAATAGTTATAAGCATGTGAATTAATAGCAATTAATTGCTCATTTATCCGATTAATTACCCGATTGGTCAATATAACCTCCAGACATCAATTATTATCGAAATAAATGTCGATTTCTACTAACACTAATAATCCCAACACAATGAAACTATCAATTTCATCTTTAATCAACTTGAACTTATTTATCATTAATATTGTAACTCACAATATTTAACAACCAGATCATTCCCAGGAAAGAGGGGGCTTTCCGATAAGGATTTCTCCTATCATGCCATAATTAGATGACATAACCTCTCCTCGATGTAACTTCTAGACATTGTCAATATTGCAAATAATAATATGAATAAATTTGTCGTCTCAATTATTGATTTAATAATATAAAATATTATGCAGATGATACTGTGACAATAATTGAATCAATAATATGAGAGATATGATGCAGCAATTATTGTAGTAATAATTGAGTATAACTGAGTGACTTCTCACGTAAGCATCAATAACCAATAACGTGTGCTACTATGCAACCACGCGTATTACTGTACTTTTACCACCGGGTATTTCAATAGTTTAACGGTAAAACTTTCGCCGTTATTTTTATAAAAAGATATTTACGTCGTTTTTCTAACTACGATAAAACTTACATTGTTAGGGGTCCACTAATGATTGTGTCGTCAGTCACGGATATTCCAAACAAAAAAGAATATTTTCCGTCCAAATGAATATTTTATGACAACTTGCTTACTTTACAAAATTTTCACATATCACCCTTAACTTTAACCCTTTATCAATTTAACCATTTACTAAATAGAATAATAATTATAAAAAAATTGAATATTTTCATTTCATAAAATTCGGGGTCTTACAATACTATCTAATAATATTATTCAAATAATATGAATTATTGATCTGATAATGGAAATACTGTGCAGTGACAATTATTGAAACAACAATAATATAAGCAATTATTGAATCAATAAAATAAAATATTGAAGCGAAGAATTATCGTAATAATTATTGAGTAGTGTCTTCTTACGTAAGAATCAATAATTCAAAAATATTGTGCAATATCGTGTTATTCTTTGTGCAACCACGCCAGACATCGTATTTTAACCACCGGGTATTCTAACATGTTGTTAATGGTAATAATTACGCCAAGATTATTTATAAAAACTCAAACTTGTCATTTTTTCATCCGACCGCTTTTTCGTTATGGGGCCCACAAATGGTCGCTGCAGGTCGTGCATTTAATATTCCCGACAACAAGAATACTCCACGACCAAACGAATATTCTCTGACAACAATGAATATTTTATAACCACTTGCTTAATTTTGCAAAATTTGCACATTTCACCCATAAACAAAGCATTATATCAAATTAACACCGTATTATTCAAAATAATAATTAGAGGAAATTCGATTTTATTTATAAAAAGTTGGGGTCTTATAGAAAATAGGTATTTTTTTTTTCTAATATGAGCTTCTGGTCCGATACTATTGAAGTAATATAAAAAAAATATTCATTACCTTCGTTATTGGTTTCAATATGATAACCATTATAACGTATATCCTTAAAACTGAGTAAATTTTTGCTTGATTTAGAAGAATACAAAACATCATCAATACAAAGTTTTGTGTCTTTGGCAACATGATAATCTCTCTTCCAGAGCTTTCAATTAACTTCGACAAACCTGATATGGTATTGACATTGGCTTTGGATAATTTTAAAATTTTAAAATATTTTTTTATCTTTGAGGATCATATGAGTTGTTGCATTGTCTGCTAGACAAAAATCTTCCCTACTCATCTTGGAATTGATTTTACCAGTAGGCCCATGCATCTTCATTTATGCAAAACATAAATTAAACTTTATTACTTAAAACATAAATAAAACATATCAAAATAAAAATACTTATTACAATGTTATAACATAATGAAAGAAAAATAATTAATTGGTATGGACATTTCTATCACAAATCATATTTATTAGAATACGATAATATAATAAGAGAAAATAATTAATTGGTATGTACATTTTCATCTCCAATCAAATTATCAAATTTTCCATCAACATCCTCAAATAAATCAGAGACATCAAGATGAGTCATATCCACTCCATTTGAAAGGTTAAGATAATTCATGAGATCTTCAAGATCATTTTGATCAACAATTTTTTTTTCAATTTCCTTTCTCTTTTCTTTTATAGATGGTTGGTACAAATCTACCAAATGTTTAGGAGTACGACATGTACGCGACGACCTTCCATTCCAAACCTATAACACTTATTTTTAAGATAGTTTGATGGTTTATTTTATAAACCCTTGCCATTTTTATTCTTCTGATGGTAAGGAGTGTTAGTCCTTTTTAACAAATTATGAGTATGATCCTCCCTCTATATTGATTGTTCCTTCCACGCCCACAATCACGAACATAATTTCTTCTATGTTTATCAAATGAGGTTCCATTCGCTTCATGGAATGAAATAGAACTGGTCGGGCGAGATTAATGGTTTTTAAGCAAAAGCTCATTATTTTGTTCAACATTGTTTAGCCACTAGAAGACATGATATCAATTTAGAATATTTTGTGAACTTACGCTCTAGATATTGTTGTTGCAGGAGCATATTCAAGGTATAAAATGTAGTAAATGTTTTCTCTAACATGTCTTCATTAGTGATTTTTCCCCCACATAATTCTAATAGTGAGATTATTTAAAAAAGTGCAGAATTTACTCACTCACACTTTTAAAATCTTGCAACCTCAGGTTCAACTAATTATAATGAACTTTTGGGAGGATTGCATATTTTTTATTCTAATATATTTCCTTTAAATCATTTCATATGACAAGATGGTCTTTTACTGTAAAGTACTCAGATTTAATTCTTCATGGAGATGATGACGAATAAAAATCATTGATATTGTATGATCCTGCAGGGATGCTTGATTGCCAACTTTAATTATATATCCAAGACTTTTTGTCTCTAGGTGAATCTCAACATCAAGGATCCATGACAAGTAATTATTGCCCGAGATGTCAAGGGCAACAAATTCAAGTTTTGTAAAATTCAACATTTATATAAATAAAATAGGATAACGCGACTCTCATAAAAATTTTAATCAATTAAAAATCATTAAAATTATGAGCATAAAATGTTAAGACAAACAAATAGAATAATTACTAATTACTTAACAAGAAAACTTACAGTGAATTGAAAAAATTATACAAAAAATATTTGATGTTTGAAGAACAATGGGAGGACAACTTCCTTTCCAAAATTGAATAGAAACTCATGCTGCTAATGTAAGACCCCAACTTTTTGAATAAAGATTAAATTTTCTCAAAATATATTTTTGAATATTATGGTGTGGATTTGATATAATGTTATAGTTGTGGGTAATATTTACAAATTTTTCAAAGTACGCAAGTTGTTATATAATATTAGATTGGTCGGGGAATATTCGTTTTAACAGGAATATTCGTACAATGGCACAATCATTGGTGGACCCACAACGTAAATTATTGTCGGATCGAGAAAACGATAAAAATACTTTTTATGAAAATAACGGCGGAAGTTTTACCGTTAACTGTTGAAACACCGGTGTTAAAAGTACAAGAATACGCTGGCGTGGTTGCATAGTAGCACACCAGTATTGATTATTGATGCTTACGTGAGAAGTCACTCGCTTATACTCAATTATTTCTACGATAAGAATTCACGCATCATATCTATCATATTATGGATTCAATTATGGTCAAGATTATCATCGTGATAAAATGTTTTTTATTAAATCAATATTTGAGACGACAAAGTTATTCATATTATAAACCGCAATATTTACAATGTCAGAAGTTCTCATCGAGGAGAGGTTTGGTCACCTAATCGCGCATGATAGGAGAAATCCTTATCGAAAGCCCCCTCTTTCCGGGAACGACACTGGTTGATAAATATTGTGAGTTATAATATTAATGATGAATGTTGTTCTGAGTTGAATTTGGAGACGCGGACGTGATATTTGAGTCCGTGAAGCATTTAAATTAGTAAAAATAGTCTATAAACACAAAATTTTTCGGGATTCACTAATTGGTCAAAAAGTCAACAGTTGACTTTTTTGGGAAAAGTCAAACTTCAAAATTTATATTTTTGATAAAAATAGTTTCATTATGTTGGAATTGTTTGTGTTAGTGAAAAACAACATTTATTCCGATGATAATTGATGTCTAGGGGTTATATTGATAAATCGGGTAATTTATCGGATAAATGAGCAATTAATTGCTACTAATTCACATGCTTATATAACTATTTGTTCACATATGTGTACTATTGAATCACATTATTTACTATTAGGGGAGTTGGTGCAAGATTGATAATACTTGCATGACTAAGTTAAAAATTGAGGTATAGATGGAGGTACTATATCGTAATTCATATTTTTCACATGATTATACTATTGATTCACATGATTGAACTATTGATTCACATTATTTACTATTAGGGAGTTGGTGCATGATTGATAATACTTGCAGGACTAAATTAAAAATGAAAGAAAAGTTGGAGGTATCAGATTTGTAATTTTTGAGCCCCAAAGCGTGCAATTATCGAAACTATATTTTCCTATAAATAAGCTCATTCTTCCTTCATTTCTCACCAATTCACAAAAGCTTTAGAGCGATTATTATAGAGAGAAGTTATAGAGAGAAAGAAGAAGAGAAATCTGCTACTCACTATTCCAAATATCCGCTTTTTCCAAAGTAGGAGTATTATTTCTTTCTTATCTATGAAGAGAACTTCGTTATTCCATTCATTATTATTCGTTAGAATAACTGAATACGCTGGGCTACCCTATACTTGGTGAAATTCTTACATTGTTCCATTCTTTATTATTCGCTGGAATATCCACATGCATGCTTTACGTGGGACCGATTCCATCTTTATTATTCTATTAGAATATATCACATGCATGCGTTTTCTGCCCGGATTCGAAATCTTTATTATTATACGTTTGAATATCACATGCATGCGTTTTTACGCCGGACCGATTACATCTTTATTATTCTCATTAGAATATCCACGTGTGTGCGTTTCTGCCGGACTGATTCCGTTATTTATTATTCTATTGGAATAACCCGCCAAAGGCGGTCTTTCGCATGCCGGTGATTTCTTTTGTTATTCCATTCCTTATTATACTTAGTTGGTTAAAGTTTTGACTTCTATACTCCATGAAATTAGTGGAATATCCTTGATATTTGCGCTTCATCCAGTATCTTTTCGTGAAAATATTCTTCTGAGCATTCTTAAATTTTACTCTATAAAGCAGATCGTTGACAATTTGGACATTATTAGTTCTGGATAAAATAATTCTTGAACTTGTTTTATTGAATTCTTATATCATTGTCATCATCCTCATGTTTATATTTTGTTGAAAGTCATATGTGGCCTATAAAGTGCATAGATGGACTTGGTATGATTATGACTGAGGATTATTCTTGTAATCACGACCGTAATGTTACAAATGATGTGGTAAAAGTCCTCATTGGCCCGTAGTGCATGATGATGGACGAGTTGTTGGCATGATCATGACCATTAATGAATACACAAATATTCTTGGCCCGTAGTGCGCATAGATAATTGTGGTCGTGATACTAAAGAATATCCTGGTCAGAAGTAGTGTAGGGGTGATTCGATGATGTGGATTATTTATTGTCGAGTCCCAATGATAAAAGTGATGAAAAACCTTCTAAATCATAAAAGATAGTAGATTTTATTCTCTACTTGACTCTTTTAATGGATTGCTTGTTCCCCGCAGCTTAAACTTGATGGTTGTTATATTGTATCAGTTTAACACTGTTGAAGGCTAACGATAATATATTCTGCATTATCTTAGTCATAATATTTCCTACTGGGCTAGTTGAGCTCACCCTTTTACTTTTATTGTTCTCTTCAGGAAATGAGAACGTAGCGAGGACTATTCGGGAAGCGGAGTGACGGACGATGATGATAGCATTAGTAGTCCTCACTATTCTGTGAAATAGTGTAATAATAATTGTAATAAGGACTCCTTTTGAGTTTGTATAATCTCTAGTATACAATATTTGTATTCAAACTCACAGTTTATGTTTTGTCGAATTGTACACGACAGTTGTATTATTAAGTTGTATTTGAATTTTGTACCATGTAAGTGGCAACCCAAGATGGGTGACGATACCTAATTTTGGGGCGCCACGGTTGGTATCAAAGCTTAGGATATGATCACGGCTAAGATGTGAGACTAGAACTAGGAGGTGAGAGACAGGGAATTCCTTCGCTAGTATGACCTACCTAAGTTTATTTGGTATTTGATTGGTCGGTCAGAGTATAGTGATAATATGTTGCATGTCAATTAACCCTTATATTGTGGCAGTGTTTGAAAATGGCATCCGAGAATGTTGAGAACATCAATGGAGCACAGGAGACCGTTGAGTCTCCACGGATCAATAACCAGGACAACGTGCATCAGGAAGGCGACAATCCTCATGCAAACAACAACACTAACCAAATGATAAACGATGGAATGTTCCGAGGCTTCATGCAATTCATGCAACATCAGGCGAGAGTGGCTCCTGTTCAAAATACAGGTGTAAACACAGGAAACTCTCGGACGGTCACCGCTAAAGAGTTCAAGGAGCTGGGACCACCCGAGTTTATTGGAGAGCCTAAACCACTTAAAGGGGAAACATGGATAAAGCAGATCACCAAGATATTTGATGTCTTGGGATGCTCCGAGGAGCAAAAGGTTCCCTTCGCCACCTTCATGTTGCGTGAAGAGGCGACATTGGTGGGAATCAGAAACGCATCACCGACTGACGACGACTCAAGATGTCTTGGGAGAAGTTCCAAGAGCTATTCAACGACAAGTACTTTCCCGAAAGTATTCGTCACATGAAAGAGGTGGAGTTTATCAAGTTGGAATAAAACAATATGACCGTGTCGCAATACGAGGCTAAATTTGTAGAGTTATCCCGGTTTGCATCCCATTTGGTCGATAATGAGGAGCGAATGACACGAATGTTTTTAAGAGGTTTGAAACCGGAGATACGTCAATATCTTATTTCTCATAAACTGTGTTTGTACTCAGATGTTGTAAATAGGGCTCGATTATTGGTAGCGATAACGTCAGTCAACGCAACCAAGGGAAAGCGGTTTAAGACATGAAAATACCAAAGGGTAATAACCATCAAAACGGTGACAACAAGCGTGGAGGGAATCAACATGCCAAAAATGGTAACCACTTCGGTGGTAATCATGGCCAAGACAGTAAAAATGGACATTTCAAGAAAAGGATATTCAACAATGATGGAAAGACGTCAGCACCCACAACCGTGGTTAAGGAAGGAGAACAACCACCTATCATATGCTTTAAATGCGGAGGGGAGGGACATATCAGTCCAAACTGCGCGATGCCATCCAAAGTGTGTTATAATTATGGAAGAGAAAGTCACCTAGCCAGATTTTGTCGTTCACCGAAGACAAGTTCAGCTAGGATGGAGGCACCAAAGGCCGTCCTAGAAAAGTCAAAGCCGGTAGTGCAAGGGAGAGCGTTTGTTGTGACCTCCCAGAAAGCAAGGAACCCGAACGAGGTCATCGTGGGTAAGCTTATCATAAACTCTAACGAAGTCTATACCTTATTTGATACCGGTTCTACCCATTCTTTTATTTCTCCTACTTGCGCTCAACGATAAAATTTGACTCCGGAGAAATTAGACTTTGACTTATCTGTTGAAACTCCATTAGGATAAACCTTCATTACATCCACTGTTTATAAGTCTTGTTTGATTCAAATCCAGAATCATACGTTACACTCGTCGATCTTATCTCCTTAAAAATACTTGCATTTGACGTGATTCTAGGGATTGATTGGTTAACTACTCATCATGCTAAAATTGATTATTTTCGAAAGGTTGTTAGCTTTCATATTCCTAATAAACCTATTATGCGAATTCAAGCGACCAAACCATTAAAATCAATCACGGTCATCTCAAGCCATAAAGCTATTCGTTTATTGAAAACGGATGTCAAGCTTTCTTAGCTCATGTCATTTGATTTAAACAAAAATACGCCAAATTTGAAGGATATTTCTATTGTTAATAAATTTCCGACGTATTCCCGAAGAACTTCCCGGCCTACCCCAGAGAGCGTGAAGTTGAATTTTGTATTGACCTTGAACCCCAGACAAAACCCATTTCCAAAGCCCCATATCGAATGGCTCCTATTGAACTTCGTGGAGTTAAAGACCCAATTGCAGGAATTGTTAGACATTGGTTTCATTCGTCCCAAGACGCCTCCTCGGGGTGCTCTTGTTCTATTCGTGAAGAAGAAAGATTGGAGTATGCGACTTTGTATTGATTATCGGGAGTTGAATCATGTCACCATCAAAATAGGTACCCATTACCACGTATTGATGACTGTTTGATCGCCATAAGGAGCACAATTTTTTCAAAGATCGATCTTAGATTCGGATATCATCAATTTGAAGGTTAAAAGCGAGGATATTCCAAAGACCGCCTTTCGTAACTCTGCAGACGGACATTATGAATTCTTAGTCATGTCTTTTGGATTGACTAATGCTCCGCCGCCTTCATGGATATGATGAACCGAGTATTCAAGGAATATTTGGATCACTTTGTGGTCGTCTTTATTGATGACATCCTTATTTATTCCAAAAGCCGTGAAGATCGTGAGCAACACTTGAGATCGATACTCCAAAAGCTTCGTGAATATAAGCTTTATGCGAGTTAAAGAAATGCGAGTTACGCTTGAGGAAGTAGCATTCCTTGGGAACGTAGTATCAAGTCATGGAATATCCGTTGACCGACAAATATTGAAGCAATTCAAAGTCGGGAGCAACCCAAATCAAGAATCGAAGTCGTAGCTTTTCGGTTTATTTGTTATTATTATCGGAGATTCGTGGAAGGATTTTCTCGAATCATTACTCCATTAACTCGGTGACTCGGAAAGATACAAAGTTGATTGGAGCGAGGAATGTGAGAAGAGTTTTCAAGAACTCAAAAGGAGACTCATTTCAAAGACTGTTACGACAATACTATCCGGTTCGGAGGATTTGTCATCTGATGATGATGCTTGAGCAAAGGATTAGGATGTGTTCTCATGCAACATGGGAAAGTCATAGCCTATGCCTCAAGACAACTCAAAGAATATGAGAGGAATTATCCTACTCATGATCTAGAGAGTTACAATTTGTTGTCTTCGCACTTAAAATTTGGAGGCATTACTTGTATGGAGAGAAAGTGGAGATCTTTACGGATCATAAAAGCCTCAAATATTTCTTCACTCAAAAGGAACTCAACATACGACAACGACGTTGGCTTGAACTGTTGAAAAATTATGATCATACCATCCAATACCATCCTGGAAAAGCGAATGTGGTAGCTGACGCATTGCGTAGAAGATCATATGCGGGTACGAGTGCAATATTCACAACACAAAAGCCCATTTTGTGTAACTTGCAAAGGATGGAGATAGAGTTAAAGACTCCAGGGACCCATATGATGATGGCGAATATACGAGTAGAACCGACTTTAATCGATAAAGTTAAAGATGCTCAAGCTACAGACCTGGAGCTAATGCGTATGAAGAAGAAAGTGCAAGAAGGTGCTATGCCGAAAGCAAGAATCGATGAGGAAGGAATACTTCGAGTCAACTCCAGACATTGTGTTCCTAACGACCCTGATTTAAAGTATAAAATCATGATGGAGGCACACAACACACCGTTTGCAATCCATCCTGGGAGTACCAAAATGTATCGTGATCTTGACATACATTTTGGTGGTGCAATATGAAGAGAGAGATAGCGAGTTTATCTCAAGGTGTTTAATCGGTCAACGAGTCGGCGCGAGTATCAAGTACCAAAAGGTCCATTGCAACCACTTGAAATTCCAGAATGGAAGTGAGAGCACATTACCATGGATTTCAATTACACGGTCTTCCCAAAGTTTCTCAAGGCATAGATGCGATTTGGGTCATTGTTGATAGATTGACCAAGTCGCTCATTTCTTACCGCCACGAGAAACTTATACACTTGAACGTCTTGCTCAGTATGTACATAAACGAGGTTGTAAGATTGCATGGTATGCAGATCCATAGTTTCGATCGAGACCCAAGATTCACTTCAAGATTTTGGGTTAGTTTGCAAAAAGCTATGGAGCGGGCACGGATTTACGATTTAGGCATATCATCATCAGACGGACGGACGGGCAAATAAGAGGACGATTCAAACTCTTAAAGATCTATTAAGACTACTGTGTCCTTGACTTCAAGGGAAGTTGGGACAAGTTCTTACCATTGGTGGAGTTTTCCTACAACAACAGTTATCAAGCAAGTATTGGCATGGCTCCATTCGAGGCGTTGTATGGAAGAAAGTGTTGTTTTCCAATATGCTGGGATGAGGTGGGTGAAGCAACGTTGTTGGGACCAGAGTTGGTACGTATGACTATGAAAAAGGTTCAAATGATCCGACAACGAATAAAAACCTCACAAGATCGACAAAAGAGTTATGTTGATCTTCATCGAAAGGACGTAGAATTCGATATTGGAGATCATGTGTTGTTACGTGTTGCTCCATGGAAAGGAGTTACAAGATTTGGAAAAAGAGGAAAGCTCAATCCTCGATTCATTGGCCCATTTTTAATCCTCGATCGAGTAGGAACTGTGGCCTATAGACTTACGTTACCGCCAAGTATATCTCTTGTTCATAACGTTTTTCATATATCCATGTTACGTAAATATGTGAAAGACCCAAACCACATTATTGAGTTAGAACCGGACGAAATAGAGGAAGATTTAACGTATGAAAAGGTTCCTGTTAAAATCTTGGATAAGAAGGAACATATTCTACGCTCCAAGGTTATACCTCAAGTCAAAGTTTTGTGGAGAAACCACGATGTTGAGGAAATGACTTGGGAATTAGAATCTGAAATGAAATCAAGGTATCCTCACCTCTTCGACATACCAGGTACGCACCCTAATTTCGAGGATGAAATTTCATAAGAAGGGGAGGTTGTAAGACCCCAACTTTTTGAATAAAGATTAAATTTTCTCGAAATATATTTTTGAATTTATGGTGTGGATTTGATATAATGTTATAGTTGTGGGTAATATTTACAAATTTTGCAAAGTACGCAAGTTGTTATATAATATTCGATTGGTCGGAGAATATTCATTTTAACAAGGAATATTCGTACAACGACACAATCATTGGTGGACCTCAGCGGAATTATTATCCGGATTCGAGAAAGCGACAAAAATACTTTTTATGAAAATAACGGCGGAAGTTTTACCGTTAATTGTTGAAACACGGGTGTTAAAATAAGAATGTCTGGCGTTGTTGCATAGTAACACACGGTATTGATTATTGATGCTTACGTGAGAAGTCACACCCGCTTATACTCAATTATTGCTATAGTAATTCTTTGCATCATATCTATCATATTATGGATTCAATTGTGGTCAAGATTATCATCTACATAAAATGTTTTTTTATTAAATCAATACTTGAGGCGACAAAGTTATTCATATTATAAAGCGCAATATTTATAATGTCTAGAAGTTACATCGAGGAGAGGTTTGGTCACCTAATTGCTTGCGCCAATAGGGAGAAATCCTTATCGAAAGCCCCCTCTTTCCAGGAACGACTTTGGTTGATAAATATTGTGAGTTATAATATTAATGATGAATGTTGTTTGAGTTGAATTTGAGACGCGGACGTGATATTTGAGTCCGAGCATTGAAATTAGTAAAATAGTCTATAAACACAAAAATTTTGGGATTCACTAATTGGTCAAAAAGTCAACAGTTGACTTTTTTGGGAAAAGTCAAACTTCAAAATTTATATTTTTGATAAAAATAGTTTCATTATGTTGGAATTGTTTGTGATAGTGAAAATTGACATTTATTCCGATGATAATTGATGTCTAGGGGTTATATTAATAAATCGGGTAATTTATCGGATAAATGAGCAATTAATTGCTACTAATTCACATGCTTATATAACTATTTGTTCACATATGTGTACTATTGAATCACATTATTTACTATTAGGGGAGTTGGTGCAAGATTGATAATACTTGCATGACTAAGTTAAAAATTGAGGTATAGATGGAGGTACTATACTGTAATTCGTATTTTTTCACATGATTATACTATTGATTCACATGATTGAACTATTGATTCACATTATTTACTATTAGGGGACTTGGTGCAAGATTGATAATACTTGCAGGACTAAATTAAAAATGAAAGAAAAGTTGGAGGTATCAGATCTTTGTAATTTTCGAGCCCCAAAACGCAATTATCGAAACTATATTTTCCTATAAATAGAAGCTCATTCTTCCTTCATTTCTCACCAATTCACAAAAGCTTTAGAGCAATTATAGAGAGAAGTTATAGAGAGAAAGAAGAAGAGAAATCTGCTTTACTCACTATTCCAAAGATCCGCTTTTTCCAAAGTAGGAGTATTATTTCTTTCTTATCTATGAAGAGAACTACATTATTCCATTCTTTATTATTACATTGGAATAACTCAGATACGTGAAGCTACCCTATACTTGGTGAAATTCTTACGTTGTTCCATTCTTTATTATTACGTTAGAATATCCCGTCTGCATGCATTTTACGTGGGACTGATTCCATCTTTATTATTCATTTGGAATATCATGTATGCATGCTTTTCTTTACGGACCGATTAAAATCTTTATTATTACATTGGAATATCACATGCATGCGCTTTTCTACGGGGACCGATTAAAATCTTTATTATTACATTGGAATATCACATCTCGTGAGTTTTACGTGGGACCGATTCCGTTATTTATTATTCTATTGGAATAACTTGCTGCATGGCCTATCGCATGCCGGTGATTTCTTTTGTTATTCTATTCCTTATTATACTCGGTTGGTTAAAGTTTTGACTTCTATACTCCATGAAATTAGTGGAATATCCTTGATATTTTGCGCTTCATCCAAAGATCTTTTCGTGGAAATATTCTTTTGAGCATTCTTGAATTTTACTCTACAAAAAGCAAGATCGTGTTGACAATTTGAACATTATTAGTTCTTGGATAAAATAATTCTTGAACTTGTTTTATTGAATTCTTATATCATTGTCATCATCCTCATGTTTAAATTTTGTTGAAAGTCATACGTGGCCTATAGTGCATAGATGGATTTGGTATGATTATGACTGAGGATTATTGATTGTAATCATGGTAAGTAATGTTACAAATGATGTGGTAAAAGTCCTCATTGGCCCGTAGTGCATTGATGGACGATTGTTGGCATGATCATGACCATTAATGAATACACAAATATTCTTGGCCCGTAGTGCATGGATAATTGTGGTCGTGATACTAAAGAATATCCTCGTCAGAGTAGTGCGGGGTGATTCGATGATGTGGATTATTTATTGTCGAGTCCCAAATGATAAAAGTGATGAAAACCTTCTAAATCATAAAAGATAGTAGATTTTATTCTCTACTTGACTCTTTTAATGGATTGCTTGTTCACCGCAGATTAAACTTGATGGTTGTTATATTGTATCGGTTTAACATCGTTGAAGGCTAACGATAATATATTCGCATTATCTTAGTCATAATATTTTCTCTTTGGGCTAGTTGAGCTCACCCTTTTACTTTTATTGTTCTCTTCAGAAATGAGAACGTAGCGAGGACTAGTCGGGAACCCGAGTGACGGACCGGATGATAGAATTAGTAGTCCTCACTATATTACGTGAAATAGTGTAATAATAATTGTAATAAGAACTCCTTTTGAGTTTGTATAATCTCTAGTATACAATATTTGTATTCAAACTCACATTTATGTTTTCATTTAAATTATACCCGGACAGTTGTATTATTAAGTTGTATTTGAATTTTATACCATGTAAGTGGCGACCCAAGTTGGGTGACGTATACCTAATTTTGGGGGCGTCACAGCTAATGTGTTGTGAGCTTATAGATAAAATAAAGTAAAAAGGAAATAAGAAATATATATTAATAAACTCTTATATTCAAGTGTTCATCCACAACTATTTTAATATTTATTCTATCTGTACAATAACAGTAAAACAATCCCACATATATACAAGACCTTAGAATGCCTGCAGAGTTCATGAGATAAGTTTGTAATAATGTGTACAATTATTGATATACATCTCCCCCTACAACTAGGGGTGTTCAAAACAACCGATTTTTTCGATTTTTGGACCGTCATTGAACCTATTCGGTTCGGTATAGAAAAAGAATCGAATCTGGTTAAATTACAAAAAAAAGCTGGTATATCTGGGTTTTTTGCATCGAATTTCGATCCGACGTTTTTATGGTTTCGCTTTTCAACCGAACCAGAATAGATATATCTAGGTTTTAATTTTTTAATAATAATAATAAAATAATGATTATAATAATAATATTAATAAAACTAATAATACTATTAATAATAATAATAATAATAATAAAATAATAATAAAAATAATAATTAAATTAATTTTCGGTAAAAACCATCAATTCATGAAATTGGTTACTATCGGTATTCGGTTCGGGCCGGTTCGGTTTGATTTTTTACCGATGAACACCTCTACCTACGGCCTTTACACATTTCAAATAACCTTTTCATTACCAACTTTATACATTCCAATTCAATAGTACTCCATCCGTTCCTTAATATAGGTCATTTTAGACATGTGCACAAGAATTAAGGAAATGATTGAAAAATATTAACTATAGTATCAATTATCTATAATACCCTTCACCTCACTTATCTCATAAATATGGATCAAAAGATTAGGTGGAGTAATAAGGGGCAATTTGGAAAAAATAGTAATCAATTCTTCTAGATAACCACAAACGACAAATAATTAGGAATAAAAAAAAAAGTCTAAAACGACCTACATATAGAAATGGAGGGAAATGGAGGGAGTAATATTTATCTCGTCATCTTATTTGTGCATAATATTTGATGCATAGTTTATGTCGGATTTGACTTATCTCAATTATATCTCAACCCCCCCCCCCCCTCCCTCCCCAATGCAATCGTATTAATTTAGTTAATAATGAGAAAATTAATAAGATCATGTTCATAGATAATTTATGATATTAAGATAAATTCCTATTAAAAATTATAATTATTAAAAATATTTTATCCGTCAAAAGCTTAAAAGATTAAAATTCACATACTCATTAAATAGTGAAAAATGTCAAACTATTTTTATTTTAAAAATAATTATACTACTCAATATTATAAATTAATTGACCGATATTAATTTCAATTGAACTATCTATAATATGATATATTTGATGGAATTTGAAAGAATTTGTAATGAAGGGAGCCAAGTACATTTATGTCAATAGTATTACTCTCGCAATAATATTTTAATGACAAAAATTGAATATAAAAAGGATATAAAATGATGAGTATAATAGCAATTGAGTTTAACCATTAAAACATCAATCATTTATAATTCGACGCATTATTTTATATTTAATTTTTTATAATAATCTTTTGCCACAACATTACTACCAAGCCTATGTACAGACAAGAAAAAAATAATCCAAAAAGGCAAAAAGAAAACTACCAAAAAAATGGTTCTAACAGCAAGAATTCTTTGTTAGTCTAATCCTATTTTTGCACCTTCTATCTCTACCATTCCCTCTCTATAATCCACTCTTCCCAAATGGCAATAGCCACTAGCACCACCGCTGCTACTACAACCTCCCCATACCTCTACCCTCCTCGATTCCCCTCTTCCCTCCCTCAATCAACCGTTAAATTCGACCGTTACGGTTTTTCTACCGCTGGTTCCCGCCATAAACCCCTCAATTTAGAGCCTGGTGCGAATTCTTCACATTCTCGGGTTTTTACGGCCAAAGCTTCTTCATCACAGCCAATGGTTCCTCCTTACAACGTTTTGATCACTGGCTCTACAAAAGGTTGGTCTCATTCGGTTTGTGTTTAGCTATTTATACTCAATTTATCATCCTAGAGTTAAAATTGAGAGATGATTGATTTTTCTTGATTATAAGCTTTGTTTTAGTCTAGTTCCTTACATTTTATCTGTCCTGGAATTGGGATTTTTTTTGAAACTCAAAAAGTTAGAGGCAAAATAAAAGAAAGAAAAGGAAAAAAAATTAACAATGTTACTGAGTTTTAAAAAGGACGGAAAAGAAAATAAATAGATAGAAAACTTAAGTTTTTTAATGAATAGAGAAAAAAAAATTGGAAGGAAAACTCGGTCACTTCTTTGTCCAAAAATGGTTGGAAAACTAAATAAACTAAGTAAATTTTTTATAATACCTATTGTATCTTTACATTATAAACATAACAAAACTAATATAAAGGTGAAATAATATTTTGATATAAAAACTCAGAAAAAGTGTAAAAAAGATGGTATAGCCGTATAGGTTTTAATAGTAGTACACATAATGTTAAAAGAATATCCATTTACATTAAAGTTGGTTGTAAATTCTTTGAAACTATATATAATTAGACCAATTTTGACTTTTTGAAGTGCATGTGAAACATTTCAAATTCAAAGTTGATATTAATTCATTTAAATTTTGAAAACAATAAATCTTGTAATTAGTAGTGCCATTAGATAGATGAATTTGAAATTAGTAGTACTTTTTAGAAAGTTGTAGTTGAGAATATCTCAAATTGACTACAAAAGTCAGAATTGATCTTATAGTGTGGAGCATGAGTGTATAGTTTGGAATTGTAACACCTCCTTCCCGAATAAGAAAGGGAGGTCACGTGTAAAACACAACAAACCTCAAAATAAGTAAACAGAGCACTAATAACTTCAAAATATTTAATAGTTGATATTCTATAAATGTTGAATTAAAAAGAATTCTCCAAAAAATTAAAAATGTACACAATAATCAAAACCCAAAATCAAATAAATCTATTCGGTCAAATGTAACTCTCTTCACACGAAACCCTAAATCGCCCTTGCAAACCTGCAGGAAGAAAAATACAGCATGAGCCAAATGCCCAGTACGGATATAGAGTACAAAAATAATTAATTGAAATAACTAACTCAATTAATTAAATCGAACTGAAACGAAAAAGACCAACACAACAAAATGATAGGTTTAATCAAAAGGGTTGGATGTTATTTCATACCGAGTTCTGAACAAAATAGAAATATACCTTGCCACATAGGCAAGTCAAATAATACCACACATACAATCACACATCGGACTACGCAATCCAGATGCATGCAAAATCGGAAGGTGTGTTTGACACTTGCATCACCAATCTGCAAAACAGATCATAACAAAAAACTAGGGTCGACCCATAGGCCTCCCACAACAAAATCACCATATGGCCAACTCCCATCGGATCACAAAACGGATACGCCGTTGACTGATCACATCACACTGCCACAGAAGGTGTCATATGCCTCGGTGCTAAGAGGACATGCTTATGGTGCCCCCAGGTGGTTATAGCTCAAGTATACCATATCGCATATTCTACAAAGATATGATGTCACAACACATGCGATATAATACCAACAAAATGTTTCTAAACATGAACCAAATTAAATCATAAACACAATATCTCCAAAAGAAGGTAACAACATGTTCCGCTCTACAAAGATCAATAAAATTCTATGCATGAAGAGCAAATCCAAAAGATTACAAAATATGAAGTTTGGAATATCTAGACCAAACCAAAGCAAAATAAGGATTTGATTAGAAACGAAACAATTAAGCGAGGACCAAATCCTGAGCGATTAGCAAAACAAACAAATCAACATGATGAGAGTATCGCTGAAAAACTATGGAATCTACAAATTGTAATAGAAACAAAGGAGTTCAAATTATAGAATAAAGTTAAGATATCAAAAATCAAATTTCTATTCAAGAGTGCTAACAGAATTATAAGAAAAAAAGTAACGAATGACGAGATATCACGAGATATATAGAATACAACAAGAATCAAAAGAGTGGAGTACGGAATCCGTACATGATACTCAAAATCAGTTATAACACACTTTACAAAATCTTGTCCTCAAATGTCAACGATATCAAATAAAAAATGTTATTCACCACCTAAATATATTCTTCTCGAATTAAATATAATCCAAACTAATAAATAATAATTCCAGAATAATTCGTAATCCATTTAAGATGCCTTTAATTATCGCCTTAGATCACTATTAATACTCCAAAACTTAAAAAGTCAATAACAAAACTTAAGAAATCTTAAAACCCTAATATGACAATTTTTTTTTAAGACGTCAGTTCACTATTCTGGTCTTACCACCATTAGCTAAAACTTATTTATCAAATTAATTAATTTTAACAAAAACTAGACTTCAAATACTCCAATTTAGCCTCAAGAATCATCTAAATCGGATTTCAAATCATTAAGTTATACATTTTTAAATATTAGAAAATCTGCTTGATAAATCCTAGACCGACCACTTCTTAAAATTCATAACAAATTTGTGAACATATTCTCAGCTTATATATGTGTAACATATCCAAACATTATAACGATCCAACGGTCGGATTAAGAGATATAACTCATGCAATATACCTTAAAATATCGCAATAGATTTTCAGATTTTAACGTTTACATTTAAGCCAATTATATTCCTTTGTATAAATTCATCTTCTCTTTCCGATTATCATGGTATCTAATTTCATGTCTATATTTTATTTAAAAACACTCATAATTAAACTTAAAATCAAAATATAAAATAATATTTACCTTCCTTGTTCGCCTTTCTTCAATATGCAACAGTTAATAATCTGACTTTTGGGTCTTCTAAAGTCTTTAAAATCTCTTTATATCTTCACCAAAATTGTAGCTCTCGAAAAGATATATGAAACAGGCTCAAGAATCACTCAATTCAGAGTTAACATGACTGAGTTACGAATTTTCAAAATTAGGACTGAAAATAGTGACGGGAATTTGGACAAGTTGCGGTTTTCAGCAATTTCAGGCATGAAGATGACGTCAAATAACTTTTTCTTATGAATTTTCTAATGGACTGCAATGTGTATAAGTATTCTACTCTGGAATTCAACTATTCAAATTAAAATAGGATTAGGGTTATACCTCCACTCTTTAAATATAACAAGGAAACAATATACGAGTTACCAAAACAATAATGGACTCTTCAATTTTAATTAAATTAATTATTTAATTATCTATTAGAAGAATTTAACTTTCCAAACGAAATAAGAAAGAAAAAAAATTAGTTACTTACATTTTCCAATTAAATTATAATTTTATAAAATAAAATCAATTAATATTTAATTATTAACAAAAATTTTGGTTATTACAGGAAAATTGTAGTTTTTTTTCTTTGGTTTTGAAATTAATGTATGACACATGCAATGCAAGTGTTTTTGTCAGTCTTTATAAAATATATTGAAATTAAACATCTCGACTCGAACAAACATACTTTTGAAAGTAGTTATCTAGAGAAAAATAGCTTACATGACATAGTTTTGAAAATTTAAAAAAATCTATATCAAAAACTTAATAAAATATAAAACGAAACTATAATAAAAACTGAAGAAGAAAAATTGCTTGGCAAGTTTCAAGTAAAGAGATGGTTTTATGTTAAGATTTTATATGCCACATCTATTGATGGGTTGGCTTGATGTGGTAAAAAGAGACTTGTTATACTTCTTGTAAGACTTGTGGGTCCTTCTTTGAGAATTCCTTCTTCGTATACTTCTTGAACTCCTCTCTTAAAATGCGTGTTGCAGTCAGCAATGTAATGGTATGGCTTCTTACAGTTGTAGCATAGGTCTTTGGAGGAGTCTCTTTTATTGTTGATGTTGTTGTTGTTGAATCTTCTATTGTTGTTGCAACTTCTTCCTTTTCTTATAAACTTCCTCAGTTTTCTGGCTAGAAAAGCCAGATCCATGTGGGTTTTGGAGGAGATCTCTATAGCTTTAAGGGCTACACCCTTATCTTTCTTTCTTGTCTCGGCTGTTGTTTCAACACTCTGTCATCTCATGTAAGTTCTTTGATTCTCAAATGGTAGTGGTTTTTGCGTCCACTTGCTTGGCAAGACTCTCATGAACTTGATATTCAAATCTTTGTTGGTATAAACTTTTCCAAATACTCCAAGTGAGTTGAGCAAAACATTGAACCTTTCATAGGTACCAATGATATCTTTTCCAGGAATGTGAGATAACATTTTATACTGTGGAGTGAGTAATTATTGCTTGTTCCCCCTTACTTCCTCAATGCCTTCATGCATAATTAAGAGAGCTTCCTAAACTTCTTTTGCATTCTTGTAGTTGACTACATTTCGAACAACTCATATTCAAGATTCATGAATAGGATGTTCTTCAGACTTTGCTTGATTGCTACTTTGTTTGGGTCCTTTAGAGTTGGAGCAAGCTTTGTTGGTACGTGTGGACCATTAAGCACATCATCGAATAGTTCATCATCAATTGCATCCATATATGTCTGTATACGAACATTCCAATTAGCAAACGTATCTTTGTTGCACAATGGTGACTTGTTTCCACCACAAAGCTCAAAATTGGTTTTGTTTAGTGTCATGGATCTGCTGAAGCTGTAAAGTTTTAGTTCAAGAGAACACAACTCTGATGCCACTTGTAATTCCCAAAAGCACTCGGAAGAATCTATAAGGGGGGTTGAATAGATTCTTTAAAATTTCATTTTAAAGATTAGTTACCAAGTAGTTAAGCAAGTTAATTTTACTTGATTTGCACAACGAAATATTAATTTAAAAGAGACGTCTATTAATGGGTTGGCTTAATGTGGTAAAAGAGACTTCTTGTTATACTTCTTATAAGATTTGTGGACGGCATCTATTGATGGGTTGACTTAATGTGATAAAAGAGACTTGTTGTGTGACATGTGATGAGTGTGGTCGACAAGGTAGAGAATACAATTTATGTTTGAAAGAGTTTTATTTATTTATTTTTCTAGTGGATTCTTACTTGGTTAATTTCATATATTTATATAGTTACTTTTTGAGTTCATAACATCAAAGTTAATTCCCATGCAACAACATAATAGATTTGATGCATCAAAACGATGCACTAATTATGGTAGTGTCTTCATTTATAGATTAAATTTTAATAAACATAAGTACCGTGATAAATGTAAGGTTTAGTTAGTGGACTAAGCTACTTGAATATATTGTTCTGTGGGGTTTGTCGAACTCTATATTTGGTGTGTGGACTGTGGAGTGGGTAATGTACCGCATATGTGAAGGATTTGTTACTTACTCGATTCAAAGATTTTTGGGGAGGAAATATGCTATGTAAGTGTGCACCCTTTTAAGTGCTTTGGAGGATTTGGGATGAGTGTGATGCTTAGCTTTTCACGGACAGTTCTCTATCATTTGATTTGCTGCAAGAGAGGATTATTTTTCTTGCTTCGCTTTGGCTTCAATCGTATTTCTGTGTCTAAATCTTTGTAGAGATTGAAGAGGTGCTGTCTTTTTAGCATTTTCCTTTTATTTCCATTTGTTATAGGGTGTTTAGACTCCTCTTCCGCCCTTTGCTTGTAATCTCTTTATCCTTCTAACAAACTTTCTTTTTTTTATCTAGAAGGGAAAACAATAAGCAACTTAAAGTGATCATTAAATCACCTGTTTCATACTAGATTACTAGTTTTTGGACATTAAACCTACATTTGTTAGGTCAAATTCAAAATAAAATAAAAAAACAAAAAATATAAAAAGCTAAAGGATTTTGGACATTAAACCTCAATTTGTTTTTGTAAAACTGTTATGCTTTTGCGTTCTCTATAACCTTTTTTGGATTTTTTTAGCAGGCCCATACAATGGGTGTTGTTGAAAGAGAGAAACTGATTTTGGATTTCTTCATTAATACTTCACTTTTATTTTCATGCTACTGGGAGCAGGTGCAGTGATTTCTTTGCTCATACGATCAACAATACCAGGGAACATGGTCGATCCACCACTAAGCATTCTTGATATCCACGTCACATTTCATAATGGAATTTTAAGTTTCGTGAATTCTAGCAGATTCCATTCCAATCAATGATGGTTGGAATAGGACTTCTGGGCAGTGGAACCTCTTAGCTCCAATGGTGATCACCTGCCCGTCTGGGAGCTCATAACTTTTCTCAATAGTAGAGCTGCTTTTTGACAATCTCCAACTTTTGCTCATAATCAAGAGCAACATAGGCAAGTTTCTCCTTCATGTCGCGGACAATTTTCCGCTCAGCAATTGTGGTAAACATATACCCTTTCTCAGTGAGGGTCTTCATTAAGTTATCTGTAAGATCACGACCAACAAGGTCCAACCAAAGGATTGCATGGGGAAGGGCATAGCCTTCATAAATTGGAACCGTGTGACTAACACCATCACCAGAATCCAAAACAATACATGTTGTACGACCACTAACATAAAGAGACAACACAACCTAGATAGCAACATACATGGCCGACACATTGAAGTTCTCAAACATGATTTGAGTCATCTCTCTATTAGCCTTTAGGTTAAGTATGTCGACTGTTAATAGCAAAATAAATAGAACGTTTGTGTTTACCTAATTCACACTGTTCACACAAAAACTGACTTTTGTGACACTACTTAACTAAAGAGGGAAATAAAGACCCTAGTACTGATGTCGATGCCGTTGATGAAGAGAAGTCGTGTTAGATTCAGAAATAGATTGAAGAGCCTAAGTAGCAGTCTCATATGTAATCAGAGGTATGTTAGACGTGGGAACATCCAAATAATATAGACCCCACCAAGTCCTGAAAAAAAAAATGAGCTGGGAAAAAGGTGACTGGGTAATGTAAGGATTCGGTAAGACGTTTGATAAATAATAAGTTTGTGGTAAATGAGGAATATGAAGAACAAATGATAATGTTAATAGAGTACAAACTACTGAACCACTTTCGGAGATAGGAGAAATAGAACCATCAACTACTCAAATTTTGTCTTTTCTAAAACAAGGCGTGTATGAGGTAATGAGATTGGAGGACCTAGTCATATGCTCGGAAGCACCCGTATTAATGATTCAACTAGGGCAAGTTGATGAGACATTAAGAGCACAAGAGTGTATACCTGATTGTACATAATGAGAAGAAAGAGATTTGGAATAGAGTTTCTGGAATGCTGAGCCTCTCCCAGAGATAGAGGAGAGGGAACCATCAGCTACGCGAACCTTGTCTTTTTCAGAACAATGCGTGTATGAAGTAAAGACGGTGGAGGATCCAGTCATATGCTCAGAAGCACCTGTGTCAATGATCCAAACAGGGCAAATTAATGAAACATTAAAAGCACAAGTAGATTTAGAATAGAATTTCCGAAAAGCTAAGATTTCCTCATGAGTAAGTGCAGTGATAGTGTCTAAAGCACTGGATGCATCAATGTGCAAATTCATTATGTGATTCTGATCATTATTGAGTCCAGAAGTGGAGTGTTGTAGTAGTGGCTCGAGATCCACGTCCACGACCACTACTAAACCGACCTCCTCGTCCCTTAGGACGTCCATGAAGCTTAAAACAACAATCCTTAGTATGATTTTTCCCTCACAGTAATCACATTTGCGGGATTCCTTCTCAACAAGAGACTAAATGGTGGAGCCAAACTTAGGATACGAAGCAACCATGGTTAATCGGCTAACAAAATTTAGAACCATCACCTGACACCTACTTTCCTCTTGTTGGACTCTAGCATGAGCCTCTCGCAGTGATGGAAAAGATGTCTGACCAATCAACTGTGCTCGAACTTGATCAAATTCTATATTCAAACCTGCCAAAAATCCACAACTCTATCCTCACTAACAAACTTTTGATAAGCAGTTGCATCTTCCAGACATTTAGAAGAAAAAACCCAGTAATGATCAAGCTCCTACCAAAGAGCATTAATTTCTGCAAAATACTGAGCCACAATCCTCTCCCCTTGAATTACCTCACGGATTATTCTGTTACGAATGTCATATGTCTTAGACATATCACCAGAAACAGAGAAAGTTTGAGAGATAGCCTCCCAAAGCTCATAGGCAGTGTCTAAGAATATGCAACTATTCTGCATACTAGGTTACATGGAATTAAAAATCCACATTTTCACCACGGAATTATCAGATTTCCATTCTTCTTGGGTCAGACCCGGTTTCTCAGGCATAGTGGTTATTCCATTGATGAAGTGTAGCATACGATTGACCTCAATTGACATGCGACATGCTTGAGACCATGCTAAATAGTTGGTTCCATCCAGTCACCAAGTCTTTTAAAAAGGTAGAGTCGATCTTCGTAACAATGCGTATGAAGTAAAGAGAATTAAGAGTATCATGAGTAAGTGCACTTCACACCTAACAAGCCTTGTTCATCGCGCTAGCACCACTTTGTTTCGCCATAAAATAGTATTAACACGGAGATACAATCTATACCAAGGAGAATAAACTTTCCAAATGATATCAAGGGATTGTACAACACTCCAAAACACAGGATAGGCAGACAAAGCACAAAAAAATCACTCTTAACCAACTCAGTTCTTTAACAGTGACTCCAGTCGCAAAAAAACAAGCACTGTTAACAAAGGTTTGTGAAAAAAGCTCAACCAAACACCTTGAGTCCACTGTAGATAGCAAGAGGAGTCTACCTTGGAAGAAGCCGCGTCGGAAAAGGTCGTCGAAAAAAGGCTCACGCGCTGGCCAATGATGGCGCGTGGCATCGTCGACAGGTGAGTGGAGAGGCGCGTGAGGGCGCGTGCGGCTTTCCGATCTGATCGCCCAGCAACAAGTACTCCAATTATGATCTCAATTCCTCTATATACAATTGTTCAACTAGTTTTCTAATAGAAACTATGAACGGCAGTGGAAAAAGGAAGAAAAGAAGAGGACACAACTTGTGATAAAGGATCAAGCTTTGATACCATGATAAAACATGATAAACTGAATAGATTATTTCATTGAATAATATTTCATTGCTGATATATATATATATATATATATATATATATATATATATAAATATATATATATGTACACAAGTATCCTAATTACAATTATGGTAATTCCTAAATTAGAGTAATGTGTACGCACTGGTTATGGAAACTACAATCTTGGAATATCTTCTAACAAGTTATATGAAACAGTTTTTTTAGTGTAAAATGTGTATGTGAACTAATGCATTGTGATATTTCTATTCTCTCTCTCCATATATATATATATGTTGTCTATATGTTCAGCTTAATGCATATAGTATCTCTTATATTCAGGTTAATTTTTGGTTGGGGCTTTCTTTTGTCAGTTTCTTTGTTTCTTTTCAGGAATAGGATATGCACTAGCTAAAGAATTTCTAGAAGAAGGTGATAATGTCGTAATTTGCTCAAGATCAGGCAAGGAAATTGCATGTGCTAATGTTGGATTCATTCTTCCATAATTTTTATTTTGTCTTTTCATGATACTGGCAATCAGTATCATAAGTTACTTGGTTTATTGAGGTTTTATTGATAGTTTATCTTATTTAGACATTTTGTAAAATTGATACATACTATTCATGTAATTTCTGCTGAGAGTTATGAATATCTTTAATTAGCACTAGGATTTGCATTAATATGTATGTATGTTTCTTGGAGTTTGTTGTTTTATTTGTTTTAATATATTTTCTATTCTTTATGTTTTATTTTATGCTCTCTAAGTTCCAAATATAAGATCATTATTAGAGGTCAACTTAAAACATTTTCAAACTCAAAATTGTCATGGATTCCTTTAATTTGTTAATACAATGATGAATATTGTAAATTATCTAAAAGTATTTACTCATTGTAAGATTTATTGTTTTATAATTTTTAATGAATCATCTTAATTTGAGTTATAAAATGTCTCAAATATACTTTCAAAAGTCAATAATGATCTTATAATTTGGAACGGAGGTAATATATTTCTAACCTTTATTTGTTTTTTCTTTTTATTTTTCTTCTTTGCCTTTTTACTTTTATTCTTCCTGCATACATGGACTTATTTTCAACCTACCACATGTAGTTTAGGAGAAAGTACGTTGTTGAGTTGTGTAAAGAGGAAACTGCAGGAAAAAAATTAGTGTATTGGACTCTTGGACTCTTGGTGGATTGTGATACCTGCTGATAATAGTGGTACCAGGGTTATAGGAGGAAAGGATGATAAGCCCAAGCCCAGGTAACTGAGGAAGCAGAAGGTGATAATCCGGTAAATGACATTTCAAAAAAACCTTTCAACCTACTCTTCTTACAATAGGGTTGAATGTGGTGCTTGAGGAAGCAAGTAAAATGGCACAGGGGTTGATGAAATATTGGGATTGGAAAGACGGATGTTCCTTCTGGCAATTTTTTCAGTGTCATTCCAGGATTGGGAATCACATGAAAGGAATGCCATGGTATTGGATGTAGAGAGGGTGAAAGTTTAAATGTTCATTATAGGAGTTAGAAGATGTACAAAATTCCCTTAGTAAAGTGAAAACCCCTTTGTGGTTTCTTTGGTCGAGTCTGACAAAGAACATACTTGATAAGAATAATAGACTTGATAATAATAGAGACAATGGCAGTAGATATTCTTCATGAAAGGCCAAATTTAGTGGCGATGCTCTCTAATATGCATATTATATCCTCGTTGAGGGATTTAGGAAGAGTAAGGATGTCAAGGTGCTTTGGAAGTGTGCTTTTCTCATTTTTGTGGGGGATTTGATCAGTGTTCTAAAAATCGCGCCTAGGCCGCGGCTAGGCGTTTTCCTAAGCGATCCCATTTATTTATTTTTCTATTGTTTATACTCGATATACTATACAAAACATATAGTATATGTAATTATTTTAAATTTTACATGAAATATTTTCCAAAAAAAAAAAAACTTTTAAGGCTGAACAAATTCATTTAAGTATTTTAGAGCTTCAAAGTAGAGGTCTGATTCTGCCTAGGAGGGGGTTAGGTGCCTAGCCAAATCATGACGGTAGAGGACCACCTAGCGCCTAGGCGGGGATTAATCGGACCTAGGCGGGGATTTTTAAAATACTGGATTTGATATGAATGAAACGCAGAAACAATTATCTTTGTACTTTTTCTTCAGCTATGGGTGTGTATGGTATCTCAGTTTTAGATTTATGTAAAGATTGGATATCTACAAGTTTCTGTCCAACGCCTCTCAAATGTCCTCTTTTTCGTATATCTACAAGTTTTATAAGTTTTATTTGTTATTTTTAACAAGCTGTGTGTGTATATAAGTGGTGTTTGTAGGTATGACTAAATAGACTACAAATCAGATAGGAAAACAAATTAAACAATATGCGGCTTCTTGCTGTTTTTTTCCTCTCTTCTCAGTTGTGGGTGTTGTCGTTTAAGTGGTGAATTGGTTTCTTTTTAACCTCTCTTCTCAGTTGTGGGTATTGTTGTTTAAGTGGTGAATTGGCTTGGTTGTTGATGAGGTGCTCGAGGAATATAGTCGAGCGGGCTAGAATGGTAGACCACCGTATGCTATATGTTTATATCTGGAGGGAATAACTAGACACACTCTTAAGGTATATATGATGCTTTCACTGATATAGTTCAAATGGACAAGCTGTTCATCTACATAGGCAGAAGAAGGTTACTGTCTGTGAGAGAGAGGCAATGGCAAATAGTTTTAGTTGAAAAAGCAGACCTAAAAATCTTTCCAGATACATTTTAAATGAAGTTTAAGAGCTGGTCTTATGAAGGAAAGGTTGATGAGAAAAATAATCTAGACAGATCTTAGGAAACTTCCTTAGAGCCGACAACATCTACTGGGTAGCTAGGGTGTCAAGGAAAAGCAGTTTCAAACTAATCAGTGTTCTAAAAATCCCCGCCTAGGAGCTAGGCCCCCCTTGGAGCCTCACCTAGGCGCTAGGCCTCCTTGGCATCTCACCTAGGCCCAAGGCGGCAAAAAAATTCTTCCAGAAAATTAGGCGGGCCTAGACAGGGTCTAGGCGGAGAGATTTTTATTTTTATTTTAATAATTATCCAAACTAAATCTTGATATATTTATTTTTCTAATGATTTATCATATTCATAATACAGATTGTAGCATATCAAATCACAACAAGAAGTGAACAATATTAAGTCAAAATGGATAATTTTATTATAGTTGTAATTTTTTGAACTTGTACAAACTTCAAATTATATAAATGATGATACATTTGTAATATTTAGTTTAATTCAATATAATTCATATATTTATGTTTAGTTTCTTAAGTTTTAATATTGAATTAAATTCTTGAAATTTTAAATTTTATTATTTAATAGCAATCTTGTTTATGAATAAAACTCGTTAAAAATATGTTTGAACTTTGAACAATTGCATGTTTGTGTTTGAACTTTGACATTAACAATATGGATGTGTTTGAACTTTAAGCAAATGCCTTTATTATCATTATTATAGATTGTTTTGCTTTATATTATTGTTTTGTTTGGATAAATGTAAGATAAAATATTAAAATTGATTTAAAATAAAAAATCTCACCTAGGCCCCCCCTAAGCCCCGCCTAGGCTCCCTAGGGCGCTTATATACTGGCCCGTCTCCGCCTAGCGCCTTTTAGAACATTGCAAACTATGGCTTCTAAAGTATCTTTATCTATCACACATGCAGTGTATATATATATATATATATATATATATATATATATATATATATATTTTTTTTTTTTTTTGAGGTGTTCCATATGCCTGATCCTTCCTGTAGTTTTTTATTCTACAAGTGATTTCCAACTTGCATAGTTATTTTGTGGATCTTTTAGCTCTGACCAGAACTAAATTACATGCCTCACTAGAATTTCCTAATTATCCCATAACCCTTGAAGAATTACTTTTATCTTACAATAGAAATATAATCCAACATATCTTTTAATGAAATTTTCTACAGCTGAAAGGGTGGATTCTGCTATTCAGAGCTTAAGAGGAGAATTTGGGAAGCAGCATGTGTGGGTACCTGCTTCATGACTTCGTATTTGTTGTTGAAAGATATACTTCTTCCTATTCTTATTTTCCTTTTTATTTCCTTCGGCTCTGGCTGCTATACTTCATATTTCTAGTTCTAACAAGCTACTTCATCTACAGGGTACCAAATGTGATGTTCGAGATGGGAATGATGTGAAGAATCTAGTTAAATTTGCACAACAAAACCTGAAGTACATTGATATATGGGTACTTGATTTGATATCCTTTTGTCTCTGTATTTATTTTTCTTTTAAGTTGTATATGTGATACGTAGTTGCAAGTATCTTCTATGATTTGTACTCTCTCAATTTAAGAATATAAGAGGTCAATATTGACTTTTGAAAAGTCAACTTAAAACATTTTTAAAATCAAATATGATATAAATCCATTAATTATATTCAACACAATTAGGAATATTATAAACTATTAAAAAAAGACTACTAATTACAAGATTTATTGTTTTCAAAACCAAAATAAATCATGTCAATTTCAAATTAAAAATGTCTCAAATTAACTTTTAAGACGTCAATATTGATCATATATTTGGAACATAGGGAATATTTACCTTCAGCCATTTCTTTTTATTTTTATTCCTTTTTAATAAGTATGAAGTAAAATTAAAGAAAATAGCGACATATACGATACCAAAATGTGCAACCCAATAAGTCTTGCTACACCTGAAAATAAGAACTCGCCAACTTACATACCAAGTGAGCTCCGAACAGGTGAGGATGTCTGTATGGAAAATTATAATGACAAAATATGTTTGAAGTTATATGATGAGGTATTTTTGTAGTATTTGCTCAAGAGGTCTTTACCATGCAAATTCTCCATCAAACTATTTTAGCTGCTGGATCCTACATGTGCTCCTTCTTTATGGTAAAAGGGGCATTGCATCTAGCCACGGTCTATAAGACCTAATATTGGGACCTACACTTTCACATCCACTCAGCAGGAGCATAAATTCATTTTACTGCTGCTCCAAATATAATTAGATGAAATTAAACTTTATTTATTGGGATACAAAATATGATGGCATTAAATTTCCAGTCTGATCTTACTTAAATTGTACTCAAATTGGCATAGAATCTCTGAACCTATTAAGTTACTTGTCATTAAGCATGGCATTGAACTGAGTGGTGGAATTAGGATTATTTTTTTTATTGGGGGTATTAGTTAATTATTAATAAAATACAATCAATAGTTGATAAAATTAATATTTTGTTTTGATACTGAATAATATCACAATAAAAAGCATTCTATTAAAAAGATACTCCTTCCACTCCCGAAATATAAGATCAATTTTGACTTTTAAAAGTCAATTTGATATATTTTCAAATCAAAATTGATTTGATTCATTTAACTTTTGATAATAGTAAATCTTGTAATTAGTAGTTTTTAGATAGTTTGCGAATTTATATCAATTTTGAATTTGAAAATATTTCAAATTGACTTCGAAAACTTGACCCTATATTTGGATTGGTCATTGGAGGAGGGAGTATAAAGCAAGTGATTTTGATTCAACAACAGAATTAAGTCGCATCCTTCATAAATTTAATAAACTAATAATGGCTCACCAGCAATAGTCAAACATAACTATTCAATGAAGAATTAAGTTTAAACCTCGAATGAAGAGCCAATCTTTAACAAGACCTGAAAATTTCAAAGGACTATAATATTTTTACCTCTCGTCTGAGCATAATTCTCCATTTCTAAATTCTATACTTGGGAGAGAGATTCAATTTCTTGAGATTTTATTTTTTTCTATAATTTAAATGATAGGAAGACGGAGGAATTCTCTTTATTTATTCAACTTAACTCGGATTCTTTTTCTCAATCCTTGGATAGGTGTGTTTGGTGTTTTGATTCTTTGGGAATCTTCTCGCTCGTTCTTTTTTCACTTACTTTTTGGTTATCATTCAGTTCATTATTTTACTCTAGCCTCTTATATTTGGAAAGTAAAAAATCCCTAAAAAATAAGGCTTTTATGTGGTTCTTATCTCTTGGTCGGCTTAACACTAATGACATGCGTTAGAGGCGTCAGCCTTACAAATCCTTATCCCCAGATGTGTGTAATGTGTTTGAAGGAGAGTGAGTCTTATTCTCATTTATTTCTTCACTATTTGGTGGCTTGGCGGTTGTGGTGTTGTTTGTTTAGTGTGATAGGTGAAAGTTGGATATATCCCTATTCAGTGATAGATCTTTTATTATGACAATTCAGGATTTTGGTCATACGAGTGATAGGAGAATTTTTTGGAGATATGCTTGTTTTGCTATTTTGTGGGGAATTTAGATTGAAAGGAATGCTAGAATTTTTTGCGATTGAACTACAAATATTGAGTTACTTTGAGATAGAATATCTTTCTTTGCTTCTCTTTGGGCTCATACAGTGGGAGCTTTTAGAGGAATTTCTTTTCCGATCAATAGAGATTGGCGGGCGGTGCTTCATAATTTAAGTTTTTCTCCTTTTGTTTTCTTTAATTTCTTTTGAGAGGACTTCTTGTCCTTGTCATGCATTGTAATTTTCTCTTCTAATCAATAAAATATTCTTCTTTTACCAAAAAAAAGAAGTAAAAAAAAAGCCAAGACCCGAAAATTAACCAATAGATGAACGTAGGAAACCAAAAAATAACATTTTGTGGACATTTAAAGGGAGTTTATAAAATAAGACATTTATATATGCATACAACATATGTAAAGACTACCTATAACTTTAGAGGCTATGACATGTACATGGTAATTGATTTGATACAACAAGAGGCACTACCAAATAGTATTAAAATTAGTAATTTATTATATAAGCAAATAAAAAAACCTAAGGTTGAGAATGTAAATGTCCAATCATTATATCAATTTTATTTTTGCGTTAATTAGTTTATTAGTTATATTTGTTTGTGTTTGTGTAGCAATATTTGCATAGTATTTTATACTTTAATGTTTATACATATTTTTCGTTTTCTATTAATCTATTATATATATAAACTTAGCGACAAAGAGAAAATGAGTTATACTAATTTACCTTTTAAGTTTTAATATTCAAGTGTAATAAATCTTCAAATTTTTGGCTGGATACGCAAATGAAGTACATAAGTAATGAGCAATTATGGATAATAATAAGTCAAAAGTAAAAGAAAAGTCTAGGATATTATGATCTTCCAATGAAGGTCTTAATATCGTTGAATGTGATCACTTTAGCACTTTTTATTTTAACATGTTTCTGAAAATTACATATTGACCTCTTAGCTGGTAAGTATTATAGTATTATGCTATGGGCTTAAATTTGAAAAATACTTCTCATTTACATCTTTAAACAAAATATTTCTTTTAAAAAAAAAACTCAGTGAGGGCAACTGACCTTGTTCGGTCCTATGTTGGTCCACCCCTAGGCACTGCCATTTCATCTGATAGCAGATGGGCCATAATATTCCTCTTGAATTTAGCAGATGTTTGTTTTTGTTTATATGTTTATCAGTTCTAATAGTAAATTTTGACATTCCGTTTCATGTCAACTATTGAATGAGTGGTATATTGAAATTCCCGTTTGCAACTTTCTTACACAATCTTGAGAGTGATGCAGATTAATAATGCAGGATCAAACGCATATAGTTACAAACCACTGGCAGAAGCTTCAGATGAAGATCTTCTGTAAGCATTCTATGTGCTTTCATTCTATAGTGACTAATTAGTTGTAATATTTGGTTTGTTCTATGGCTCAATTTTGTGAATGCTATGCAGAGAAGTTGTCACTACAAACACCCTCGGTTTGATGATATGCTGTCGAGAGGTGAATTGTCTTTTCTAGGTTTTTAGGTGGCATTTATCATACCTTTCGCTAATCTGTTTGCTATATAGGCGATAAACATGATGCTAAACCAACCTCGGGGAGGTCATATATTCAATATTGATGGAGCTGGTTCAGATGGAAGACCAACACCCAGGTGTGTGACATTTCTGTTCATCCTTTCAGTTGAAGGATATTGGATCTTAAACTATTATGTTGGACAGATTGCCAGACAAAAATCTGGTAAAGCATACAAGGGAATTCATAATGACTGAGAAAAGAGTATGTGTGTGAATATGCTATATTCCTTTTGACGATCTCTTTCGAAGAAAATTTACTGCTCTAAGGGCATTGATCTTCTATTGGGTTGTCTAAACCATAAAGAAGAGTGTTGCTCACTGAAATAAAGAAGTTGACAGAATTAATTCTTTGACATTTTTTTATCTTTACTGAAGATTGTCATTTACTTGTCATTGGTGCGTTTTATCTCTCTTTGACTCTCCTCCCTTTAAGCACTCTCGTGATGCATCCTGCTAACAGTACTCTCTCCGTCTTTCTCTTTTAGTAATATCCTGAGGCATAATTTCCCTGCTAACATTTTTCCACCTCACTCTTTGGCACCTGAGTCGTATTTCTGGTTATCTTCCATCACTAAAATCATCCTGTTACCTTTTCCAGAACCTCTATTGCCATCTTCATGTGGTCACTGTTGCAGCTGCTATCTACTTACAGTGACACTTCTTTTGATGCAAGCTCTGTACTTTTCAGATCTAACTAATTTCACGCAGTTACCGACAGTACTTTCTCTTCTCAAGTAAATACATGTTGAACTGCTGATTTATCATTACTGAAATAAGTTGGCACATGTAAGTGTGGTGGTTCAGGTGTGCCCTGCATCCTTTCAGGTATCTTAGAATTTGAAGTAAATTGTATGGTATGGAGGTTTTTAGAGGTATCTTGAAAGAGGAGAGTTTACTGTGGTTTAGAGTGTTATACTGTTATGGTCTAGTAGATAACATGGGATAATCACTTGTAACAGGATGTAAAGGTTAATTGACCCTGTTAGAGTCTATATGTGCGTGTGTTTGTCAGTACTCAATCGAATCTCCCACTGGTGGCTTGCTCGATTGAGTCTGGCCTGCAAAGAGCCCTTCTGGTTCCATTTTCAAGATAACCAGCTGGTCCTCAAGTTAACAGGCCTGTTTTTTGGCATTCACTTATGCATCAATCCTACTGATGTCTATTAAGTTACAGGTTTATTATATAAAATTTCTTACAGCTTTTTCCTGTTTATCATGATTACAAGTTCATAATCAGCAGCACTTTAGCTTCTCTCTCTCTCTCTCTCCTCCCTATCAATTTACAAACATTTGCATAAGTGTTATGAAATGCCTTTACTTGTTTTACTTCCAATGGAATTTATTTCCCAAATGATCTCATAATCTTTAGATTTGCCGCATATGGAGCAACTAAGCGCAGTGTGGTGCATTTAACAAAATCATTACAGGTAAATGCTGAACTTCCATTTTGAGATTATATGCTATTTATTACTTCGAATGGCCTTGATAACCTTTTTCCTTTTCAACTTTAGATTTTCTGAGAATAATGGCAGGGTTCTGGATTATTATAATAGATTCTAATGGGACATACTTTTTTCATACCTATACTGGTTTCATTATCTAGTACTTTAAAAATAGAAGCAAGATATGACTTGTTAAAAAATAAAGATTTATGTGTACTGTATCTGTACAATTCAGCTGGTCACCTACGGTGAAGAATTTTTCTTAAGTGGGATAGATCTCATGACAGGTTGAAACCATTACTTGTTACATGTCTTGAAATATTCTGTAAGTTGGTACTTGTTATTTATAGTGCTTAATCTTTAATTGCAAGTTTAGGTGCAGACTGTTGAGATACCAAGGCCCTCAACAAAGATTAGAGCAAGATATTTAGCTATTTCAGGGCTTTTGCTTTCGAGGCCTTCCCAGGGGTTTCTATTTCTGATCTTCACAGGGATAGATTTCTCATGACAAATCAGACTCCTCTCCAGCCCTAAGCTATTAACCCCAAAGAACTGCAAAACACCCACAGTGCTACAATATCTTTCCCTTCTTGGACCTCCCAAAATCTTGAAATTTGGTGAGAAATAAATTCTCCAAACTCCAGAGATACAGGATACACCTAAACCTCATCAAAGCTTGAACATAGAACACCATATGTCCCAATTCACTGAACAACGAAAAAAAGAAACAAGGGAGAGAGTCTCACTACTCCAAATGTACAATATAGATATATCCAGGGACAAGGACATATGGAGCCTGTGTATCTGGTGCAAATCATTTGTGATTAGTTTGTGCCTACCAAGAACTAAGAACAAAACCAAATCCCTGATCTTAAAACTATATTTATCAAATATAATTCATACAAACTTGAATCTCTTCATCGACACTTAATGACCTCATAATATGTGGATTAAGGCCCTCAGTCTTATAGCCATTTATGGAACTAAAAATATATTACTATGATTTGATTATATTTTAAAAGTAAACTAAGCCACATTATGTGCACTGATTCTTTAACTCATAGAATGTGGATGTAGCTAGAATGAAGCATGAAACACCTCAATGAAGGACATAACAATGAAGAATGAAGCAAAAAGAAGTTTTAATATATACAATTGTCAATCCTTTGGAGCTTTGGTTCAGGATTTGAGGTTGATGCTTCTTCTATTATTATTATATTTTCTTAATCTTTTAATGTTGAGTATGATAGAATTTACCTGAAAATATTTTTGAGGAAGCTCTAGGGTCATAGATGTGTGTGATGGTAAATCTTTGGACAAGTTAACATAATAACATGTGGTTGAAACTGATTGGAGTTGCTATGTGCAAATAATACCAAAGGTTGGGTCTGCATATAGTTCACCGTCTCAATATTCCAAATTGTAAGACTAGTATCAGTAATACTCTTTTTCATGAGAAGGTTAAAAAAAAAAATACTGTAAAAAGGGTTGAAGTTGAACTCAAAAGGTGGATATTTCTAGATTCACGTGGGGGAAGTAGTTTCTTGTTCTGGCCCCTTCTGGAGCTTAGTGGTTGTTATAATAGCAGGCAATAGATGCTGCTATGTAGCTGAAGTGCCTTCAGTAGGGTCATGTCATGTTCAAGCCCCTACACCCCTTTAGAGTGGTAATATGAATGTTATAGAACATGATATCAATGTGGAGTACATACCAAAGGGATGAACTTGGGAGACTTGTACTGCTCATTTACAAATTTGTATAATACTACTTCCTTTCCAAATTATAAGATCAATATTAACTTTTCAAAAGTCAATTTCAAACTCAAAATTGACATGAATTTATGTAGTTTATATCAATCCAATTATGAATATCATAAACTACCTAAAAAGTACTACTAGTTATAAGAGTTATTATTTTCAAAACTTAAATGAATCATGTCAATTTAAAATTTAAAAATGTCTCAGATAATTAGCTAAAGCAGCTGAGTCATTCTCATCAATTTCATCATTTCTGTTTCCTGTATTACTGTTCTCTTGTCATTGTGCAAGCCCAAGGGCTGATAACTGCTGTAGGTTTTAGACTATTGTGCAGCTCTGTTTTACACTTATGTTTTAGGTACATGTATGCCTGTACAAATTTGTACATTTATGTGATACATAATTTGTCAAGTTTCTCTACAGGCTGAACTGCGGATGCAAGAAGTGAAAAATGTCATTGTACATAACCTGTCGGTATGTTATGTTTCATTTATACGTTTGAATTATTTTTAACTTTTGATTATTGACCATTTACGTTTTGAATATGCTCTGCAGTTTTGAATATTTTTCTATATTCCTCGAAATTCTATTAACTGTTTCCTATGCAACATGGTTTGTGATGCATTATCACTGATAGAAGTTGTTTCTTTCTCTTGTAATGAAATATATTCTGACTGATGGCCACAACTTAGTTTGAGAATAGTGTCTCAGCAATAGAAGTTTATGCTTTCTATTTTGGCCGGGTATGCTTTTTCATAGCATGTCCCCAGCCATAAAGGATGAGGGTTTGCATCAGGTGTTGCAAGCCGACTATAAAAAAACTAGCTATTTGTAATGATATTTTGTCGGAGCTTATCTTTTTTAGCAATGCGCATCGGAATCTGGGTGCAGTGAAAAATGAGCAAGGGTTGAGTTGTCATTCTCATAGTGATGTGCCACATCGGCACCCGAATGTGGTGAAAATTGAGTGAGGGTCTTCACACTTTAATAAGCAGGTGAGAGAAGCAAAGAAGCTAGTCTTGTGTCGTCACCCCCATAATGACGTTCCACATCAGAACCTGGATGTGATGAAAAATAAACAAGGGTTCTCACACTTACATGATCGAGTTCTGGGGGCAATGAAGCTACTTAATGATTGGGATTCGCTTGGGCAGTTAGAATATAGGTTCTCTAACTCATAGGTTGAAAGGTGGGTGGTTGATGTTATTAGAAAAGGTGATATTGTTATGTGTGAGCCATGAAGATTGTCGTTGGGGTCCTTGGGGACATGGTGATCAATGTTCTTAGCATGTCCACCCCCCAAATCAGGTATCAGTATCCGACAATAATCATTTTTGGGAGGAGGTGGAGGAGATTGTAAGGGGGATACATCGATTGAGATGGTTTGGTCATATCCAGCTTTGTCGTCCTGTATATGCACCTGTGAGTAGAGGTATACTTATCAGGAGGAAGATGAAGAAGACGGATGGGAGATCAAGACTGACTTGGGAGAAATATGTACAAAGAGACAAGTAGGAGAGGAATATTATGGTGACCTTGGCCTTGGATAGGAAGGAGTGGAGGAGAGTAATTCACATGTCAGAGAACAAGTAGCCTGTAACACTCTTTCATACTTTCTCATTATTATTTTTTTATATTAATATTATTACTATTCTTCATATCGGTTAATCCCTTCTTTCTTGTGTTTTCTATAATTACTGTTAGTTTTTTTAGTGTCTCTCCTTATTATTGTTATTATTATTATTTTAATTATGTTTTTATTTTCTTTACTCTTGATTTCCTATCCTTAAGTTTTATGCGGGATTCATTTTCAGCCTACCCCAATTAATTTGGGATAAAAAGGCTTTGCTGAGATAAATTTCTTATGGTCAAATATATTTTTAATTATCAAATTTTCAGAATATGGACTTTGGGGTAAAACTAAAGATTTGTTTAGAGTCTTTCTAATTTTTTCGTTCCAGTTAAATTCTAATTGATTTGCAATTGGATGATCCTAGGTTGAACTTTTGTTGTTTCCTGGAAAATTGTTAGGAAATGAATGTAGGGCTTCCCGTATCGTTTCAAATCTGAAAATACAACATGATTTAGGACGATGCACTTCTTTTTCGGATTCAGCGAGAATCTCATTTTTTGGTAGTACGAGGGGGGAATTGGCCTAAAAATGGGATAGGTGTCTTTTCTGGGTACATCTCCCTGAATCCCATAACTTATTTTGATGAATCAGATATGACTTGTGTTGAGATGAAATCCTGGACACCATGTAGATACGCATATCGTCTACAAACAGCTTCACAATGATCTTAGTGCTTGCACAGATGATGAGATTAGTGCGAAGCGAGGATTTGATCTTGGGGTCCAAAAAAATTTAACAACATAAAATATATTCGTCCACCATTACAAAACATATTTTTACTAAAAGCGAAAATAATGTAGGAATAGAATTTACTTTGTCAAAGACAACAAAACATAGCAAAAAAAGTCTTTTAGAACATATCAAAGCTTTATATTATAATTGCACTTCAAGCGTTCTTTCAAATCACAAAAAAATTTTTTTAAATAAGAGAATTTGTAAGATAAATAGTTATTTGACCACCACGTTCCAGTTGCGAGAGAAACTGGAAGAAACAAGTCTAATTTCTATCGATTAGTGGATAGATTGTAAGACTTCAATTTTATGAAATGAAAGCAAATTTTCTTATAAATGTATTTTATTTAGTAAATGGTTAAATTGATAAAAGGATTAAGTTAAGGGTGATATGTGAACAAAAAACAAGTTATAGCACGACACAAAGTGGAGTCTTTTACAAAATTATCTTTTATAAAAATAACGGCGAAAGTTTTCCGTTAATTGTTGAAATATCCGGTGATAAAAGTACGATGTCTGGCGTGGTTGTATAGATAGTAGCACGATATTGATTATTGATGCTTACGGAAGTCACTTTCAATTATTGCTTCACGATAATTCTTTGCGATAGTATTTCCACGCACAATATTTTATATTATTAAATCAATAATCGATAAAGTTATTCATATTATTATCTATTGACGATGTCAGAAAGTTCTATCCGGAAAGGGGTTTGGTCACCTAATTTGATAAGGAGAAGTCCTTATGAAAGCCTTTTTCACGGGAATGATCCGGTTGTCAATATTGTGAGTTATAATATTAATGATAAATAATTATTGGAAGAAAAAAAATGTGTTTTTGATTTGTGGTAAATATTTATTCAATCTTTGATATAAACAATAAGTAAAGAATTTGTAAGATATTCATCCTCCATCTTGTTTCATGTCGTTTCACATTCTGGCGTCAAAACCACTTTTCTTTTCACATTCGTCGACCTCTTCCCATTCACGAAGGCTAAGAAATCTTCTATAAATTGAAAATGCACGCGGAGGAAAAAAAGAAGAAGTATCCTGTTACTACATTATTGCGAGTATCGATCCAATCTCATACTAAGGTAAGAGGTATTATTTATTTCGTATTCATGAAGAGAGTTATTTCTTTCGATAATAAGGGTTGTTATTCCATTCTTTATATTACAGACTAATGGTGAAATCCTTTTGTTATTCCATTCTTTATTATTTTGTAGGAATAAACAGCGGAAGAGTTAGAACAAGTCCGTTGAAAATTCATTCATAGATTTCGTATCTAAACATCTTAATCGATAGTGGCTTCATGGATGAAAATATTATTTAAGCATTTGATAAGATTTAACTTTCTAGTTTTCACCAACCATCATGACAAAATTGAGAAATTATTTTCGAGAAATAGTGGACAACTTTTGAAATTCTTGATGTTCGAATACATCAAACTCGTAATGTTACAATTGTATCCTTAAGTCTGGTAAAAGTCTTATATTATGATAGTTGCATTGATGGTCCTGATTGTTGAGATAACATGACCATTGGTGATAATAATGAATATCCTTATTGATTGGTATGATTATGATGTGGATTATTTTCGCATGCTCTGTGAAGTCTTTGGGGTAAAATTCATCCACAAGCTTACAAATATCATCAATACTAAAAGACGTTATGCCTATTTTGAGGGATGGATTAAGCGTGAGAACAAGTAACTTCATAGATTTGATGCTTACTAAACTTATTGTTTAGCTTACATTATATTACAGGGAGGTTGTTAACCGAGAGTCTATTATAGCTGCAAATATATCAATCCGATAATGCTCAATCATTGTCCTTTTTGTTTTTATCTTGTTGATGTCGACTAGCTCGACCTCTTCTCTCAACATATAAAGCATCTAAATCTATGTGTTGTATTTTGGGACATCTATCAGACGCTCACAAAAAGACTTCACCTTCACTAAGAAAGTATCACATCCATCATCTCTCAACTTCTTGAATAAGTTTCTTTGTGGTTTTCACAAGGTGCATAACATTTAAAATATTTTGAGACTTTTCATTAAATGGGACATCTATTGTAAAGCTTGAGAAAGCAGAATAAGTTTCTTTGATTTCCATAATTTAGCTTTCATAAGATGCAAGATGAACACAAACTCGAAAGAAGTCAAAGAAGTCAAAGAAGTAAGCGAATCAAGATCTCCACGTTGATCCCAAATTCCATCATCGATGATGTTCAATAAAACCTGACAAGTTGCACTAAACATCTTTATCAAGTTAGAAAGAGACCTTAAGTGAGAACCCCATCGTGTAACTCCAGCCCTTTGTAAAGTACCAATATGATTCATTCCTGTCCCAGTCTCAAGCTCTTCAGTGGAAATCAAATGAGCAATATCGGAAGATTGGGCAGCTTTCAATTCATTGTTACGTTTACAAGAAGCGCCCACAATATTTACAATAAAACTCAATTTTGAAAAAAATTGATGTATATAAGTAACTTCTCTAGATGTTACAACTAATGCCAATTGCAAACGATAAGCAAAACAATGGACGTAATATGCATACGGACATTCATTAGCAACTAGAGTTTGTAACCCTTTCCATTTACCTCGCATATTACTTGCTCTGTCGTATCCTTGACCTCGAATATTATGAAAGTCAAGATCATAACGGGAAAGAGTAGAAAATATCTCGTTCTTTAGAGTTAACGCCTTCATATCTGATACATGTAAAAGCGCTTTCGAATAAAACCATCTTTGTCAACAAATCTAATAACAATAGCCATTTGCTCCCTTTTTGACGGGTCTCGAGCTTCATTAACAAGAATACAAAATTTTGCATCATCGATTTTCTCACAAATTGCCTTTCTGATTTTCATTGAGTAAACAAATAAAATCTCTTTCTGGACTTGGGGTGACATATATGAGGCATTTTGAGGAGCCCTTTCTAACACAACATTTGCAACATTTTCATTATACTCAGCAAAAAGGCTTATTAATTCAAGAAAATTACCACGATTGATGGAACTTTTACTTTCATCATGACCTCTTAAAGTCATACCTTGGAATGTAAGATAGCAAACTGAATCAATTGAGGCTTTAAGTCGCAACCGATTGTTTGCACGTTGTTCACAAGTTTGTTTCTCAATAACTTTTTGAATATGTTGTGATTGATTCATTAGATCATCGCATGATTTTTGAGCAATTTTATGTAATGAATTTGGATCTTTTCCCACATGATTCAAAAATGCACAATTCTTCACATCCCTTACTTTCTTCCAACTATTAAATCCATCCTTTGAAAAACTACTTTGCCCATGTTATGCACCTTCTTTGTTAAAGAGATAGCAAGGTAGACAAAATGCGGCATCCTTTGAAGGGGAATACTCTAACTAAGATGGAAATACCTTGAACCATGATGATTGAAAGCGGCGAGGATGCTTTTAAGATCCAGAAAAAGGGTACTCGGGAAGAATGCATTGATATGGACCGTAATTGATGTAAGCTCGTCGAACTTCATCAAGTAGATCACTTGGACATTTACATATTTCGATACGTTTTCCAGGATCACGCTCCAAATAATTAATATCTCATTCTTTACCTTCAATTCTTGGTGATTTTAGAGAACGTTGTTCTTGTTCAGGGATATGCAGAGATGTTTGAACATTAGGCTTAGGAGTAAGCAGAGATGTGTCAACATGATTTGATTGCTTTCCCTTGAAAAATGAATCAATAGTATTTTATTTTCCCATGATTCTAAAACAAAAAACAAAAAATTCAATTAACTACACTACCAGAATGAGTTCATCAATATTATTTGACCACTCATTGAACTTTTTAATAATAAAATTTTCATAAATTTGTAATCAAATAAGAAAAAGTTTGTAGCATCTTTCTGTGATACTTCTTGACATCACTTTCGAGTATATATAAAAAGGCCATTAGCCCATTAGGCCAAAATCAAACTTCCAGCCTTCAGACTTTTCAAGATGAAGGGCTATGCCATTGAGCTTCCCAAGTCCCAACTCCAGAAATAATTCCCACCAATCCTAATTCCTAGTATTATTTCTTCTAACCACAGTCCACAATCCTCTTGTATTTATTTAAAGCAGTCCATTTTCTCCACCAATCCTAATTCCTAGCATTATTTGGGACTTGGGAGTACATATAAATCTCAATAAAAGCAAATCTAACATTGCAAATACGCAATGACAAATTATAACACAAAAACAAACATAGATCAAATTGATAACTCCTCGTATCAACAATTTTAAACCTCAATTTGTTTCTACACATACATAATATATATATACTGATATACACAAATTAATTAGAGAAAGAAAAGAGAAATTAGTACCTATAAAAAGTAGATGAAGACTTGAAGATAGAGATTGAATAAAGTAAAGAATCTCTACTTGACTACTTTCATCTTCAAGCTGGAAACCAGGGAGGCAGGTACGAAATGGCGGATGGACTGGGGGCGGGAATGGAATGGCGAATGTTAGGGTAAAAGCAAAACAATAGTGGAGATAATGAAATGAAATGGATTATTCTAAGGGGCAGTTCTAAGGGACGGAAATGAAATGAATTGCCACAAGGCCCACAAAGCACAAATTTAATCTCACAATTCAAGTGGGTGGGCTTTAGTACTTAAAAAAATTTAAAATCTTGGGGGGGGGGCCATGGCCCCCTGCAGTCTAAGCCCAGCTCCATCCTTGATGAGATTGATGATTTATGAACTTGATACTGATGAACTTGCCAGATGTGGTACTGTGCTACAAAGTCGTGTCATATTAGACCTTTCTGGATTGTGTTGTGCTCTTTGTTCTTGTCTATGCCGGTTACAGTTTTCAGATTTCCTTATCTCTCTGCTTTGCAGCCAGGAATGGTCACAACTGACCTCCTCATGTCTGGTGCTAACACAAAGCAGGTACGACGTGTAATAGTACATTTCTTATTCTCTCTTCTATAAATTTCTAACTAGTAAATTTAAACATGTCACCATATTGCAGGCCAAGTTTTTCATTAATGTTTTGGCAGAACCAGCAGAAGTGGTAAGATTTTGTTCATTTACGGGAAGTGACACAAACTCTATTTTAATTCTGGCAATCATGTATTTTGAGATTACTTTCATCAGTATCCATTGGTCTTCCATCCAAAATTACTCATTTGATCATCCACGATATAATATGTTATATTCATCCATGATAAAAAATTTTAAAACCTTCTTAGTCCGTGACAGGAATTACTGTTGAACTGTTTATGTATCGCGTACTAGATATCATGATGTGCATCCATACAAATGAAGTGGGAAGAAATGATATAACCATGCTTTTAGCATTATTTGCAAGGCTTCCTGTTTATTTTTCATTATTCAAATAAAAAAAAACTTTTTCCAATGGTAGACAACCCAAGGACGTTTCGTGACACAGTTCTGAGAAAGAAATGAGATTGTCATATTGGTGTAAAGGTTGTACTAAGTTCAAAAAATTCCCTGTCATGGACTCCAACATAAAGCTCTTGTCCAAAACAAGGCTATGTGGTAACGTTTGTATAAGTTAAAAATTTAAGGTGACAAGATTTCGAGACATGCAAGGAAAGGAAAAGGGATACAAAATTTTTATGTAAATACAGGCAAATGCAACATATACGCCCTCAGGTTGGCCAAAAATTGGCAACCTGTACTGGGATATGGCTTAGATCGACTTTTTCAGTCAAATTGATCAATTTTGGAGTCGCAATTTATACTATTTTCTTAACAATACAGATGGAAGAATTATAACCATAAGAAACTATATCGAATTTACCACTACCTCCAATTTTCATGAGTTTGAAAATATAAATAAATATGCTTAATTCTTAATTCAAAAATTGGTCAATTTGACCAAAAAAAATCAAACTAAGCCAGTTTTTCTAGGACGGAGGTAGTAATAAATTAGTTACAGTTTAAAGCTTTAATTTCTTTAAATTTCTCTCTTTGCAGGTTGCGAAGTATCTTGTCCCAAGCATTAGATCCATCCCTGCAAATGGAACAACAAAGTCGACTTACATTCGTTTCCTAACTGGAATCAAAGCTTACTCCAAGATATTCTCAGTTAAGAAGTGAAAGATTTCCTTCTCCCCCTTCTTTCTTTTAATGGCTGTGTTTACTTAAACATTAAATAATTATATTCCCAATTTTTGTATCTACCTTGATATAGAAACCCAACAGAATGCTAATCCTTCTGTTTTGTGCTTTTATTGCAGAGACTCGCTTTTGGTGCCAGAAGAAATAGATATGTGGTGGAGGAATAACAAATGCAAAAGATTGGAAATTTTTATGCAGCGCTGTTAATCTCTGTTTGTGAAATCCCACCTATGGTTAGTTGACCCTAGTTAATTGTGTAGTCTATAAAGTGAAAGATCTTGTTGAGATATGCTTGTAAACTTTAGGATATTCAATTATTCTACTTTCTCTGTCCCTGAACTTATTATTTTACTCGAGGAGAATTAAAGGTTAATTATTTTGTTCATTCAATCAAATCCTTACCGTACGTTTGGATTGGAGTAATAAAGGTAGGAATGGAATGACTCATTCCTATGCAATGACTCATTCCTATGCAATGAAAAAAATTGTGTTTGGTTGCGATTAGAATGGATTGAACCATTCTTATTTCGAATTTTATTCTTTGGGGAAGGAAGAGTATGGAATAACTCATTCCAACTAGAGTGGAATGAATCATTTCATTCTTCATTCCATTCCTTCAATCCAAACGTAGCATTAGTTTTCTGAATTTTAACTATAAACTTTTGGTTAACATCAACTGATTATGTATACAAGTACATGTATAAAAAAGGAACCAGAAGTTACATTTTCATATTAAGTTATTCATTGATTGGCAAATTTATTGCAATTTGTTTTGGTTCTGAGATCACAAACCCTTGATTATGTAACGAAACTCAAAATTGAAAACTAAATTTGTTAAACTTAACATGCTCCTTTTATGCTTGTACAAAATATTGTCTGGTATGTTTGGTTCCCAACTTTTATAGTGTTTGCAACAATAGCGTTTAGCGTGTTGGTGCATTTGAACTCCACATGTGTTTATTGATAGAGAAAATTCTCAAGTTAAAATCCGTGTTTTTGTTATATTCCTCTCATCTATACAACAATGTTGCTTGTAGATGTGTGAGTTATCAGTTTTGGATTTTAATAGGATAGACTTTGTTCTGCAACATGGAATGTAGTGTTAAAGGCTGTCTGATTGCATTTGATGGATCTTAGACTTTGAGACTGTTTGGTAAACATATCTGATTCGGTAAGATTTTGAGACTATTTGGTAAACATCTGTTTTGAGGGTGTTTGATAAAAACTAAATAAATATCTGAATGAACTGAATCTTAATCTGAATGAAAAAAATTGTTAAATTTTATTATTTTACCTTTCTAAAAAATTTTAAAATTGTTGTAAATTTATTTAATATTACTTAATATAATAGTTAATATATTTTTTTAATTATTTTTTTTACTTCATTCAGCTAAAAAATTTTGACTTAGTCATTCAGCTCGTCCATCTTACCGATTCAGGTCGTATTCAGAATCAAAACAACATTAATTTGGCCAAGATTCAAATTATTCGTATCTTGGTCCATTCAACTCTAAACAAACACTCAAATGATGTCTGAGTCAGTCTGGATCAGTCAGTCTCAAAATTGTAACTTTCCCGGTCAGAAGTAAACTTAATAATTTTTAACAAAAATAGCCTCAACCATTAAAAACAAATAATTGAACCATCATCGCCGTCAGCCCTTGAGACCTATAATCAGACCCAACAATGCCATTTTCAACCATCACTTATTCCAGCATATATTAGTAATTGAGAAGAGAATCATTAATTGAATAAATAAATGACAACAACACAAGAGCAAGGAAGTTCAGGGCTTTCAAGCTCCAGTGACCAATGGGATGTTCAATAAAAGGAAAAGGAGACGTTCATCCGACCGCGAATCATCGTCTTGATGAATTGTTTCCACTGCAAATTAATTGTACAAAATCAATGAGTTTTATAACATGGATAATCCTAATTTGTCATTGATTAGTCGCATCTATTTTTGAATATTAGAATGATGTGTTTATATTTCTTTTTCTTTTCTTTTCCCTTGATTTTTTGCAAATAAATATCCAATAAGGTTTTGGATTTCCGCATTAAATACTTCTAAAAATATAGTATAAATATGTAAAAATTACAAGCATCTTAAACAACCCATTTAAACAAAAGCATTCAAGTTCATTTAAAATTTAATTTGAATACTTTGAAGATTTTAAAGATGATTAATTATTTGTATGTTAAGAAAGTAACCTAAATGAAAATACACTTTGGATAACCCAAATTATTATGTTAATAGCTATTCAAAAAAAAGAAAAAAGAAACCATGTTCAGAAAATTAGAGGATTAATATGGAAAATATACGCATTTAGTTGTTTTAGACATATTTTATTAAACACCTTTGTTCAATTTTCATTCAAAACTTCTACTTTGTTTAGTTCATTCATATTTTCATTCTCATTCAGAACTTTTCATTTTATAATATCACATACCAAAAATTTGTGAAATTTGATAATTATTTTGTATTTCAACAATGGAATATTGAGATTTATGATTTCCAGCTTCTAAAAAGTTAGCTTGCTCCTTTTGGTCTCTCATTATACATAAACTACTCCTTTGGTCTCATTTTAAATGACTAACTATTGATTTTGATATTTAGCACATAATATGTTATGTTTGATAGTTCAATTGACAGCTAAACATATAAATAAGAAAAGGCATGGTTTTAAAAACGGACAGTCAGTTGGACCGATAAAAACTGAAACCGGTCTACATTTCGATCCGGGTTGGACCACTTAACCGGTTTTAACTAAACAAACAATTTAAATTTTTCTTAATAATTAAAAATAATTCAAAAATATTTAATTGCTAGTATATCCTTAACATTATGGATTCATATTTCAAATGGAATTTACCTAGTTCTAGGTTAGTGTCACTTGAAAACAGAAAGACAGGAACATAAGTTAATTAGGACAGCGTTCAAAGATAAAATGTGTTCATATTTCAACTGGGGATATAACAAGTGAATTAGGACGAAAAAAGTAACATTTTATAAGTACTATTTTACTTTTCTTTTTTATATATATATATATATATATATATATATATAGTCCGGTTCCGGTCCGGACGCCCGGATTTTAGTCCCGTTCGGACTTTTTTTTTTTGTTTTTTTTGTTATTTTTTAAAACAACTAAAAAAATAATTAATATTTTATGGAATTGAAATTTTTTCATAATACAGTGTTTTGAGTATGATTTGGATACCTAAAACAAAATATGTCTGTACAGTCTGTACACATTTTTTTGTATAAGTATCCAAATCACGCCCAAAACATTGTATTATGAAAAAATTTCAGTTCCATAAAATATTAAACTTTTTTTTTAGTTTAAAAAAAAAAAGCCAAAAAAAAATTTTTGGAGTCCGTATTTTACTCCAGTCCGGGCGTCCGGACGGGATCCCCTCTATATATATATATATATATGCAGCCGCTCTCCAACGGACTAGTCCGTTAACGGACCAGTCTTTAGCGACGGACTGTCCGTCGCTAAAGCCCATAACATTGCCTATTATGGGCTTTAGCGACGGACAAATCCGTCGCTAAACTTCATAAAAACTGGTCCGTTAACGGACCAAATCTGCCTCTGAACCGCCTCTCTCTCTCTCTCTCTCTCTATATATATATATATATATATATATATATATATATATATATTCAATTTTCAAGTAAAATAACTATACTTGAAAAACAAATAATACATTTAAAAAGTCATTAAACATACTATAAAACAAAGGATTTGCAGCAAAAACAATTTAAAAGTAACTGTACTTCAAATCTTGCAGCAGCAAAATACATCAGTGAATACCTCCATCATCAAGATTCCTAAAAGTAGAGTTGGGACAGTTTAAATATTTCTACAATAGAACCAGCAAAATGATCAGTTAATTTACCCATCTTCAAGATCCTAAAAGTTATATACTACCATTTATCTCCCATAACTTATCTACCATAACAGAAGCAGGAGTAAGAACCTGTTGCATCAAAAGCATACTACCAGAAAGCACAAAATAACACAAAATGCTTCTATGCAGAATCCAAAAACAATTTACCAGTTTCCTTCATGCATGGATCAAGAAGGAAGATTGCACAAGCAGCACTGTCAATTACCTGTCACACAGCCTGCGGTTTCTGAAGCTTTGCGTTTTGCCGCAGACAAGCCCTTGAGCAGTTGCACCTCATTCTTAATAGAGGTCAATCTATTAGTATCCAACATTTGGACCTTGTGAAGAAGTACTTCAAACTTGCCAACATACCCTTCAAATGCTTGATTAGCATGTTGTTCAATCTTCAAACGGTTCAACCTATCTTTTCTCTCTTGATTCAGGCGTTGTTTCTCTAGTTCTGTGATACTCGATACGAGACCTCCTGGACCAGCATCCTTGTAGATAGGTTCTTCGGGAAGCTGACTACGCTGTCTGTATTCAAAGAATGCCTTGTTAGTTTCTTTTAAGGCCTTCCTGTAGCCATCCAAGAGAGTTCCCATTAGACAAAGCTCACGCTCAAGCCGGAATATCAGTACTTCCTTTTTCTGTAGCTCTTCATTCTTGCTCTTTTGCAAATTTTTAATCAGATTATCTCTTTGTTGCAGCTCACGAAGTAAATACTGCTGATTCATATTTAGTTCCTGAAAAGCCTGTTCCTTTTCCTCATAAATGATCTTAGCTTTTTCCATCAATTGCTCTACTTGCCCCATACAAAACCCAAAATCAGATGATTTGTGATCCCATTCAGCAGTTGCCCGCATCCTCTTATTGCTACCATTAAGATGAGAAGTATCCTGCTCATAGTCCATCACTCTCTTATGACCACTACCATAGATAGGACCACCCATAATCAAATGTGTTTCTGCATTTGATACAAAAAGCTCCATTGATGAGTGCTCATGAAGTTGTTGTCCCTGCAAGTTTAAAGGTGATTGGCTTGTTCCAAATCCCTGGAGTAGATCTCCTGTCAAATCAGCTCCCTCTAGTGAGCCATAATTTGGTGAAATATTACATCCTATTCCATCTTCTTCTTCCTCATTTTCTTCCCCCTCCGCCTGCTCCCCCTCTTCATCTACTTCCACCTCCTCCACTTCATCTGCCATTTCCACCTCCTCCACTTCATCTGCCATTTCCACCTCCTCCACTTCATCATCCATTTCCACCTCCTCCACTTCATCTTCCACTTCCACTTCATATTCCACCTCCTCCACTTCATCTTCCGCCACCTCAACCTGCTCCTCCTCTTCTTCCACCACCACCTGTTCAACTTCCTCTTTCCTCTCATCACTATCCGAACCCCTACCTTCCCCCTCTTCTTCTACCTCCTTATTTTCTTCCACCTCAACCTGTTCAACATCCTGATTCCTCTCCTCATTACTATCCAAACCCCTACCTTCTCCTAAAATACAAGGCTGCAAGAAATGTTTGTTAACATTTTTCTTTTCAGCCAAACACAAATTCCTCTGTTTGTCAACCTTGCATTCCTCAACATCCATCATGTCATCAACCTTCATCTCTTCCTTCTCAACTATATCTTGGGGTCCTATATTTAATTCAATAGTGGGTTCTTCCAACGCAACATTGTGTTCTCCCCTAGATGACTCATTCAGATCACCATCCTCATCTTTCTTCACTTCATCCACCTCCAACTGCACCTTACCGACCTCTTCCCTCAACAACTCCTTATCTACCATTACTTCCTCCACCTTTCTAAGTTCTTCCCTCAACAATTCCTCGTTTTCCTTCACTTGCACCACCTCCTCGTTTTCCTTCATTTCCACAACCTCCTCGTTTTCCTTCACTTCCACCACCACTTCCATCACCTCCTCAGCTTCCTTCACTTCCACCATCTCCTCAGCTTCCTTCACTTCCACCGCCTCCAACTCCACCTTCCCAGCCTCTTCCCTCAACAACTCTTCATCTTCCTTCACTTCCATCTCCACCTTCGGGGGCTCTTCCCTCAACAACTCCTCGCGCTGCGACTTTATCAAGCATTGCAAATGCGACACATAATAACCTGACCTCAATTGAACCCCTTGCTTCAACTCACTCTCCACCATATGCCAAAACAAACTAGCCCAATCCACCTTCTCAGGATGCCCACTTTTAATCAACCGCATCCAATTCCCCGCCTCACTCAACATCATCCACGCCTCCCCATGCAAAAGCACCCAACCTGACACAAAATCCTCTACAAACGAAACACATTCCTCCGAGGAATGCTCCCAATCCAAATCCACAACAAGTGCCTCCACCGCATTACCACAACCCTTCTCCTTCTTTCCCCGCAAGGGCAGCTTCAAAGCCCGCGCCAAAACAGCCCGATTAACAGCAATTCTATACCCATTCACATAACCACACTTCTTGGTAAGATCAAAACTCACAATTAACTGGGCAACAAGATCAGCTCTAATTGACTTACCAAAATCAATGTGGACAAAATCCCACAACCCGAGACGCCTCAACAGCTTCTCGTGCTTGGGAAAATCAAGAATTTTGGCGGGTACAAACGGGATTAAGTTTAAATTTTTAAGCAAATTTTGAACTTTTTTCTCGATTGCTTGTTGCTTCATGCGACCACGCCTATTTAAAAGGTTTCTACAGTAAGTAGTGTTGGTGGCAAATGAGGGGCGAAGAGACACAAACATACCTGAAGATTCTTGTTCTTCTTGCTCCAGAATTTGTGGGTCTTCCAGATTTGTGTCTGATTTTTCTGGGATTTGATGATCTTGGGTTTTCGTGGTAATTAGGGTTTGTGGGGATTGAGGTTGAGATTTTTGTTGGTCTTCATCATGGGTAGAAATAGGGTTTTGGAATTGCAAGATTTCTTCTGCTGATAGGTCTGGTTCTGGGTCTAGAGATTGGGAGGGATTGGACATGGTGCGGAATTCTGGTGCTATCAACTCCCCCACTCAACTCCTAAATATAAGCCATGTTTGCTTAGGAAGATTAGAGGTTATAATCGCAGATTTTTCGAATAAACACTTTTCAGTCTTTTTTTTATTTGTCCTTCAAATAATAAAATTTGTTCATTTAAATCTTATTGTTTGTAGATTTAAAAAATACTTTAATTTGAGTTACTGATATTATAGGGGATAAATAAGGTTTTGGTCATTTTATCTTTGGGGTTCGGTTTTCGTTGTAGTTCTGAAACTTTTTTATTACAATCGAATAAGCTGTCTTTCAAAATTTTAAAAAATGGTCGCTTTCGTCAGATTTTTAAAGTCAAAAGCGTTAGGAATCTTGTTGTCTGAGTTGACTTGACTTTTTTTTTGACGTGAAACAGAGAAAAAAACCAACAATGCGGATTATTATAAATGAATAACCAAAACTATTAACTACTTCACCTAAACAATTCCAAAACTAATAATAATAATAATACTAATAATTTCAAAATAATAATAATAAAAAATGTTAATTTAAAAAATTTAAAAAGTTAATTTTCTAAAAAAATTTAAAAGCGTTACTTTTCTAAAAAATTAAAAAACGTTACTTTTCTAAAAAAAATTGAAAAGCGTTATTTTTCTAAAAAATTTAAAAACGTTAAATTTCTAAAAAATTAAAAAGCGTTAATTTTCTAAAAAAATTAAAATTTTCTGCTTTTATAAAAATTAACATTTTTAAAAAAAAACAGATTTTTTAAAAAATATTAGTTAGGTTTAAAAACAAATTAACGTTTTTTAAAAATTAAAAAAATTGCATTTTATAAAAATTAACGTTTTTTAGAAAAAACAGACTTTTTTTAAAAAATTAAATTTTAAAAAGCAGTTTAAAATTAAAAAATTACATTTAAAAAATTTTAAACATTAATTTTTTAAACAGTTTAAAAACATTAATTTTTAAAAAAAGCAGTTTAAAAACGTTAATTTTTAAAAAGCAGTTTTTAAAACGTTAATTTTTAAAAAGCAGTTTAAAAACATTAATTTTTAAAATTTTTAAGCAGTTTAAACATTAATTTTTAAAAAAGCAGTTTAAAAACATTAATTTTTAAAGCAGTTTAAAAAAAATTAAAACAAATTTTTTAATTTTTTAAAAACATTAATTTTTTTAATAAATTTTTAAAAATAGTTTAAAACGTTAATTTTAAAAAAAAATTAATAAATTTTTAAAAACGTTAATTTTTAAAAATCAGTTTAAAACGTTAATTTTTAAAATTTTTAAATGTAATTTTTTAATTTTAAACTATTTTTAAAATTCAATTTTTTAAAAAGTTCATTTTTTTTAAAAACGTTAATTTTTATAAAAACAGATTTTTTTTAATTTTTTAGAAAAGTAACATTTTTAAATTTTTTAGAAAATTAACGCTTTTTTTAAATTTTTTAAAATTAACGTTTTTAAATTTTTTAAAATTAACATTTTTATTATTATTATTTTGAAATTATTAGTATTATTATTATTATTAGTTTTGGAATTGTTTTTAGGTGAAGTAGTTAATAGTTTTTTATCATTTGTCTTTATAATAATCCGCTGTTGTTTTTTCTCTGTGTTCCACGTCAAGCAAAAAAGTCAAGTCAATTTCAAGACAACAAGATTCCTAACGCTTTTTAGATGGAAAAATCTGATTTTGATTGATTATTTTGTAAATTTTGAAATCTGAGCTTATTCGATTATAACAAAAAAGTTTTAGTAACTCTAAAAAACCGAGACTCAAAGATAAATGTAATCAAAACCTTATTTATCCCGATATTATATACACGTGACATGTCATCAAACAAAAAATATTCTATGATATATAATTATTTTATTTATGATATTTTAATGATGTATTATAACTTTTATATCACTCCTGTATATTTGATAATATATCAAAATAAAATATTTAAAAATGTTAATAATTTAGTTTATTATTTTTAAATTAAATATTAATTTTTTTTATTTTTTTTTATTTTAATAATTTTAAAACTAAAAAATTGAATTGATTCGATCTATGATCATTGAGGCCTCTTAAAAAACTCTACTAAATTCATCTCAATTTGATTAATCAAATAAAGTATTAGTTATATTTTTTAATCTTTGTATTATCATCTAAAGTGTCAAAGGGATTAATTAAATATAATTATGATCTTATATAGTATCTTCTAAATAAGAACTTTCCCTCCCATTTATTTCTCTTTTTTCTCTTAACTAAATTGGATAATTTGGATTCTCACAAGAGCTTTCAAATAAACAAATACTCCCTCTGTTCTTAAAAGATTATCGTTTAAGGATAATACACACAGATTAAGGAATATAATTAATACCTAGCGAAAATACTATACTACCCTTATTAATTGTCTCAATCAATTATTTTCTTCCCAATGTTTCTTATTCAATTCAACCAATTACTTCTTATTCAACCAATTATTACTTGAGTTATAACATTGAATTGAATAAGAATTATTGGGAAGGGAAGAAAATTTTAAATAGGAGAAAGCTTTAAATAAAGGTAAAGTAGGGAAAAAAATAGCTAATGTGCATTGATAAACTCAAAACGATAATATTTTTGGAACAAAAATTATTTTCTAAAACGACAATCTTTTAGGAATGGATGGAGTATATAATAACCAGTGTATTTATTTATAAATTATGTTATTTTATGTATTGGCGGTAAAAGAAATTAGATATATTTTTTTGTAGTATGTAGCATGACAGTTTTCGATAAATAATACTCTCTCCGTCCTAGGATAAAAGTCCTTATTATTATTTTGAGTAGTCCCATGTTAAATGTCCACTTTCCTTTAACAGAATCGGCCCTGGGCAAGGGCAACCGCCCAAGGCCTATAGTTGAGGGGGCCCAATTTTTTTTATAAATTTATGTATTTATGTGTATAAAAAAAAATAAAATAATAAAAAGATTAACGATATTATGCATTAAAAAAGATATGTTAGAAAATATTAAATATGATAGTATAATTGATGATTTTGCATCTAAAAGTGCAACAAGAAGACATTTTAAATGATATTTTGTGGTTTAAATTTTATTGGGCAAAACTAAAGAAATACTCACTGTAGTTGGTAGGTTTTACTGATTATATCATTGAACATTTAGTTTTTCAAATTACACCACTAAATTAATTACTCCTCCGTCCCATAGTTATAGGCTGATTTTTTTTGGCACATAGTTTAAGAAAATTAGTTGATGGCAATTTTTAATAAAAATTTTCCACATATACCCCTCAATATGGAATTAATGAATAAGTTAATTACTCCTTACTTATCTAATTGGAACTCTCAACTTCATTGATTGACCATAGAACTTTAACCAAAGATGAAGTCTTATTACATTGGAACTCTCAAGTTTTATTGAGAATACAACAACATTAAATATGGTGATAAAAATAATGACATTGAATATTGTTTTTTCAAAAAAAGAGTAGTGGTTGAATATTTATTATAAGGGCATAAAAGTAAAATAATGAACCAACTAAATTTTATAAATAGTAAGTAGCCTATATATTGGGACATTCCAAAATAAAAAATCAGCCCATAACTATGGAACGGAGGGAGTATTATTTTGAAATTGGGTCATTTCGTTAAAAAAAATAAATGGACGTTAATTTTTTATCTACAAAATTAATGAAATACCCACTGTAGTTGGCACATTTTACTGATTACACCATTGAACTTTTAATTTTTTAAATTATCCCATCAAACTAATTAAAAATAATTATTGTAAATATTTTTAAAATTAATTATTATTTTAAGTAAAAAATATTAGAAACTTTTTTTTCTTCATAAAATGAGTAGAGTTTTATAAAATATAGATTCAAACAAGTTAAAGTGATTTTAAATTAAATTAATGTCTACTTAATTTTTTAACAGAATGACTCATTCTTAATATTAGAATTTTTTTAAAAAAACTAAAAATAGAAATTAAAATTAAAAAATAGTAAATGATAAATAAAAAAAATTGATTCAATTTTTTAAAAAAAGAAATTAATAATTTTATAAATAAATATTTTTCAAGAAAAAATTGGAAAATTCTTCATATTTTAAAAAATGAGTAAAATTTTATAAAATATAGATTCAAAAAAATAAACTTTATTTTCCAAAAGGAAAAAGAGTTTTTTTTAAATCGATAACGTTTCATAAAACTTTACTTTTTTTAAATCTATATTTTATGAAACTTTACTCATTTTATGGAAAAAAATTAAAGTTTCTAATATTTTTTACTAAAAATAATAATTATTTTTAAAAATATTTAAAATAATAATTTTTTAATTAGTTTAATGGGGTAATTTGAAAAATTAAAAGTTCAATGGTGTAATCAGTAAAACGTGCCAACTATAGTGGATAATTTATTAGTTTTGTAGATAAAAAATTAACCTTCGATTTTATTTTTTAACGGAATAACCTAATTTCAAAATAATAATTAGTTTAGTGGGATAATTTGAAAAATTAAAAGTTCAATTGTGTAATCAGTAAAACTTGTCAACTACAGTGGGTATTTCATTAGTTTTACCGATTTCATTGATATTTTTATTTTGTAGGTACATGTGATGATTCTTTACTTTGATGACATTTTGAACTGTTCTTCCTTATCTTTTGTAAATTCTTATAATTTTAATAAAAAAAATTAGTTGATAATTTATTTATTTTTTAATTTAATTTGTATAAAGGGGCACACTTAAATTTTTTTGCCTCGGGCCTTAGAAAACCCAGGACCGGCTCTGTCCTTTAATAACAAAACTTTTACACATTTTTTTCTATTATGCCCGTAGCATTAAATATCTCATACTTTTCTTATTCAAATTATCTCTCCATATTTAATGACATTATTATGGACAATTTTGTCATTTTATTCTTCTTCTTAATATGCGTGAAAAGTCCACCAGGACTTTTATCCTGGACGGAGGGAGTACTAATTAAGTCTTATTACGACATAATAATAAACTTCTAGCATGAAAGAACAAAGTTACTTCATAGCCTTGCCCTTGCCATTATCCTTTCCTGAGGTACCGCCCTGTTTTGCCTTAACTGAAATATTTAAAGAAAGCAATAATGAGCAGCAAGTTTGCCCAGCAAGTAATATAACAAAAAGGGTGAACATGCACAATATAAAGTTCATCATCTCAAGGGTATAACGATAAATGTTAGCTCAGGAATTAAAGAATAATGTTGTAATCAAAGAAGTATCAACAGTTCCAAATTTGTCTTTTGAATTGAAATAATAGTAGCTATGGAACGAAAGATTATTAACGGAATTCAAAGGTTTCAACACTTTAAAGTTAAAAAATAGTTAACATTGAGTAGTCACTATGGACCAAGAACTCCTGTTAGAATTGAATAGATCCTTTTTATTTTAAATACTTTTCTGGTTTATTTTGTATAGCTAGTGATTTAGCATATGACAAACATAAGAATCATTTCAAGCACAACGGAATAAGTAAAAGATCCCCATCATTGATATATTCATAATTATACATACATTGTTCTTAGAGTTACTTTAGTTGTAAGCAGTTAAAACGTACATAACAGTTATAGCAGTTAATAGACATAATGTAAATGACATAAGGTAAATGACACAAGGGGTTTTAAGTGGTTCAGAGACTCAAGCTCCTAATCCACTCTTCTGCTTTCAACTAGATTCCTTCAAGGCTAGCAGCCTTGGGGCTCCAATTCACTAAGAACTCTTCACGACCACCAGCCTTGTAATGTCTCTAGTTCCCTAGGAACTCTTCAAGCCCAGCAGGCTTGGAACTTCATTTAGTCCCTTTGGACAAGGACCCCTCAGGCCCTGACTTGTTGTTGTTGTTGTTGGTGGTGGTGCTGAGCTGCTAAGATGTCTTTAAGCTTGATCATCTTTTGTACTTAACAGCTTGGTGTGGTCCTCTTTGCATTCTGCTTTGAGACTGGACCACATCATCTTTAGTCTGTTGATCTTCTTACGTTTCGCTTCATCTTTGTATATTGTCGGTTTGTGCACCATCACCATTTCTGAACCCTTCTCAACATGTTGGCGGATATGGTTCGCTTGCTGCTCGCTTGACTTTGGGTTCATGGTGAATCGTAGAGTGGCTCTTGGGATCTGCCTTGTGTTTTGCTACTCTTCTGAATGCTATCTTCTTGTCCTTCTCGGCTCTCAGCTTAGATGCCAATTCAATGGGCATTCTTATCTTTGTTGAGTGAAGCTTTGATCTGTTCAAGTCCATCTTCAAAGTTGCTTCACTTCCACCTTCGTAGTCTCACTGTCACTGAGACTTGTTCTATTTGAGCTCAGGTGGAACTCGTAGAGTTAACGTTAGCATTTTTAACTAACTCAACGATTCTACAACATCACAATCATCAACAACTCTTGATCATTGAAGCTCTGGCTTATTTATATTCCTTCCCAATCTTTTCGTTGAGAAGTAGCCGTTAGAAGCTCTTTGAAATGCTTTGCAGATCTCGAGTTATTTGGTGTAGACTACAAATGTGACATGTCTTACTTTTTCTGACACTGTAGTCTACTATTTCACCTACCCCGTCAGAGATGTCACTTTAATGTCTTGGGAAGGTCAAAGACTTTATTTCCTCCTTCTGATTTCTCGATCAGAGGTTGTCCTTTTGCATCGATGCTCTCAATAAGCTTTTGTACAAATATCAACCTTCAGATTGAACCGTTGTCAATGCTTCACTCTTGACCATTCGCATTTCACGATTACGATGCATGTCTTCATGGACTCGATCGTAGTGTCTTATTGATTGGTTGAGACAACACTACGATCTTGAAGAGAGTTGATTGGATCTTCAATGAAGAACACCTCTTCCTTCTTTTGTGCAGTGCTTCAACACTTCTGTTTGCCTCAATAGCTCTCAGAGACTGATGACTTGACTTCTTTGTTCTGACCCCTTCTGAATAGCAAGACACTTCAGATTTGTGGCGTGTCCAGCTCACTTTCTCCTTGTGATCTCCCGTTCACTTATCATCAATGGGCTGACCCAATGCTTAATCACTTTAGCCTTGTTCTTCAGAAGCTGTCCAGTGTCTCTGTATGCACTTCATCAGTTCTTTCTTTGTTTGGCAAACACTACCATCCTGGTTGCTTCCAAGATCGTGCTTCTTACATTTATTTGATACCATCTTGACTTAGCGACTTTCCTTAGTCGATTCATCAAGTCTTCTTCTGATTTCCTTGTGGAAGACTTCATCCTGAATGGCTTCACAACTCAATCTGGATGCTGATTTGGTTGGTGCTTAGATCTTCTATTAGCTTGCATGCCATTCATTGAGTGCTCTCTGGTTTCCTTTATGATGGGATGTATCTTTGCAGTGCCAACCAGAGGCTTTATTCCTTTGGATATTCTGGGAGTACTCATTCGTTGAGAATCGTGCTTGCTCTACGATTCTGTCTTGGCATTATGAGCACATCTGTTGAGCTCTTAGTTCTGCATTCTATGATTCTGCTTTGGCTGTGCAGACACTACGACTTTCGAGATCAGATCTTGACACTCTACGATTTCTGCCTTGTGCTTGTTGTCTTCATCTGATCTTGCTCGACTACGATCTACGCCTCTAGTATGATCGATGAGACTCACGACTACGAGTGTAGTCTACGATTCTTGACTTGGCTTCGGCAGATACTTGGTCGGCTCGTAGGCAAGCTGTCTCTACGATTCTGAACATGACTTCCTCAACAAACTTTGGCCCTGAGGAAGTTCTCCTCGACACACTACGATCCTTCCTCGTCTCTCCTAGCAGTCTACGATTTCTGGTGCAGTGCTCGACGATCAGACAAGCCTATCTATTACATCATAAGATCAACCTAACATGCTTGATCTTTCTATGTTTATAATCCTTGTACATCATTTCTTTTTAAGGACTTTACAAAGCTGTTTTGATTATGTAGGATCAACCTAACATACTTGATCAATTCATTCTAAGTTCTTGTACACATGTTTCTATTATCTATCAAAGGACTTTACAACTTTTCTTAATGCAAGCATACTTGCATATTCATTCATATATATCATAATCAAATCATATGTAAATAGGAATAACATTCACATGCTTATTCCTGACAATCTCCCCCTATTTGATTATGACAAAAATAATAAGCGTATATGCATGTTATGAATGAATCTTATGTATAGTAAGCAGCTGTATTTCTCTTTGGCTCCATGTATGTTTCCAGGATGTCTGTTGATCAACTAATCATCTGTTTGACCTTCTTGTTCCTGCTCCCCTTGGGATAATGACCTTCCTGCTTTGCTTTTCTCCCCCTCAGATGCATGCTCCTCTTTTCCTTCTGGCTCCCCCTCAGCTTCTGCATACATAGGCTCATCAATCTTTGGCTCCCCCTCGGATGATGACTCTGCCTCTTCTTCTGCTGTCTGCTTCTTTGACTTCTTCTCTTGTTTGATCTTCTTGCTTTTCCTTGAATGCCTTTTGCTATGCCTCTTTCTATATCTCTTTTTCTCCCCCTTTTTGTCATTAATCATTTGGGAGAGCTGCTCCATGTTGGACATAAGCTGCTCCATCAGGTAGGAGGAATTGGCAACTTCAAACTTGAGTTCCTATTGGCCTAGCTCAAGTTGTACTGAGAAAGACTACTTCATATTGTCAATCTTGTCAGAGAGGACTTGGATCTGCTCTTCACTGGCCTTCTTAGCTTGTAGTGCATCTGCCTTCTGATCACTCATGACCTTCAGATAGATGTTATCTCTCTCTTTGAGTTTGAGAGATACATAACCTATAGTAGCTTGAAGTCTATTCTGGAATGAATTATCTCCTGCTGCTGTCAGCTTCTGTGACTCTTCCGTGAATAGAGATATTTTCTCAATCAGTTCATCAGAATTTTTCATCAGCTCCTTCTCCACAGATATTTGATCATCTGGTTGGGCAGCTCCTTGTTGAGTATCAGATTGGACTCTACTATCCTCTTCCTTGGACAAATTTTCGAAGGTGTTAAAAATCTGAAGAATCGTTGAGTACCAGTTGCTGTTTGAGGATGAAGGAGTGTTTGATAACAGTACTTGGGCTGATGGATGCTTCTGGTATTGAACTTGATCACCATCAGTAGTAGAGTGAACAGACTCTTTGATCATTTCTGTAGTCATGATCCTTCTTCCTTGAGAGTCCACTCTACGATCATAGGGAATATAGTGATTTCCAGCATGGCGATAGACTTTGAAGTGAGGTTGGTCTTTGATCATTTTGGTGGCAAACTTCTTCACCCTTGGGAAGTTTTGTGCTACCAGCTCCATGCTTGGAAAATGAGAGTAGCACCAGCTGAAGTAACTTGCATCCTTTTTAGTATGTGCTTTTTAGCCAAGCCATCCACTGGAAGAACCATCTCATAAGTAGATCATCAGGATTATAGAGGATGGTTGTGCAGTCCAGCTCCATGTTGTTCTAGTTTTTAACCATATCAAAGGTAGTCATCCTTACCACCTTGAGCTGTTCATCTCTATAGTTCACCCATCTTTCTGGTGGTGTTTCTGGTGATTCATTCGAGACTTCTACCACTATTCTCCTGGTGAATTTTGTTGGAGAGAGGACATGATAGAATTCTGGTTCCTCTGATTCCTGATTTTCGGAATTGGAATCATTCTCCATTTCTTCTCTTTCGGAGACTGAATCATCTTGATCATTTCCAACAGTGAATGTGACGAACGAGATTTTTGTAATTTAATTCTTAATATTTATTGAATTAAATTAATATTTTCGATGATTTAATGATTAGATTAAATAAATATTGATGAAGTTGTGGTAGATTAATTTAATTATATGTGTTATATTTATTAAATTAATGTGGAGAATAATTATTATTCAAGTATGTATTTATGTGAGCTTATTGAATTAAATGAAATATTTAATAAGCATAATGTTATTTTAGTTAATGTAATAATTAATTAGAGATTTAATAATTTGACATTATTATTAATGAGAAAATTAATTATGTGACTATATGAATTAATGAGAAATTATTATATTTTATTTAAATTAAAGTAAATAAGATATTTGATTTATTTCATAAAGGGGTGTAACACTATTAAACTATAGTATAAGAGAATTATTAAATTAAATAGGAATGAGTCTTTTAAAGTTAGCCAAACATGGCCTTAATGGGAGTTGAGTACAGTTAACCCATGATTGGGTAACTAACCACAACGCGTCAGTTCCTTTCCTTTATTATTATACGTATTCTTTTCTTTTCATTATCTGCTAAGTCTGGAAAAACAAAAAAATAGAGAGGGAGAGAAAGAGAGAGTTTGAGAATTCAGAGGAATTGTTGGGAGATTGTGATATTGAAGAAGAATCAAATGGGACTTCACTCTTATTCATCTATAATAGGGTAATCTCTTCTTCCCAAATTATAAATTTACGTCGTTTGAGTTTTCATAAATATGACTTTCAAAATTTTGTAAAGTCTCTGTAAATGGGAAAATGATATGATTATGGGTTGTGTATAAATTAAGATGTATCATATCGTATTTGATTATATATACTGTATAAACCATATCATCAGTTTCATGAAAATACATCGTATATGATTGCTTCAAAATTTACAGAGTATGGGTTATGGCCATATGGCCCTTATACGTGATTTTAATATGCCAAACATATATCGTTTTGAAAAATTTACACTTGAATGTTATTATGCATGTTGATATGAAGAGACCAAACCTTAAATGAACGGATTCGGTGTTATAACGAATCCATAGTGTTAAATTTTATGTTTTTGTTCAAAATCTTCAAGAACACAAAGAATAGTTCAAATTTCATGTTTTAATTCTGTAATTATGTGTTTTAATTGGTTAAAATCACTCTATAAACGTTGGGTAATGATTATATACGAATTCTAGTATATGGGTATGTCAAATTACATTTAAGAAATAACAAATTGGTAGAAATTGGCATGTTCTGCGATTTTTCATGAATCGCCATTTCTACAATGTCTGTCGTGCATATACATGCCATGGTTCTGAGCATAAGAGTCGTAACAGAAGTGCTATAGCCATATACATAGACATTATTGACCGAGCCTTAATGCGCGTGGCCAGCGCCAAAGACCGAGAATCGAAGACAATGTGTGGCGCTAAAGACCACTCTCCAGAAGGTTCAGAAACGAAAATTTTAATGTGTTTAAGTTCATGAATGTGATGTTAATCTAATTTAATGAATATAAGAATATGTTAGAAGTACAGTGAGATGTTAAAATAGATTATTAACATGTCAATAACATAATTGCATGTGGACCGAATTATTAAATGCATAGTTAGCTTATTATTCATGAAGTGTTATTATGTGACAATAAGTGTGATAATTGACTAAGTATAGTCATAATTCAAATTAGACAGAAAGAATGAACTTATGATGACTAGTTACATTATAATTAACTATAGTTGTGAATGGAAATGATATGTAGGATTAAATTCAAGGGCGATGTAATCTCTACGCCATGAGGCAAGTTTCTAAACCTACTTGTTATCATTATTCAAGTTTATAAATCAAGTTCATTTGTTATGTTAAAGATTTATTATCTTTTCAAAGTATGATTCTGTTATACAATAATTGTTCTATTGTATACCTATTGAGATTGTTATTCATTTTAAATATCATTTACTATTGAACCCTGTTAGACTAGCGAATCCTTATTGATCCAACTAGTCCATAGTTGATGAACGTTCTAAATTCAGAACCCTTATTGATTTATCCAAACCAAACTTCCTTTGGTGCGGACTCTAATGTCAAACTGAGATGAATAACCCTGCAAAGGGATTACTTATGCGTTAGCGTTAAGATATTGTGCACAGATATGGTACTAAGGGTGATCCCCTAAATCACAGTAGAAAGGTCCATAATCTTATGACTGTTAAAGGTTTCAAGTATAACCCTTGTTAACCTAGGACATAGTTCAAGGTCTTATGACTCTCAGAAATCTTTTGATTCTTGTTATTCATTCTTGATTCAAAAGTGGAGCTTTTATTTCAGAAGTCTTTGATTCACTCGCATGTTATTATACATTGTTATTTCATTATTTTACTTGTGGGCAATAGTGCTCACTCTTGCATAATAATAAGATTGCAGTTAAGAACGAAAGAATCGACGAACCTTCTACTAGTAAAGGCAAGGGCAAGGTTAACAAATGATGAAGACATGTATTTATGAGATGTTGAATTTATGTTGTTAAGACTTATTAATTGTTTATGTTTCCGCACAGATGTTTAAGGTTAGTATGACCTGGGATTGTATTTTTATTTTCAGATGTTGTAACCCTATAAGGGGAGAATTTTATTTCTATCTATTGCATGGTTTGCATTTATTATGGGTAGATAGATAGATGATATTTGTACAGTGAACACCAAATCCCGTGGAATTGAAGTACCCAAATTTGGGGGTGTCAAAGTGAATCCTTCTTGCTGTATTTCATTTCCAGGCCCTTCTTCAGCAAGATCTTCCTCTGATTCATCTTCGTCATTACTAGATTCATCTTCATCACTTACTTCATGTGATACAGACTCATCATCACTTAAGTCAATGACAGCATTGGAGTGATTACTTTTCTTTTTGGAGGTAAATTTTCTTGTAGTCTGTAGCTCTTCCTTCTCCTTGGAGGTTCAGCTATGGGAGTTTCGGATTCTTCTTCCTCTTCAGACGCTGAAGCTTTTGGATCATCATACGAACTTCTATGAGGTTCAGCACTTATAGGGGCAGACCCTTCTTCTTTGGACTCATCACCTTTTGAGCTGTCATGGGGGCTTTCAGGATTGGAAGGGGCATGTTCTTCTCCTTTAGAAACATCATCATTTGACCTATCATCTGGGCTTGTTGGGGCAGTTGCATTTGGGGATTGAGTTTGGTCATCTTGAATCTCTTCTTCATCAGCAGAGTGAATGCTCTGAGGATTAGCCACAGGGCTTGAGCATTCTTCTTTGTCAGCAGATGCTGCATTTTCAATCATTAATCCATCTTCACCTTCATTGTTGGATTTGGTCTGTGGGGACTCGATCTTGAGATCGTCGGTTCCCTTTGTTTCTTATGACTCTGCATTCTCCTCTTCATCAGATGTACTATCTTTGGAAACTGAGGCTGGTTTGTTTACCACCTTAGCTTTCTTTCGTAATGGCTCTTGAAGCAACCTGTCGCTTCTTCGCTTTGTGGTTTCAGTAGTCAAGACTTTTTCTTCTTTATCCTTGTCTTTGGTGGAGAGACTTCTTGATGGGGCCTTGGTTTTCTTCACACCTCTGGATTTCTTTCTAACTGGTGTGGTTATTGTTGGTATAGAGTCATCAGACTCAGAGCTTTCTACCTCTTCTGCCTTCCTCTTCTTTGCAGAGGCCTTGCTACTGCTTCCAGTTGTTAGCCTTCTGTTCTCCTTGGGATTTTTCTTCCAATTCACAAATAGTTGTGGAGACATTACTTTGTGAACATTAAGAGGTTCTCCCTCATCATCCTTGATTCTTCCTCCTAGTTTCTTCTTCATCACAATGCTCAGTAGTCTTCTATGAAAAACCTTAGTCAGGGGTTTATCTGTAGATTTCTTCATCTCAACATTTTCCAGCCATTTTGAAATTTGATCTAGCAAGATAACCCTAAAGTTGATTCGTCTTCTCTGAACTATTGCAGACATAATATTTAGTTGTTGATCAAGCACCGTGTCATGTGCAGTGTCCTTGCATAGTATGCATTTACCTACTATTTCAGTAAGGAACTTGAATTCCTCAGGGAACTCCTTTTTCTTTATATCCTTTAGACTGGGGTTTCTTTGGTACCCCATAATCTCCTTTGCTTCAGTCCTAGGTCAGGAAAGCCCAAGCATTGATTTATATCAGATGATTTTATCTTAAGAGACTGATCTTTAACCTTGGTCAAAAGAGTTCCGAAATTTATGGATGCATTTGAGTAGAATTCCTTAACCAGTTCAGTATATACTCGAGTGCTAGCCTCAAGACATTCTGAGAATCCAACTTTCTTCACAAGTTCGAGAATGTTGATAAGTGGATTTTATATCCACTTATCTGGTATCTTTTACTTGAATTAGTTGCTTATATTCATGTGTCTTAGTTACTTTTCATGCATTTTGTGTTCATTTTGTAGGTTATATGTTTGGGAGCGGTGTGAGCGATTATTGGTAAGGAAGAGCAAAGAAAATGCAAAGAAAAGCAATCCGGACATTGTTTGGGCTTTCATATTCATTTCATGTTCTTGCCTTGGAACTTGGATTACATTGTATATCTTCTTCTTAACTTTCCGGAACATCTTGAATCATTCCAATCGGAGTTCGGATGCAAGAGTTATGACATTTGTACCAACGGACGTCGAACGTCACTGTTTTGGGTGGCTATTTGCATAGCAGTCACTTCTAGCCCAATTTCGACCTTCATCCATCCGTTATTTCTAAAATCATACAGAATGAAAGTTTTAGATCTCGTCGATATCTTCGATTTGATAGGTGGTAGGCCTCGTAACTCTTCTCGGACCAAACGTTATGGCCATTTTCCCAAAGGATGTCAGAGCAGAAAATTTTCCTTCACAAAACCACCTCCAGGGTTGGCATGCAAGGCACAAAGCAGGCCCCTAGCCTGCCGGGGTGGGCCCAAAACAAGCCTAGACTTCGCCAAGGGTATGCCCAAAAAATCTTGTGAAAATCGAATTTTAGTTCAATTTGAGTCCGGGAAGGATTGTTTTGATCCGATTGACTCAAGGACTTCTAAGAGGACTTCCAAAAGGACTTAAAGACATGTAAAGAGACTTATAAAAGGAGGAGAATCACAAGGATTAGGAGAGAGGAAAGACTAGATAGAGGATTCAATTAGAGTAAATTAGATCAAAAACACTAGTTCTTGTCAGATTTGGAGAATGAAGCAACTTGGAGACCATTGAAGATTCAAAGGAGGAACAAGGAGGGAGCGTCAAATCTACAGACAATAGATTCTATCTTCTTATCTTCTTCTATCTTTGTCTTTTAATGATTATTTAATTGTGGATTCTTAGTTTTAATTCAATAATCATGAACTAATTCTTTGTTTGAGATTATAATTGATCTTATTGTGTAGTTTATTTTAATATGCTTCCCTATCAATTATTAAGTTCTATTGTGAGGATTGTCTATTATGATTTGGACTTAATTGTTTAATTGGTTGGCCATCAATTACCGTGATAATCAATATAAAATCGAGAGATGAAGTGTTGATTTAGATCTTATCATGATAGCATGTGTTCATGATTTTGTGAATATCTTAATCTTGATGAATGTTAAGGTAGAGATATGCTTGACATCGCATGTAATCGGATAGAGAACTTATTCTTAAACTTTCTTCAATTGTAATTCACATATAGATATAGTGGGTTAGTTGATTAAGGTGTTTAACGGATTTCTATCTTAATTATGGATTGACGTTAATACGGTATTAGTGCATCGAGAGGTGGTTAATACTACTTTCGTGTTCTTGATTAACAATTTGGGATAGAGAGTAATTGATGAGAAATGTGTTAACCTAAATGCAACAATAAGTGAAGTTGTGATCTTAAATCTCTATAATCTTAATTTAACTAGTGGTAATTAGAATTAGTTTACTTATAAATTGAAATTCATTCGTTTAAATAAGATTGAGTTGGTTACGGGTTAGTACTTGGCGATTTTTATTAAATAATTCTTTGTGGGAACAATACTCAACTTATCACTTTATTACTTGTTGACCACGTATACTTGCGTGTTGTGCGTAATTAGATTTTATCCAACAAGTTTTTGGCGCCGCTGCCGGGGAATTAGTTTAATATTTTTTACCAATATTAATTTCAATCAAAATAGTCTTAATTTAAACATTTTTATTTTTAGTTCGTTATTGCATGTTTAGTTTAATGTTTATGTTATGTTATTTTGCATATGTTGTTAATATAGTTTAGGTTCATTATTAAAAAAAATTCAAAAAAAAGATTGTAAATTCAAAAATAATAGTTAGTTACTATGTTCACCTTGCGCGTGATTCCAATTTGTTAGATAGTTCAGTTTATTTTGGCCAATGATGAGATTGGAATTGAGTAGACAAGTAGAGTACTAACTATTAGAGCTTTGATGCGATTTCTTGTTAGGAATTTAGTCTTTTTCTGTTTGAAACTTGTATAATAAGGATAACACAGTAAAAACAACTTGTTGATTGATTGAGTTTAAATTGATACATAACGGGATTCTAAAGGATAATGCTAGTTTGAATGAAAGAATGACAAGAATAAGTAGTGATGACTAAAGTTAGACAAGAACCTAAGTTTGGGAGAATATTTGGGGTATATAAGCTTTATATAAGAAAAAAAAGTATGAATAAACACCGTGGCGTGCTTGTCTAGTTTTGTGGCCTTTGTTACTTGAGTAAGTAAGCCCGAAGGGATTGTCTTTATACCTAGCGCCCTAAGGTCTTAATGGTTTGGGAGTCGTTGGTCGAAAGCTCGTTAAGGTAGCATTGAAAAGCCTAAGGGAATAAGACATTGCATAGCTATGTGTATATAAACAAAAAAAAAAAAAAAAAAAATGAATAAAAGGGAAATAAGAGCAAAAAGCCCCCGTAGATGAAAAATAAAGCATAAGTATCCCATGTTGACCCTCGATATTGGTAATTATTTGATTTTAGTTGGATCTAGCTTATTTTTGGATTTCTTGAGTTTACATTGTATGATGCCTTCGAAGATACTTGTTATGTGTTAAATTTGATTTTATATCAATTAGCATGGTTGTTGAGCACACACACACTATACCAGTAATAACAGTTTAAGACGTGATGATTGACTAGGAAATTGTTGATTGGTTGTGATATGAAGTATTGTCCTGTTTGCTTGATTGCTCTAAGGCCGTTTGAATAGACCGTGTTTATCAATACTGCTGGATTCGTAGGCATATAGATTAGTTGCATTTCATTACATTGCATTGCATTATGTTGTGTTGCTTGGGGACAAGCAACGGTTTAAGTTTGGGGGTATTTGATAAGTGGATTTTATATCCACTTATCCGGTATCTTTTACTTGAATTAGTTGCTTATATTCACGTGTCTTAGTTACTTTTCATGCATTTTGTGTTCATTTTGTAGGTTATATGTTTGGGAGCGGTGTGAGCAATTATTGGTAAGGAAGAGCAAAGAAAATGCAAAGAAAAGCAATCCGGATATTGTTTGGGCTTTCATATTCATTTCATGTTCTTGCCTTGGAACTTGGATTACATTGTATATCTTCTTCTTAGCTTTCCGGAACATCTTGAATCATTCCAATCGGAGTTCGGATGCAAGAGTTATGACATTTGTACCAACGGACGTCGAACGTCACTATTTTGGGTGGCTATTTGCATAGCAGTCACTTCTAGCCCAATTTCGACCTTTATCCATCCGTTATTTCTACAATCATAAAGAATGAAAGTTTTAGATCTCGTCGATATCTTCGATTTGATAGGTGGTAGGCCTCATAACTCTTCTCAGACCAAACGTTATGGCCATTTTCCCAAAGGATGTTAGAGCAGAAAATTTTCCTTCACAAAACCACCTCCGGGGTTGGCATGCAAGGCACAAAGCAGGCCCCTAGCCTGCCAGGGTGGGCCCAAAACAAGCCTAGACCCCCGCCGGGGCTGGGGTATGCCCAAACAATGCGCGAAAATGCGAATTTTAGTTCAATTTGAGTCCGGGATGGATTGTTTCGATCCGATTGACTCAAGGACTTCTAAGAGGACTTCCAAAAGGACTTAAAGACATGTAAAGAGACTTATAAAAGGAGGAGAATCACAAGGATTAGGAGAGAGGAGAGACTAGATAGAGGATTCAATTAGAGTAAATTAGATCAAAAACACTAGTTCTTGTCAGATTTGGAGAATGAAGCAACTTGGAGACAATTGAAGATTCAAAGGAGGAGCAAGGAGGGAGCGTCAAATCCACAGACAATAAATTCTATCTTCTTATCTTCTTCTATCTTTGTCTTTTAATGATTATTTAATTATGGATTCTTAGTTTTAATTCAATAATCATGAACTAATTCTTTGTTTGAGATTACAATTGATCTTATTGTGTAGTTTATTTTAATATGCTTCCCTATCAATTATTAAGTTCTATTGTGAGGATTGTCTATTATGATTTGGACTTAATTGTTTAATTGGTTGGCCATCAATTACCGTGATAATCAATATGAAATTGAGAGATGAAGTATTGATTTAGATCTTATCATGATAACATGTGTTCATGATTTTGTGAATATCTTAATCTTGATGAATGTTAAGGTAGAGATATGCTTGACATCGCATGTAATCGGATAGAGAACTTATTCTTTAACTTTCTTCAATTGTAATTCACATATAGATATAGTGGGTTAGTTGATTAAGGTGTTTAACGGATTTCTATCTTAATTATGGATTGACGTTAATACGGTATTAGTGCATCGAGAGGTGGTTAATACTACTTTCGTGTTCTTGATTAACAATTCGGGATAGAGAGTAATTGATGAGAAATGTGTTAACCTAAATGCAACAATAAGTGAAGTTGTGATCTTAAATCTCCATAATCTTAATTTAACTAGTGGTAATTAGAATTAGTTTACTTATAAATTGAAATTCATTCGTTTAAATAAGATTGAGTTGGTTACGAGTTAGTACTTGGCAATTTTTATTAAATAATTCTTTGTGGGAACAATACTCAACTTATCACTTTATTACTTGTTGACCACGTATACTTGCGTGTTGTGCGTAATTAGATTTTATCCAACAAGTTTTTGGCGCCGCTGCCGGGGAATTAGTTTAATATTTTTTACCAATATTAATTTCAATCAAAATAGTCTTAGTTTAAACATTTTTATTTTTAGTTCGTTATTGCATGTTTAGTTTAATGTTTATGTTATGTTATTTTGCATATGTTGTTAATATAGTTTAGGTTCATTATTAAAAAAAAAATTCAAAAAAAAAGATTCAGAAATTCAAAAATAATAGTTAGTTACTATGTTCACCTTGCATGATTCCAGCTGTTAGATAGTTCAGTTTATTTTGGCCAATGATGAGATTGGAATTGAGTAGACAAGTAGAGTACTAACTATTAGAGCTTTGATGTGATTTCTTGTTAGGAATTTAGTCTTTTTCTGTTTGAAACTTGTATAATAAGGATAACACAGTAAAAACAACTTGTTGATTGATTGAGTTTAAATTGATACATAACGGGATTCTAAAGGATAATGCTAGTTTGAATGAAAGAATGACAAGAATAAGTAGTGATGACTAAAGTTAGACAAGAACCTAAGTTTGGGAGACGATATTGGGTTGGGTTGCTGATAGGTTATCAGTAGTACGTTTTGAGATGTTCCTACTAACTATGGATCTTCATTTGGTTCATCAGCCACAAAGTTTTGGGACTCTGTAGTTGGTACACTGCTTCATAGTATATCACAGTATTGTTGTTCCTAAACAGATCACTGCTCCCCATGTTTGATGTTGTCTTCCCAGATATATGTGATTCCCTTTAGTTTAGGTTCATTTGAAGGCAGCCTTGCATATCTCATTCTGACTGAAATCACCATTATCACTTAGATCTCCTTGTATCATAGGCATGGATATTTTCAGGACTGATCACTCTACGATCATTTGACAGCACTACGAACATAGTCTCCTTTGACAGTCTTGTGTGTGTGAAGTTCTGCTCCCGTACTGAGTTCCTCTTTACTGATGCTCGATGATCCTCTAATGTGAGCTTCTTTGAGAATTCTTCTCATATAGCATGTTTTGCCAGATTTGAGCACATAAGGCCCTTTTCATCTTTGGTTGCATGGCCTGCTTCCATATACAGACTAGCAGCCATGTGAGCTTCATTCAGGTTAGCTCAGCGGGTCTTCAAGGATAGGCTTGGACATATAGGAATTTTATCAGAATCATTTCTGAACAGTCCTTAGCCTTCTGCTGGTTGAGTCTTCTTGACTGAGGTCTTCTGCTTCAGCATTCCTTAGTGTGGTTAGACAGACCAAGTACCTGCAAGTTAAATACATTTCTATTTTTGGTACCCACAATTAAATGGGTCCTGCTAGGTTAGTTTTTTTAACCCCTGTTCCTCATATTTGGATTATCACCACATTTATCACCACAGTCATATTCATGCATGCAACTAGTTTTAGATAATACATTTTGAGATGCATGATGGTGAGTGTGTGTAAGATTCCTTATTTTAAAAACACACTCTTTTTCTTTGATGGTTTCATCATTGGCATGGTTATGTTCACAAGGTTTAAGTGTTCACAGAGTGAGAATCAACTCTACGATTTAGGTGTATCTAGTTGATTCATGGAGGTGATCAGTTTCTACAAATCATCAAGATACTCTTGTAGAACTGATCATACTCTGTGAGTTGTCAAACACTTAGAACATAGGTTTGTACATACATACTAACCCACCACCAAAGATTACTTCACATAGAATTAATTTGGCCTGTGATGTTCTTATGACCCATTTCAAATTTCCTTCAAGATGTCATCTTCAACCTAAAACTTGGATGGAGAGAAGGTTTATAAGCATTTGAGTTTCCACCCTTAGGGTACTTTTTCTCTTCACCTTTTTAGGTGGATTATGACTCCTTGACAGAATACTGTTATAGTTCATAAGGAGGTGCATTCATGATGTACATATTTATAATAGTGAGGAACCGTACCTTTTTACTGTTAGTTTTGTAACAGTCATTTATCTTTAATATACTGAGTTTAGGCATTGATGTGCATAGCTTCACATTTGCTCTTGACAGCTTGTTGCTCTTGTTGGCCTTTAATCAATCAGTCATGGTCTTGAAGATGCAGGTTAGGAGAATTTTAGCATCTTTAGTTCTTTGACATCTTTCAGTTTACAAAGTTTGCACCCAGCTGCTGGTTGGCCAGACACACGTTTTGAGAAGAACTTCTTTCTTTTCTTGATAAGCATTTCTTAGCATGTATGGCCTTTTCATCTTTCAGGCTGGAGGATGCTTGACTCTTTGTTGTTGATGTCTCTTGGGCTATCTCATCTGATCTTCAGACTACAAGATTAACTGCAGGGAGGGATTGGTCTTGTTGATATAATACTTGAGAGCATGGAACAATCTGAGCAGCTTCAGGTTTATATACACATTTACCTGTACACAATATTTTCAACATGTGAGCTCATCTGCATATAACAACTGACTTACTACTGAACTAAGTTTAGAATAATGTTTGTGCCTGGGATCAGAATCAAAGCGATTAGCTTTTGAATATAGCATGAGAACCTGCTTTGATACCAATTGTTAGTTCCCAGTAGGCACAATATAGATCTAGAAGGGGGAGTTGAATAGATCCTTTTTATTTTAAATACTTTTCTGGTTTATTTTGTATAGCTAGTGATTTAGCATATGACAAACATAAGAATAATTTCAAGCACAACGGAATAAGTAAAAGATCCCCTTCATTGATATATTCATAATTATACATACATTGAACTTAAAGTTACTTCAGTTGTAAGCAGTTAAAACATACATAGTAGTTATAGCAGTTAATAGACATAATGTAAATGACATAATGTAAAAGACACAAGGGGTTTTAAGTGGTTCAGAGACTCAAGCTCCTAATCCACTCTTCTGCTTTCAACTAGCTGGATTTCCACTAAGGAAGGGTAGCACCCTGAATCACTAAGATTCCTTGAGGCCGGTGACCTTGGGACTCCGATTCACTAAGAACTCTTCAAGGCCGTGACCTTGAACGCGTCTCTAGTTCCCTCAGAACTCTTCAAGCAAGCCAGCAGACTTGGAACTTCATTTAGTTCCTTGAACAAGGATCCCTCAGGCCCTGGCTTCTTGTTGTTGTTGTTGGTGCTGAGCTGCTAAGATGTCTTTAAGCTTGATCATCTTTTGTACTAAGCAGCTTGGTGTGGTCCTCTTTGCATTCTGCTTTGAGACTGGACCACATCATCTTTGGTGCAACTGATCTTCTTATGTTCTGCTCATCTTTGTATATTGTCAGCTGTGCACCATCACCATTTCCTGAACCCTTCTCAACATGTTGGCAGACATGGTTCTGCACTTGCTCTGCTTCAACTTTGGGTTCATGGTGAATTGTAGAGTGGCTATTGGGATCTTCCTTGTGCTTTGCCATTCTTCTGAATGTTATCTTCTTGTCCTTCTCGACTCTCAGCTTAGATGCCAATTCATTGGGCATTCTTATCTTTGTTGAGTGAAGCTTTGATTTATTCAAGTCCATCTTCAAAGTTGTTTCACTTCCACCTTCGCAGTCTCACTGTCACTGAGACTTGTTCTATTTGAGCTCAGGTGGAACTCGTAGAGTCAACGTTAGCATTTTTAACCAACTCAACGATTCTACAACATCGCAATCATCAGTAACTCTTGATCGTTGAAGCTCTGGCTTATTTATATTCCTTCCCAATCTTCCCGTTGAGAAGTAGCCGTTAGAAGCTCTTTGAAATGCTTTGCAGATCTTGAGTTATTTGGTGTAGACTGCAGATGTGACATGTCTTACTTTTTCTGACACTGCAGTCTACTATTTCACCTACCCCGTTAGAGATGTCACTTTAATGTCTTGGGCAGGTCGAAGACTTTATTTCCTCCTTCTGATTTCTCGGTCAGAGGTTGTCCTTTTGCATCGATGCTCTCAATAAGCTTTTGTACAAATATCAACCTTTAGATTGAACCGTTGTCAATGCTTCACTCTTCAGCCATTCGTACTCTACGATTCTGATGCATGTCTTCATGGACCTGATCGTAGTGTCTTGTTGACTGGTTGAGACAACACTACGATCTTGAAGAGTGTTGATTGGATCTTCAATGAAGAACACCTCTTCCTTCTTTTGTGCAGTGCTTCAACACTTTTGTTTGCCTCAACAGCTCTCAGAGACTGATGACTTGACTTCTTTGTTCTGACCCCTTCTGAATAGCAAGACACTTCAGATTTGTGGCGTGTCCAGCTCACTTTCTCCTTGTGATCTCCCGTTCACTTATCATTAATGGAGTGACCCAATGCCTAATCACTTTAGCCTTGTTCTTCAGAAGCTGTCCAGTGTCTCTGTATGCACTTCATCAGTTCTTTCTTTGTTTGGCAAACACTACGATCATGGTTTCTTCCAAGATCGTCGTCTTCTGTTTATTTGACAGCTACTGCACTTGCTAACTTTCTTTAGTCAGTTACTGAAGTCTTCTTCTGATTTCCTTGTGGAAGACTTCATCCTGAATGGCTTCACAACTCAATCTGGATGCTGATTAGGTTGGTGCTTAAATCTTCTATTAGCTTGCATGCCATTCGTTGAGTGCTCTCTGGTTTCCTTTATGATGGGATGTATCTTTGCAGTGCCAGCCAGAGGCTTCATTCCTTTGGATATTCTGGGAGTACTCATTCATTGAGAATCGTGCTTACTCTACGATTCTGTCTTGGCATTGTGAGCACATCTGTTGAGGTCTTAGTTATGCATTCTATGATTCTGCTTTGGCTGTGCAGACACTACGACTTCCGAGATCAGATCTTGACACTCTACGATTTCTGCCTTGTGCTTGTTGTCTTCATCTGATCTTGCTCGACTACGATCTCTGCCTCTAGTATGATTAGTAGACTCTCTTTCGCTCACGAGTGTAGTCTACGATTCTTGACTTCGAACCCGGCGAGATACTTGAGTCGGCTCGTAGGGTAGTCGTGTCTCACGATTACGAACATGACTTCCTCATTCTTTCTCGTCTCTCCTGGCAGTCTACAATTTCTGGTGCAGTGCTCGATGATTAGACAAGCCTATCTATTACATCATAAGATCAACCTAACATGCTTGATCTTTCTATGTTTATAGTCCTTGTACATCATTTCTTTTTAAGGACTTTACAAAGCTGTTTTGCTTATGTAGGATCAACCTAACATACTTGATCAATTCATTCTAAGTCCTTGTACACATGTTTCTATTATCTATCAAAGGACTTTACAAATTTTGTTAATGCAAGTATACTTGCATATTCATTCATATATATCATAATCAAATCATATGTAAATAGGAATAACATTCACATACTTATTCCTGACAGACTTTTAAATCTTAGAAGATAGTAGAATTCATTCTCTACTTGACTCTTCTAATGGATTGCTATTTCCGCTGTAGTTGTTGATCTAAAACTTTTTGTCTATTATATTCTATCAGATTTTTCCATGTTGAAGACTAATGATAATTTTTTGTATATTATCTTAGTCATAATATTCTTTAATGGGCTAGTTGAGCTCACCCTTTTCCTTTTTTATTCCATTTTTCTTCTTAGGATATGAGAACATAACAGGAACTAGCCGGGGTATGAGTGATGGTTCAGGATAGTTATTTTAGTAGTCCTCACTATTTTGTAAAATAGTGTATCAATAATTGTAATGAGGACTTCTTTTGAGTTTGTATACTGTCTATTAGACAATATTTGTATTTAAACTCACAGTATATGTGTTGTCGTATTTTTCACGACAATTTTATTATTGAAGTTGTTTTTGTTTCTGTACCATATATTTGGCCACTCAGAATGGGTGATGTATACCTATTTTGGGGGTGTCACAGTTGGTATCAGAGCTTAGGGATATGGTCTCTGGCGGAGATTGGGGAATAGAACTAGGAGGGGAGAGACGAGTAATTCTTCGCCAGTGTGTCATACCTAAGCTTATTTGGTTGGTCAGTCGGAGCATATGGTTAATATGTGATATGTTAATTTGTTAAGTAACCCTTGTTTTGTGGCAGTATTTGAGAATGGCATCTGGAAATATTAACAATGGAGTGAATGAGACCGTGGAGACACCTTTAATCACCACCCAGGGGAACGTGCAACATGAAGGCAATATTCCTCCTATAAACAACACTACCGAACAAATGATGAATGATGGGATGTTTAGAAGCTTTTTGCAGTTCATGCAAAATCAGACAAGGGAGACTCGTGTACAAAATATGGGTGGAAATGATAGCAATGCGCGGCTTGTCACAGCTAAGCAGTTTAGAGAGTTGTGACCACCAGAATTTGCGGGAAAGTCGGATCCAATCAAGGCGGAAACACGGGTTAAAAAAATTACCAAGATATTTGATGTTTTGGGATGCACGGAGGAACAGAAGGTTCCATTCGCCACCTTTATGTTTCGTGGTGAGGCAGATTGCTGGTGGGAATCTGTGAAGCGTACCCAGCCTATCGCACTCAACATGTCTTGGGAAACATTTTAGAAACTGTTTAACGACAAGTACTTTCCTGAAAGTATTCGTCATATGAAGGAGGTATAGTTTATTAGACTGGAACAAAACAACATGACGGTGTCCCAGTACGAGGCGAAGTTTACAGAGTTATCCAGGTTTGCACCTCATTTGGTAGAGAATGAGGAACGAATGACGCGGATGTTTCTGAGAGGTCTAAAACCCGAGATTCAGCAATATCTTATCTCTCATAAATTTTCTTTATATTCAGATGTTGTAAACAGAGCTCAATTATTAGAGCGAGATAATGAGTATGTTTAACCAAGGGACCACAACCAGGGTCATACCAGTGGCAGCGGTCACCGGAGCAATGACAACCAACGGGGAGGAAAATATTCGGACAAAAGCGATAACCACTCTAGTGGTAATCGTGGCCATGAAAATAGAAGAAGCGAGTCGGGAGGAGATTTTAAGAAGAGAAGGTACAACAATGACAATGTGAAGACGTTAGCACAAACATCAACTGTTTTTAAGGGAGGAGAACGAGCACTGGTCGTTTGTTATAAATGCGAGAAAGAGGGACACATCAGCCCAAACTGCCCACAATAATTCAAGGTGTGTTATAATTGTGGAAATGAAGGTCATATAGCTAGAGATTATCTTGTTGTGAAACTAAGTTCAACGGGGATGGTGACTCCAAAGGCTGTCCCAGACAAGATAAAGTCGGTGGTTCTTGGAAGGACGTTTGTCGTGACTGCCCAAAATGCGAGGAACCAAAACGAGGTGATCACGTGTAAGCTAATTATAAACTTTTGCGAAGTTTATACCTTATTAGATACAGGTTCTACCCATTCTTTTATCTCTCTTGCTTGTGCTCAATGTTTGAACTTGACTCCGGAGAAATTAGACCTTGACTTATCTGTTGAGACTCCGTTAGGAGAAAATTTCATTACGTTTACTGTTTATAAATCTTGCTTGATTCAAGTTGGAACCATCACATTACCTACAGATCTTATTTCGTTAAAAATACTTGCATTTGATGTGATTTTAGGGATTGATTGGTTAACCACTCATCATGCTAAAATTGATTGTTTTCGTAAGGTTGTTAGTTTTCATATTCCTAACCAACCTGTTATGCTAATTCAAACAAACAAACCACTAAAGTCAATCACTGTCATATCAAGCCATAAAGTTATTTGTTTATTGAAAAACGGATGTCAAGCTTTCTTAGCGCATGTCACGGACTTGAACAAAAACACGTCAGATTTGAATAATATTTCTATTGTTAGTGAATTTCCTGACGTATTTCCTAAAGAACTTCCCGGTCTACCCCCAGAACGTGAAGTTGAATTCTTTATTGACCTTGATCCTGGTACAAAGCCCATTTCTAAAATCCCATATCGAATGGCTCCTATTGAACTTCAGGAGTTAAAGGTCTAACTACAGGAGTTGTTGGACATCTGTTTCATTCGTCTTTGTACATCTCCTTGGTGTGCTCCTATTTTATTTGTAAAGAAGAAAGACGGGAGTATGCGACTTTATATTGACTACCGGGAATTGAACCATGTGACCATCAAGAATAGGTATCCGCTACCTCGCATAGATGAATTGTTCGACCAGTTGCAAGGAGCACAATTCTTTTCAAAGATCGATCTTCGTTCTGGATATCATCAGCTGAAGATTAAAACTGAGGATATTCTGAAAACTGCCTTCAGAAGTCGGTTCGGGCATTATGAATTCTTAGTCATGTCTTTTGGATTGACTAATGCTCTTGTTGCTTTAATGGATATGATGAACCGTGTGTTCAAAGAATATTTGGATAAGTTTGTTGTCGTCTTTATTGATGACATCCTCATCTATTCCAAAAGCCGTGAAGATCATGAGCACCATTTGAAGCTGGTACTGCAAAGGCTTCGTGATAACAAGCTATATGCCAAGCTAAAGAAATGCGAGTTCTGGCTTGAGGAAGTAGCATTCCTTGGGCACGTGGTGTCAAAATATGGAGTATCTGTTGACCGACGGAAGATTGAAGCAATATAAAGTTGGGAGCAACCGAAGTCGGTGACCGAAGTGCGTAGCTTTCTGGGCTTAGCTGGTTACTATCAGAGATTTGTGGAAGGATTTTCTCGAATCGCTACTCCGTTAACTCAGCTGACTCGTAAAGATACAAAATTCGGTTGGAGCGAGGATTGTGAGAAGAGTTTTTAAGAACTCAATAGGAGACTCATTTCGGCACCTGTTTTGACAATACCATCTGGTTCAAATGGATTTGTTATCTATAGCGATGCTTCAGGCAAAGGTTTAGGATGTGTTCTCATGTAACATGGGGAAGTCATAGCCTATGCCTCGCGACAACTCAAAGAATATGAGAGGAATTATCCTACTCATGATTTGGAGTTGGCAGCAGTCATTTTCGCTTTGAAGATCTGGAGACACTACCTGTATGGGTAGAAAGTGGAGATCTATACAAATCATAAAAGCCTCAAATATTTCTTCACCCAAAAGGAACTCAACATGCGGCAACGACGTTGACTCGAGCTGTTGAAACATTACGATCATACTATCCAATATCATCCCGGAAAAGCAAACGTGGTAGCTGACGCATTGAGTAGAAGATCATATGCGGGTACGAGTGCAACGTTGTTAACACAAATCCCCATTTTGTATGACTTGTAAAGGATGGAGATAGAGGTAAAGGCTCCAAGTACCCATATGATGATATCAAGCATACGAGTAGAACCGACTTTAATCGATAAAGTTAAAGCTGCTCAAGCTACGGACCTAGAGTTGATGCGTATGAAGAAGAAAGTGCAAGAATCGATGAAGAAGGAATACTTCGATTCAACTTTATGTTCCTAACGATTCTGACTTGAAACATAGAATCATGATGGAGGCACACAACACACTATTTGCAATCCATCCTGGTAGTACCAAAATATATCATGATCTTCGACATACATTTTGGTGGAACAATATGAAGAGAGGGATCGCAGAGTTTATCTCGAGGTGTTTAACTTGTCAACGTATAAAGGCGGAGCATTAAGTGCTAAAGGGTCCATTGCAACCACTTGAGATTCCGAAATAGAAGTGGGAACACATTATTATGGATTTTGTTACGGGTCTTCCCAAGGTTTCTCAAGGCATATATGCGATTTGGGTCATTGTTGATAGATTAACCAAGTCTGCTCATTTCTTACCTATACGGGAGACTTATTCCCTTGAACGTCTTGCTCGTATATACGTGAATGAGATTATGAGATTGCATGGCATTCCAGTATCTATAGTTTCGGATCGTGACCCAAGATTCACTTCACGATTTTGGGTTAGCTTGCAGAAAGCTATGGGCATGGATTTACGATTCAGTTCAGCATACCATCCTCAAACGGATGGACAATCAGAAAGGACTATTCAAACTCTTGAAGATCTATTAAGACTCTATGTCCTAGATTTCAAAGGAAGTTGGGATAAGTACTTGTCATTGGTGGAATTCTCCTACAACAACAGTTATCAAGAAAGTATAGGCATGGCTCCATTTGAGGCGTTGTATGGAAGAAAATGTCGTTCTCCAGTATACTGGGACGAGGTGGGTGAAGTAACATTGTTGGGAACAAAATTAGTACGCATAACTACAGAGAAGATCCAAATGATTCGACAACGTATACAAACGACACATGATTGACAAAAGAGTTATGCGGATCTTCATCGAAAGGACGTGGAATTATACTATTGGGGATCATGTATTGTTACGTATTGCTCCATTGAAGGGAGTTACAAGATTTAGGAAGAGAGGAAAGCTCAATCCAAGATTTGTTGGTCCATTTGAGAATCTTGACCGAATAGGAAATGTGGCCTATAGACTCGCATTACCTCCAAGAATGTCTCATGTTCATAATGTTTTTCACATATCTATGCTTCGTAAATATGTGAAAGACCCAAACCACATTATTGATTTAGAACCAGACGAGATAGCCGAAGATTTAACGTACGAGGAGGTACCTATTAAGATCTTGGATAGGAAAGAGCATGTCCTACGCACCAAGGTTATACCACAAGTTAATGTTTTGTGGAGGAACCATGCAATTGAAGAAATGACCTCGGAGTTGGAATCAGAAATGAAAACGAGGTATCCTCATCTTTTCGAAACACCAGGTACGTACGTCAATTTCGAGGACAAAATTTCATAAGAAGGGAAGGTTGTAAGACCCCAATTTTTATAAATAAAATCAAATTTCCTCTATTTATTATTGTGAATAATAAGGTGTTAATTTGATATAATGCTTTGGTTATGGGTGAAATGTGCAAATTTTGCAAAATAAGCAAGTGGTTATAAAATATTCATTGTTGTCGGGGAATATTTATTTGGTCGTGGAATATTCTTGCTGTCGGGAAATATTCGTATGACGGCGCAACAATTTGTGGGCCCCATAACGGAAAATGGTCGGATGAAGATAATGACAAGTTTGAGTTTTTATAAATAACTGCATAGTTGTTACCATTAACACTGTGGGAATACCCGGTGGTTGGTTAAATCTGATGTCTGGCGTGGTTTGAAGATACCAGATTGCACAATATTTTTGAATTATTGATTCTTACATAAGAAGGCACTACTCAATAATTGTTACAGTCAATATTTTATTTTATTGATTCAATAATTGCTACGTTGATATTTTATATTATTGTTGTTCCAATAATTGTCACTGCACAGTATCTCCATTATCAGATCAATAATTCATATTATTTGAATAATATTGTTAGATAGCATTATTGGTAATGTCTAAGAAAGTTCTATCTAAAAAAGGGGTTTGGTCACCTAATTACGCGCCAATAAGGAGAAATCCTTATCGAAAAGCCCCATCTTTCCTAGGAACGACCTGGTTGTCATTATTGTGATTCTGTAATATTATTTGTGAATAATTAATTATTAATTTATATGATAAGAAAATATTTATTTTATGTGGATATAAATGATGGATATATTTATTGTGGTTATAAATGATGGAATTAATTTTGAGGTATTTTATCAGTATTTTATCGGAATGAAGGTATTAAAAATCGTTCGTATGTGGATTTCGGACATTTTTCTGTTTGGAATTTGGAAAAACTTTCTTTACAAAGTTGTAGAAAATTTAATTTCCTATGAAATGGACATAAAATTCGTATTTTTCTGGTAAAAGGGCTATTTATTATGAATTATTGAAGTTTCAGAAATAATTATTTTTTTATTAAAAACATGGGTGGGCCCCACTTTTGGTTGGTGAAAAAATGTGCTGAAATTTTATTTTGAAAATGATGGGCGTGAATAGTAACATGTAAAGCCATCAGGTAGCAGGTTAGTCTGCTATGGCGTTCTAAGCATTTTCCTATAAATAGGGTGCTTAGTTAGAATTGAAAATCACACCAGAATCATAAGATTTCTCTCTCTATATTATCGAGCGTATTTTGTGAGTATTTAGATACTTTGTGAGTTGCTATTCACTGCAAGTTTCCTTCAGCCTTATACATGAGA